>JABCPV010000027.1:0-312692 GCA_016584345.1 Suillus ampliporus
ATGAGGCATCGGATGAAACAAACGGCCTAGCTCGAGAGTTAGCGGTGGATGCTAATATGCTCGATTTGATAGTCTTCACTTACATATACGCTGAAAAAATTAGGAAGGACAGGGAACATCGAATTGAGAGGAAGGACCTAGCGATGTGGTGGAAAAGGTTGATTAATTAAGTCGTCCCGACATTAACACTGCGGAAACGAGAAAATAGTCGGGCCGGATTAGTGTAGGGACACTACCCATATGCAGTATATAAACAGATGTAGTACCTACTACCTATAGAACCGACTGCGGGACTGCTTCGGAATTCTCGTGATTAACATCTGGTTTGTGTCTGAATATATGAAGCAAAGTATCTGATTAGACTCGACTTAGAGCTACTATACATGCGGTTTATATACGAGCGTCCTAGCCATGCTACCTAGTACCTTTTCCCGCTACATATCCTTCCTCCCACAACTCATCGTCCCGCCTCGCTCGCTCGCATCCCCTCTTCGCCCTGGACTGTATTTCGATGTATGCACGAGTCCCAGGCTGGACCGTCAGGCCATCAACAATTTCGCAGCATTCCACGGTTCCGCAGTTGTCAAAATCTCGTTGGTTAAGAGCAAGATGTCCTTATACCAGGATCACTTACAAGATCTAACCACTTTAAGTCCGTGTGGACCGTGTGTCACATGAATGTGCCCTGGGAGCCCATGCGAAATTAGTCAGCTCAGGGCTGAGTGAATAGACGGTAAACTTACGGGCTGCATCCTGTCAACTGGGTGGGGGCACTCGGAGATGGTCGTGGTTGCAAGTCAAGGAGAGATGCTCGGACTTTGAGAGAATTTTAACGAACTTAGCCGAAAGTGACAAACCCGAGCCTAGTCTGACAGTCGAGAGACTGAATTTGCAGAGTTGTTTAGTGCTGGGATAACAAGTATTTGAAGAGCACAAGCGGGGGTCGGAAAAGACATGATAACGAAGTCTGAAAAGCGTCTGTTTAGCATCGGTTGCTTCAGACCGAGCGACCAACATTTCGACAGCATCAGATTTACGTCGGATTATAAGCTAGGTGCGTTTAGGGTCGTATTATACATACGGTCTCCCTCTGACTAGTCTGGCTATTTTTTCGTTTCCGCAGTGAATGGTTAACGTGTTGGTAAACTACCACTCAGTCGCTGATCTTCCAAAATATTTCCGCCGCGCATCACGGCTGAGTATATGGACTGCAAAATTGCCTGCATCAACCATAGCCCACCCGTTGTGCATTCTCCGCTTAGAATTGGGCGGAAGCGGCAGTGGTGGGTCCACAGACAACAGCTGAACAATAAGGGTCAGTTACTGCGAAGCAAGAAGGGATGAACAGACACACATTCTTTCTCACTTGACGTACGACGGCTTCTATCGATCCTCGGTTTTCGGTGCCTTCTTTCACCTTGCGAAACAATTGTTAGCGAAAAAGACGGAGGGCGTCAAAACATACACACCTGAGCAGTAATTACCCAATCCCATATACCTCCAGGTTCTTCAGCAAGACCCTCACCAGAGTATGTACGACCGCGTTTCCGGCGGCCCTTGGGTATCGTTCGAGGTAGTGGAGGACCAGGAAGAGCGGCGACAGGTCGTTCAACACTCAAAGTCGACGGCTCAAGAAAAGGGGATTTAGTGAGCTGTAAAAATAGTTGCCTTATCCCGGCGGGAGTGTCTTCGGGAAGCTCATGTGTTTTTGGGGCAAGATGTGGAGGAGTATGCCTAATTGTTGATTGAACTGGTCCTTCAGTATCAATGAACCATGGCGTGGAAGGAGGTGTTGCTCCGGTTATGCTTCTGGACGTGAATCCAAGACGTGATGGACCTGCAACCACACGACGAATGCACCAGAGAGTCTGCATGCTGGCAATATTGTGACTTCGCAGTGTCACTCACCAAGCGACGGCAACTATTAAAATTTTGATAGGAAACTTATGCAAAAGGAGCGTAAATCTAAATTTCCGAATTTTCGCCAGATTACGTAATTGTTCACTTTTGCCGTGAAATGCCTCCTACCAAAAGATAGAAGTAGGAGGATCGCCGCAACGTCAAAGATGCCGAGTGTGATGTGCCCATGAAATACCAGGCTGTGTCCAGCAACAACGAGACCTGACTTGAGCGCTAGAGCACGGAACACGTTCGCTAGTGATCCTTTGTTCAACGAGATACGCTACTTATGATCAGTGACAACATTTGCTTCCGTTGGGATCGGACCAGCCACCAAATATGGTGCTTTCCCGTCCGGATCAAAGTGTACCCATGACCGCGTCCTTTGACAGCTCAGACTCGGACGGTTCTTTGACTAACAAGTTCTAATACGACTTCTTCAGAGTAATATTGCTGCACTTGCAACAAGCGCGCAGCGATGGGTGTACGAGCTGGTGTTGTCGTCTGCATTACATCCTTTTTACTCGGTCAATTCATTTTTTCTTGACTTCCTCAGCGACGTGTCATGCTCACGTCCACTTGCAGGCTCACTCTTCACTCATTGGATCGCAGACTCCCTGACATTGTGGAAGTCACCAGTAACTGACGAGCATTTGTGGACCGCAGCTCTGTACTACTCGATATTGACAAGAGGTCCCGTACAAGGTCTCTATGTGCTCTTCGCCATCATTATACTTGGCGGAACGACCATATTTTGGAGTTTCAATGATTTGGAAGCGGGGAATCTAATGTTTGACGGAGGGAGCATATGTATGTGTTCTTCTCAAGTTCTTGTTCTAAACGTTTCATTATTTACTTTACTTTCCAGTCCTCTATGGCGTTACCGTCGCCATGTACGCGTACTCCGTCATTCCCAGTCAGTTGATTCACAAAAATATTGGTCATGATATTAAAGAAATATATCCCAGATCTCCTGGAAAAATTCACGGCAATTCCCCCTCATCATGTGAAGGATGCGTTTCCGTGTTCACTGAGAACACCTACTCTTGACCTCGCGTCAAACCACCTCGTTTGCAGCGTAGCGCTGACAGGTGTCCTGATACTTCAGGCTGGTCGGTGGTGGGCTGAGCTAGCCGATGATGAGGAAGGCTATCTCACTGAAAAAATGGAAGGCGGTGACGTCGGAGAAGAGACAAAGTCATCAACTCCCCTCGCACCGACTTCACTATAAAGTCATTTCCCGCCCCTTATTTCCAGGCAGGTCTGCTGAAGATTCCATAGCAGTTACTAATATCCCGAGCACTCGTGCGTGCTCGAGTTTAACAACGGCACCATCTGATACCCTTCACGCATCTTCATGAATTGCATTTCTTGGTCCTGGGCCAGCATCAATGCTTATTAGCGCAGCGCGCCAGAACTATTTACAAATTATTGGAGCGGCGTCGATTATTTGTATCACGTAAAACGCAATGGTTCAAAGACATGAATATTTCAATGATGACAACGATACATTGATTCTAAGAGCAATCTGCATGATCGAGTCATCTCTGGTGGGCAAAGCCTGAGTAGTGAGTTCTTATGGTACGTATGGATAGTATGGATAATAGAGTTGTGCTCTAGTCTATGTGTATAGTCTCTGGATCGCCTTACTCCTGGACAATGTCCTCCTTCCTCGGTCTCGAATCCTTGATTTCTTTGCCCTGGCCGATCAACGTTTGGGCTTCATCATCGATCTCAATACCTGGTCTCATGATCAGATCATGTCCCTATCAGATGACCGGGTTGCTCACCAAGACCCTCTTCCTTGACAAGACCAAGCACATGCTCCAGCTCCACAAAGCCATCTTTGTCGACGTCCAGCTTCTGAATCACTGCTTGTCCGACTATGTCGTCGGGCTTGTGCTTGATCACAGCGAGTGCCTTCTCCAGGTCTTTCACAGATATGCGTCCTTGTGGATCTGCAGAGAACATCTGCAGGGAATTACCAACGCGTGAATCGTATTCTTGCAGCTGAGTGTCGATTTTTGTGAGCATCGTCCGGATGCGTTTTGTCAGCGCCCCTGAAGGTGACTTGGGATCCTGAGTGGAATAATTAGCCTGGAAATAAAATCCAAAGTAAGTATTACCTCTTCCGCTTGAAGGTTCTCTTCCATGAGGGCGCGTAGCTCATCACGTTCCTTAAGGACGCTGGACTTCGCCGACAAAATTGACAACGCTTCGCCAAGTTCCTTCAGTTGTTCGGTGGTCATGCGAGCGTTCTCCTCTTCGAACCGCTCAGGATGAAGCTGCACCAAACAAATTAGACAGTGAAGCTCGGGTGGCAAGTCAAAGTTACCTCAGTGTCGGGCAGAAGAGACTGTGCGGTGCGTGCTTCTGACTCGTCAGCCTCACGCTTGGCACGGCGCGCATCTTCTTCCTTTTGCTCTTGCTCCTCTTCATCCTCAATGAGCTCCTCTTGCTGTTGTAGAACTTCGAGCTTCTGTTTGTAGCTAGCGTTGTCCGAGTCGACCTCCAGTTCGGCTTCATTTAGCTGCGAGCAGCCGGTGTCAACTATGGAAAGGAGAGTGGCAAGGAGTGCACGAACCAAGTTATCTGGCAATCCGCTAAGGACACTTTCAAGGCTCTTAATTACAGTTGTTTTGCCATCTTCATCTTCGCCAGGCTTGCGGTCGAAATGGAAGGCTCTTCCGAGAATCAACAGTACACCAGAAACACGATTATGAAGATGCAGTTGAATCCATGTAGTCAACTCGTCCCGAAGTCGTGCAGGAGAAACACCAGTTGTACGGATACCACGAGACTGACATGCAGCCTGCAACTCCGAGGTTGACAACTCATCGACGCCTTCAGAGTAGATGGCTTGATCATCTCGACGAAGATTCATGAGACGTGAGCGAATGGCACCCCGGAGGAAATTGTCAGTGCCGAAGGCATTGATGCCCATGTACCGACACATCGAAACAAGTTGCGGCCGAGATAAATTATCAAGCGTGAGGTCATCGTCAAAGAGTTTAGCGACATTGATGATGTCCGCTGCAGAGGGTGACTCTCCAGTGGAGCGAACCCTCCTGAAAAACTCCTCGAAGGCATCCGAGCCTACTATGTGTGCATTAGCCTTCAAGCCTGACTCCCGCAAAGTTTCCTGGAGAAACTTTGCCATTTCGAGTCTCACTCGAAGGAGCTTTCGCTGTTTCTCTTCCTACTTGTGCATTAGCCAAGCGAAAGGAGGAAATATGCTACAATCCCTTACAGCAGCAAATTTGTCTTCAAAAGTTGAGGGAAGCATATTGGGGAAGAGCTTCAAAGCGACAGGAAGTAGGAGCTCCATGAATGGCACAATAATGAAAACAGCAAAGGGAACGAGCCGAAGCAAGTCTTGCGTCGTACGCTTTAGCTAGATACCACGCAATATTAACATTACCGTCAACCGTGTCAGAGATAATATGCTCGCCTGTCGCCGTTCTCTTCGGGTCAAGCTTTCTCCGTGAAGAATCTTCCATTGCAGTCTGCCGGAGATCCTGACTTCGGAAACAAGCAGCTTCGAGCCATGCCAATAATGCGCAGCTTCGTGTTTCACTTTCTTCCACGCCCGAGTCATGAGCGGTGCGTCAGAGGCTGGATCCTTTGGTGCAGGGGGCGCGGCTTTCGGTTCAAGACTGGAAGAATCACTGGAGACACTTTTGCTCGTAGCATCACGGCTTGCTGGAGCAGATGAAGAAGCTGATGTGCTCTGGGTGCGGTAAGAGATGAGAGCATAAGTAGCAGAGCGCGGCAACACAGGGTGTGTATTAGAACGCGGGCCCAGAGGCGAGATATAACGAGCGGTTCGTGCTTCGACGAGTTGACGGCTATAACAGCGTACAAAAGCAGCTTGCTGAGAGCGCGGTAGCCATACCGACATGGACGTTAAGAGCAAAGTTGGAGAGTGTTGGCTAGATTACTGGTCGACCATAAAATTCGCGAAATGACACTAACGTATGTTGTTCGGCAAAAGGCCGAAGAAAGCATTCAGAGTTTGTCCTTGTTTGTAGTAGGAATCTTGATCATGGACATCGACCCCTCCAGTGCAGCTTATAAGAAGGCCAGGCGACAATACCTAAAGACAACAAGAAATAGAGGTAAAGACTTAGATGCAGAATGGACACAATTCAGAGCAGCAGAGAAGAGATATAAAGCGCGATTCCCCCCTCCCGATCTTAGCCACGTCCTGGATTTAACATCCGCCACTTGGGATGCCGAGACGCTAGCCAGTGATCATAGCTTTTATTGCAACGGGGTCGAGATCAATCCTCTTGTTCCGAGTGAATCGACGTCCCCCTGTATTGGCAAAGCGTTTACTGTCCCTCGCATCCCAGGTACGCAAGGGTTTGACTTGGAAATACCATGCATGATGTGATTTCAATAAACTCTGAACCAGGTCTTGTTATACTCCCATCGTTTGTTTCCCCGCAGGATCAGCGACGACTAGTGCAATGGGCTCTTCGTGATCACGCACGGCATCCCAATGAAACAAACCTTGATGCCCATTATATCCTGCCCGACGAAGGATTGTGGAATGCACATCTTAGCTCAGATCCACCTTTGGTCAAAACACGAGCATATATTCCAGAGTCGTCACACAGAAAACACGAATACTCTGGACCGAGGCAATTGGTCTCTAACACACCGGCTGATCCGGTCAATTTTCAGTCGATGTTGCATTCACCAAAGCCTCCGCCCGCACCGTCCCCGACTGTTACGCCAGCCTCACCCACTACACTTATTTCAAAGTTGCGCTGGACGAATATTGGATGGTCGTACCATTGGGGCAGTAAACAGTACGACTTCACCAAGGGCAAAGGTCGCGTCGACAATGAAATCGGAGCCATATGCAAGCGGGCTGTCTGCAGTGTTAACTGGAAGGAGGTGTTTGATCAATCAGACGAGGAAGGATGGGGTGACGAACATTGGAGTACTTGGCATGAGACATATGGTATATTAATTCTTGAACTCTCAGTTTCGCCTAACTAACCCCGACATGCATAGAACCTGATGCTGGCATCGTTAATTACTATCAAATCAAGGTGTGATGTATCCCCGAAATAAACAACACATGACTTGATGAAGTTTTCAGGATACCCTCATGGCACACGTAGATCGCTCAGAAGTTTGTGCGACGTCACCTCTAGTTTCAATATCGTTAGTTCAAAAAGGCTTATCTTCATTATCGTTGATGTTGATGTGATGATCATTTCGCGACAGGCTGGGCAACGCCGCTATCTTCCTCATCGGTGGTCTCACCAGAGACGTGGAGCCAACGGCGATTCTTCTTCGCTCGGGGAATGTTGTAATCATGTCAGGACCTGCTTGTAGACGGGCCTATCACGGTGGGTCCGAGCCCATCGTTTGCTTACATTCAATTTAATCCATATCCCCTAGGCGTTCCTCGTATCTTGGAGGACACTCTCCCCGATCACTTCTTCCTAAATTTGGATGACGAAGGATTCTCGAGTTGGACACCATATGAATCATACATGCGGACAACTCGGATTAATATCAATGTCCGACAGGTCTTTCCAAAGGGGTTTGATCCTGGCCTGCAAGCGGAGAAATGATGTCATTTTTACGTTAGTACACCACTGCATGATCCCAGTTATTTGATGTTTAATTAGCCATCACTGATTATCGATGGCGATGGAGGGCGCCTTTCTTTCTGGCAGGTCATGAGGATGCAACGAGGATGATATATTCAAAATTACTTTCAGGCTATGGTTAGGCCAAGACAATGACAATCCGTCTCATCACTCCGCGCGTCCCGAAATTGAGGTTGCACTACATCAACAAATATTATTATCGGGCCCAGCCTTCCAAATTGCAGTAAGCCTATAAACAATACAGGGAGGCGAGATATTCGCCACTGCGAAGGCTAGATACGAATCAAATGAAAAGTTACCTTGTATTCCAGCTTTCCAAACGAACAAGCAAAAAAAGCACGTTCAATAACCATTCTGAGCGCGAGATATTCGCATGAATACTTACATGACAGTAAAAGTGCTGTAGCATGAAAAAATAAGAACACCTGCACCGACCGCAGGGGTGCCTCGGGTCCAACCCACAAACATATCAGTACTCCTCTTCGTACCTATCCATACTGTTGCAATGCCTCGTAAAAGTATTCCCAGGCGAGAGTGGCCGCCAAGCGCTTACCTCCTCGGCGGCGTCTGATTGAACGTGTCTTGGTGTCGTCGGCGCCGACGACTCGCTTTCTGCCTCACGCTCCTTGTCATCAAGGACCTCCTCCCCGCCTAGAATGCGTGCCAGAGCTTCCATATCGACGCGTCCCGAGCCCCGACTCACCTCCATTCTGGTGGTCTCTGGTTCACGATGTGCGTGATCTGCGACTGTGTCAACGTCCTCTTGCCATTGGAGTCTGAACAGTGGCTTCAGGGCCTCTTGTTCCTCTTTGTTTCGAAGAAGTTCTTCAAGTTCACCCTCTGCAAATAGCTCGTCGTCACGAATGTGCTCCGCAGATCCGCCACCTCGGCTAAGAGCCAGTAGCTGAAGACGAGAAGGAGGATGCTTCGAATCGTACGACAAAATACTGAGGAGATGCGTCGCAAGTGGAACAGTTGGCGGAGTTAAAATAGGCGACGAAGTATCAGAACGCGTTGTCGAAGCGCTCGGGTCCTCGGATACAATAGACTTTGTCAGAGTAGAAGATTTCGCGGACAAAGGATCGAGCAGAAAATGGTATGCATCTTCGACACTAGAATCCTTTGTCTTTCGTTTCTTGCGGGGCTGGTGAGGACGAAGCTCAGGAGGTTCACTGATTGAAGAAGACTCCGGGAAAAACGCATCCTCATCCTTATTGTCTTCATCTGTCGGATCCGTCTCAATTACGATACTAGCCTTTCCAAGCGCGGTCATTTTCTTCGTCCATATCTCCTCCTGAAATTGTATGACATCCGTGATTCCCTTCGCGACAATAGAGCGCTTCGGAACTTTTGACCGTGCGGAAGCACCGCGACCCTTTCCCTTGTATACGAACTGATCGAGCCAAGGGACTTCTCGAATCCATTCCTCGATCAAATCATAGCATGCTTTGTAACGCGATGTGACTATACCACGCGCAAAGCCAAAGCGCGACGCGAGCATGGTGGCTAGTTCACTTAGGTGTGGGAGTGGGCTACGCGTTTCTGCTTCCAGTGCGAGAATGAGCATCGCACAGGCGATAGGAGGGGTGGGAGACTGCAATACGGGTATAGTGCAAGCCTCTCGGCTGATGATACCCGACAGCGACGTAGCCGTGCGCAGTACTGCATGAGACGACAACGGTGTGAGGATTGCAACGAGGTGCGGAGGTAGATGAGAAGTGGAACACGAGGTTTCAGGGTGTAATAAGGACTGAAGATGAGTCAGGAGGATGGGAAGATGGACAACTGGGTCTGAGGTACTTAGATCGAAATCCAGGAGAGATACCACGGCCACGAATGCGCGAGACAGAGACAGTGGTGAGTCGTCAAGGAAAAAGGCAATGTCACGGAGGGAATCCGACTTGTGTGCCTCACGTAGGGCAATAGCCATGGATGCACCGGCAGCTAACTTTGCTTTGCGTCCCCACCTGTATTTTCCTTTGGTCATAGCTTGTGTGAAAATGGCTTCTGCACGTGGGGATAAACCGGGATTTTTCAACTTGGTCAAGACGGAATTGATAAAAATGCTCATGGCGATCTGAAACGGCATGGGGAGAGGTGAGTAAGTAGTTGTCCAGGAAAAGAAGAGAACACATAAACTCACGGCATTCCTCCTGTCACGCGCTTCCTTGTGCTGCCCAGAGAGATTCCATCCCATATTTTTGAGAGGTGCCGCAGACGAGGAGAGCCACGAGCCAGATTGGAACTGGCGCACGGCAGAGTCATACGATTCTGTATGAGAGGCAAGAACATACTGAGCAGAATCAGATAAAGTACCACATTTTGTACAGATGGAGGAGCAGACGTCGTCGTCCCAGATAAAACTTCCCCCACAGTCGGGGCAGGTCATGAGTGTCTTTCATGCGAATGAGATCCCACCCCAAATAGGCAAAGATGGGGAAATTAGACCCCGAAAACCCTGTTCTTTGATGATGTTTTGATTAGATCAACTCGCATCTGCCAATCTGTCCCCCAACTTACTTCACTAACCATTTTGCAGAACATTTTGGTAAGGTTCCCTAAAGTTCACCCGCTCAAGGTCCTCGTTAACTCCTATTTCCCCCCCCCAGTTTAGGTCGTGTTGTCACTCCAATGTGATCAGGGTCTCCAGTGCCTGACTGTACAGTGAGAGTTCATTATGCTTGTGGTGCGCAAACTCCTCAACCAGGATTAGCCCCCAGCCCCACTACCAGCGCCAATCTGATTCCAATTTCATTTAAATACTGCGCTGTTTGTTCTGCTAATCCCAACATCATGTCTCCTCCTGCCAGCGTTGACTTTGAATCCAAAGGCTCCAGTCATGTCAAGCGCAGGCTCTCCAGCGTTGGCCCTGCAGGCAAAAAGCCTGTTCCCCATGCTTACTCCTCCCTCGCTGTAAGCATATCTTCCTCCTTATCAATGCATCATGCCGGTGCTGATTGCGTATTATAACTCAAGCCCATGTGGGCAGGTATTGCTGGTGCTCTTGTGAACGGTGGTCAAGGTTTTGAGATCGCAATTTCCATACACGACTCCGTCTACAACACCGATTTCGCATCGGCCGTCGTCCCTTACACTCCCAACGATCCCACTAAGACCGCATCTGAGATTTCGAACCACGTTCTTCAGACCATCAAGAAGTTCTCTCAGGAGCACTTGTGCAAGTTCCTTGGCGCTGGTGTTACTCTCGGTCTTTTGAAAGAGGCGAGAATCCACTCTATCTCATTTACCAACATTGGTGCTCACAATGATCCGTCCAGTGTCCCAACCTCTGCACTCATTTGTGGCTCGACACTGATATCGTCCCAATCGTCTTCAATATCAAGTCCTTCCACACTGATTCCCTGACGCGTCCCAACGTCAAGCACCGTATCTCCTCAACCACCGGTTCATATGTTCCCTCCGGTGCTGAGACCCCCACAGTCTATGTTGACCCGTCCCCACTTTTGGACCAAAACAACAACCTCCAGTCAGGTGTTGCCACAAAGCTTCCCATCCCACGTACTCTTGATGAGCAAGCGGATTCTGCAGCCCGAAAATGTATCATGTATTTCGGCCCCAACAATAACCCTCGCCTCACCATCGGTCCCCGTAACCAAGTTACCGTGGACGCAGCCGGCAAGATCCATCTGATCGATGATCTTGAAGTGTACAGAAAATCCGTTGGACCAGGTACTTGGAATGCCATCAACAAACTCGCGGACGAACTGCGGGAGAAAAAGGTCAAGATTGGTTTCTTCTCTTCCACACCTCAGGGGGGTGAGTAGCCTATCGTTGATCATCATGTATCTCGGAACATAACCGATTTTCTTACTGGCGCTTGTAGGTGGAGTTGCTTTGGTGCGTGCCTTTCGTAGGTCCCATTATAGTTCTACTCACGCCCATGACAGATGCGACATGCTCTTGTCAGATTCCTTACTGCTCTGGATGTTGACGTTGCATGGTACGTAACTGTCTCAATCTCCGCACTTGCATGATTGTATTTGGGTGCTAATATACGGCGACGACTACTAGGTACGTGCCGAACCCATCGCCGAGCGTATTCCGCACCACGAAAAACAACCACAACATCCTGCAAGGTGTTGCTGCTCCAGACCTTCGCCTCACCCAGGAGGCGAAAGATCAGTTCGATGCATGGATCCTGAAGAACGGACTTAGATGGACTGCGGAGGGCGGGCCCCTGGCTCCTGGTGGCGTTGACATTGCTTTCATCGGTGAGCCAATAGTCTTCATTCTCATGTATCGATCGCTCATTGCTGTGCCCTTCAGACGACCCCCAGATGCCTGGTCTTATTCCTCTTATCAAAAAAGTCAGACCCGAGCTACCTATTGTCTACCGATCGCACATCGAGATCCGCAGCGATCTTGTGCATGTGAAAGGTTCTCCTCAGGAGGAAGTCTGGAAATACCTCTGGAACAATATCCAGCTAGCAGATCTCTTCATCAGTCATCCAGTCAGCAAGTTTGTCCCTAGCGATGTCCCTATCGAGAAGTTGGCATTGTTGGGTGCAGCCACTGACTGGTGAGCCTCGTTTAAATCTACTGCTTCATCCGTTGATGTTTTTTTTTGCAAGGCTCGACGGTTTGAACAAGGACCTCCACCCATGGGATAGCCAGTTCTACATGGGCGAGTTCCGGACCCTCTGTGCGAAGGAGAAGATGTCTGAACTCAAGTGGCCTCAGCGGGACTACGTTGTCCAAATTGCCCGCTTCGACCCATCGAAGGGTATTCCAAATGTCATCGACTCTTACGCTCGCTTCCGCACCATGCTCAAGGAGGCCGGAAGGGTTACCGACGAGGAGGTGCCCCAGCTGCTGATTTGTGGCCACGGTGCTGTCGATGACCCAGATGCCAGCATCATCTACGACCAAGTTATGAACCTCATCAACTCGCCTGACTACAAGGTGTACCAGAAGGACATCATTGTGATGAGGCTGCCCCCGAGTGACCAACGTGCGTGACGTGTATTCGAAGCTGTTGAGAGACTAATATTCATCCTGCACAGTTCTCGACGCCCTGATGGCTAACGCCAAGATTGCCCTTCAGCTTTCCCTTCGTGAAGGCTTTGAAGTCAAAGTTTCCGAAGCCCTGCATGCCGGTATACCTGTCGTGGCATCTCGCACAGGTGGAATTCCTCTCCAAATCGTGCATGGCAAGTCGGGCTACCTCACAGAGGCTGGCGATAACAATGAAGTTGCCAAATACCTCTTCAACTTGTATACCGACGAGAAGTTGTACCAGGAGATGAGTGAGTACGCACGTACACACGTATCTGATGAAGTAGGCACGGTCGGAAACGCCGCTGCTTGGATGTACCTCGCCGTAATGTACAATCGCGGTGTGAAGATCCAGCCTCATGGTGCTTGGCTCAACGACATGTTGAGAGAAGAGACTGGGGAGCCTTACGTCGAGGGCGAGCCCAGACTGCCTCGTGGCGGGTTGAACATGCAAGGTTAAGGATATTGGTTGTGATCACTTCTTTGCTTTACGAAATTGTACTTTTGATCAAAGAACGTCTTGTAGATCCTAGGCCTGGCTATAGCTAGTAGATGTATGTATATCTCACAAAGTGTTACCCAATGTAGTTGCCGCGATTTGCTTCTCTTTAACACCGGAACTTGTAGTAACTCCGAGTTGCCGACTCTGAAAAAGTGGCAATCTTCATTGTTCAATCTGACAACTCTGCTTTGCTTCCTGACATTTAAATGCCGATTCTCTGAAGGCGGATTTTGTCTCATACACGAACATTTTGTTGGCCGCGGTTCCTTGACTAAAAGCTCGAAGATGATGGAAGTCGACACAAACTCGCCGTCCCCAAGGATGACACGTTCCTTCAACTGTTCACTGAAGAGACCCCGCTCTCCTGGGTCTCCAAGTCAGGAACGCCAGCCGGTGAGTAACTTGAACCGTTCGCGAGATACAACAGCTCATAGCTGGTTTACTTTGGGAACAGAAACGTTCATCACTTGCCTTACAGGATGCGTATCTGAGTCGACGACCACCCTCCAGTGTCTTTTCTGCCAACCAAAGCTCGAGCAATCACCATCAGCCAAGCCCAGATGATTGGGTGAGGCAAGCCAGCGACCTCTCAATTGGAAGCCTGCTTGGTGTCGACCCTCTTCCTACGCCTAGTGGCGATGGTGGCCAGATACAGGATGAGAACATGGTGAGTGGCGTTTGAAGTATTGCTCGTCAATGCATTTCGCCAACCATCCGCATCCCAGGCACTCGACCTAGATGAGCCCCCAAAGTCTTACCCCACGGTGCTTGTGTTTCCGTCACCACGGCTACAACAGCCATTCCGGACACATCTTCCAACTACACAACTAAACGCATCACAAGCGTACATTAGTCCTCATCAGCACCTATCTCAGCCACCCGTAACATTCGCATCTTCTGAGTCACCTTCAATCATCACGGTACCGGCAGGTGCACGGCTATCAGCACCAAGTATAAACATCGCGCATCAGCAACAGCCTCCTTCGATATATGGACAGCCTGGTATATCACCAGATGTATCATTAAACCAGCAGGAATTACAGTCGAGACCGCCTCAAAACCATAACTTTTTCCAGACTACATCATCTGGAGTGCCACCTCCTGCCACCGGATGTCCAGGATCAATTTCATCCTCGGGGAGAAAGCAGCGCCTTACGATGGGACCTCGCGCAGATTGCCTGAAGTGCAGAATGGGCGTAAAGGGGCACTGGATGCATTTTGACTAGACATTGGAATAGTAACCTTGCTTAATTTTAGAGCTATAATAATTAACTCACACTGATTTGTGCATTCCACGCCACCGTTGGTCCGGCTGAGTACTTATCTACAAGAATTCTGGGAGCACTACTTAGTGGTCACTGCTCAGCGCACATCATAGACTATTTTGCTTTGTTTGCCGAAGCCATTGGTTTTAAACAAGTCACAACAACCTAATCTGTAACTTTAGTGTGTTAGTTTTGGAAATTTTGGAATGGAATCCCTGTACGACGATGGCCACTACCCTTTCCCTATTCTGGAATTTATCCTCAGCATCGAAAAAAGAACGTATCAGTGCAACAGTCAAGCTTGTTAGTTCCCTTGAGAAGTTTCAAGGACAGCACTCTCCCAAGGTTTCGCCAGGCTCCGAGGATGATGAGGAAATCATCGGTCCAACGGACGGCTTGGATATCTTGAATGCGCATGATGTTGCGTACTCCATACGGCGGCTTATAAGAGGACTTGCCAGTCCTCGGGAGAGTAGTCGGCTCGGCTTCAGCGTTGCGCTCACTGAGGTATGAGCTTCCCTCTTCGAGAATTAGATTGCGAGTTTACATCTATCAGTTACTCTCCCGACTTGACACTGTCACATCTGCTCAAGTCATCTCAATCATCGTCGATGGGTCAAAAATTCAGGGGTCTATGACTGGTCAAGAAGAACGCGACGTCTTGTTTGCTCGCCTCTTTGGACTTGCCACTGTCATTCACTCTGGGCTCCTTGTACGGCAGACCCCGCTGTCGACATCCCCTTCATCTGCCACAAATCCGTCAAGTCTTGAAAGTTACAAAGAGCTCGTCGATCATCTTCTTACTCTCGGCGAGAAGAAGTCCTGGCTACGAGAAAGTGCTTGGTGGGCCATTGGGCAGGCTATTGATGCTGTTATAAAATCTTCCGTTTCTTGGAAAGAGGAAGCTCTAGCCTCTACGCTCGAAGTTGTGTACCAGCGTGAAAAAGACCTCTGGACACCAGAAACGGTCGCCACAACGTTAAAATTACAGCCTGTAACGCCCAAGCATGACTGGAAAAGTACTTTAGCGCCGACATTCAAAAATGCGGACATTTTGGCCCCCGCCAATTTTTCCTCCCTTGGACGCATATTGAAGGTTTGAAGTTACATGTCTACCGTAAGATGGAAATATTGATATTTCTCGTCTACTTAGGAAACTCCTGGTGAGGATGAGTGGCAACAAAGCAGTACGGGGACATGGAAAGCACAATTGCATTATGTGTGGAATGTCATTTTCGACAGTTTGCTCCCTGAGAACGAGCCAGGACGTCACCGGAACGCGTTATTTCAGGAGTTCTTCCGAGTAGTAGTCGACGGTATGTTTCCTATCGCAGTTTCTGGAATTTCAATCAATATCCTGTGCAGAGACATTGTTCGGGGCGTCATCTTCTCCTGAACGGAAGTTCTGGGGATTCCTTGTCTTCAAGAAAGCGCTGCGCCGTGTGGACAGCACCGATCTCCCTATGCTTTTCACCAGAAATTTCATGCGGTCTTGGATTAATCATCTTTCTGATAAAGACCGTCCACCTTCATAAAATTTCCCTCGATGTGGTGCGGTGGTTCCTTGTCTTCCTGTCCATTCTCACATTACTGATTTCACACTAGGTCAAAGATATCCAAAACTTCGTCCAGCAAAATCCTGACCTTGGCTACACGCTAATTCTGCAACTAACCGGGATTCATGGGAGCCAACAGTTTGATAAACTGACCAGAACGAAGACCGTAGAATCAATATTGTCGAGGATGGACGGCGACGGTATCATGAAGTACATCCAAAGTTTACTCGAACAAATGGATGAGTTTGACAAGTATGTGCAATTCCGTAGTCTCCCCAGGCTTCTCATAACAAAAGTACAGCGACACTATTGCAGAAGAGGCCAAGAAAATCTGGATCGCGGACCAATTTGCGGCTCTCGTTCGCAATGGTGCCATCCCAAAACGTGAAGATTGGATTCAGCTCGTCCTGAATTGGTTCGCTGTGCAAGGGCTATACGTGGTCAAGAGAAAATCTACTAAGGGGCTCCTTGCTGCGGTATGTAGGGTTGACTTTCCGACATATGCCACAATTAGGGTTGACATCATCGCAGCTCCGTGTCACCCCCTCCAGTCTCACCTCCGACGATTTCCGGCGGACATGTCGCAGTAAACTCCTTAGTTGCCTTGCCGATTTGACACCACCACCCACCGCATCGCAGAAAGGTCTGAGAATAGCAGTTTCGTGATGATTTTCACTCAATGTGATTAGGTGACAAAGCGCCAAAGGAGGGGACCATTAAAGTTGATGACGAATCCTGGATATCAAAAGTTTTCACTGTAGTCAGTCAACTGGACAAGGACAGCAAACACGTCACGCCTCTCTCGGAGCCAAGTCAGGAAGAGCAACTGCTACTTCAACAATCTTGTGAGGCAATGGATAATCTTCGGCAGGTTTGTCGTTCCTAACTTACTTTTTATTATATTCATTGCACAAAATTAGGTTGATGGCGAGATGAGAGAGGCGGCTAGAGGAGTAGAGCTTCTCTTGTCAGCATCTCTGCTCTATCATCGCTGCGCCAACTTGGACGATGATGAATTTGATGCAGGGGTACTTGAGGCAAGTGTTTCCTCCACACTGAAGAATTTTCCTGATAGTTGGGATGGTTTAGACTTGCCTTGCTGCTGCCGCAACCATGTTTTCTACCGACAAGTCCAAAAAACGCAGAAAATCTCACACCGCTTCACAACCAGAGTCTCCCAAACCGATTGACATGCTTGTGGATGTGCTCATCGGTTTTCTTGAAAAGTCCACCTCTTACCTGCGTGCCGTGGCCAACAAGACCTTCTCATGTATCGCTAGCGCAGTAACAGAAACTACAATAGATCTTATCGTTGCTGTCAGTAATCATTGCTTGCTGACTGATTGTACTTCATTTGACTTTGTTTCTGAACAGCAACTGGAGCGCCGCGACCCAACCGATCTGGTCGCAGATGACGAAGACGAGACAGAGAGCGCCACAAGTGAAGGCGACGATGAGGGTGCTGAATCTTCTGATAAAGAAAACGAGTCCGAACTCGATGACGGTGACGAAGCTGCTCTCGCACTAAGGATGAAAATTGAGGACGCACTCAAAGCAAATGGCGTCGAGGCTGCCATTGGTGATACCGATGAGGAATCTGAGGAAGAACTGGTAGATGACGAGCAAATGATGGCCATTGATGAACACCTCGCAGAAGTCTTCCGCTCTAGATCTGGTGACACCAAGCAAGGTAGAGGTATGGCAAATCATCACGATCGACGGTCGCATAAGCTTAAAATCCCACAGATGTCAATGCACAGCGAGAAGCTACTCACTTCAAGAATAGAGTCTTGGACTTGGTCGACATGTTCACGAGGAAGATGCCCCAGAGTCCTCATAATCTGCGTCTTGTGGTGCCGTTGATTGAACTTGCTACTAAGAGCAGCAAAGACGAGCGCCAGCTGTCTGACAAAGCTCGTGGCATTCTCAACAACAGGCTCGCAAAGCTAAAGGACCCACTCCAGGAAGTGGATCAAGAATACGCACAGACTATCCTGGATGAGCTGCATATCAGAGCTCGGAAGGCGCACTCGTCAGATGCGCTCGCGACTCTCAGTCACTGCAGCCTTTTCATTTGCAGGGTATTAACGAACATCGGCTACGAGAAATATGTCGTTCAGCTGTACAGGGAGTCGATAGTCGACTTCATGACCCGCAAGGCTTCCTCATTGAACATTACATTTTTCAAAGACTTCATCACTCGTTATCCAGCATTGGGGTGGTGCCTCCGGGACGACATACTGGATACTTCTTTAAAAGCCATCAATGCCTACAGAAAATGCCAGGCTTTCCAGCTGCTCAACGTAATTCTTACTTTATCGACCTCCACGGTGAGAGCTTTCCTCTATTGTTATTGCATTCAAAATAGACTGATGAATAATAATAGGGTGGCTCACAAGATGTCTTATCTTTCATTCCAAAACTTCACACAAGTACCCTTCAGTTTATCAATTCAGCATGCGACGACCAAGTCTCTCTCTCGGCCGCGCAAATCAAAGACCTTTTCAAATTAGTTATGCTTGGCATTCGTCAGGCAAGCAAGGTCGATAGCAGCAATCAAAACGTGTGGGACTCGGGGGCTTGGCGCACCCTGCACGGACGGCTCGCCGCTTCGAAGCGGTTTGGTTCGTCGATAGCTGTTCTCAAGCTGTGCTCTCAAGTCGAATCGGCCTTACAAGCCCAAAACGGCAGACAATACAATTCGATAGCACCAAAAAGGAAGGCTGAGGAAGTTGAAGTTGAAGGTGTCTCGTCCGATACTAAGCGGAAGAAAAAAAAGGGTGTATCAACTAGTCAATCGTAAACTGCTTGCACTGTAGCTCGAAGTTCTTCTAGTCCCTTTACATCTTGCGTCGAAAGCGCGCGAGCGATTGCACTCATAAGTTTGCGTGTCCTATCAAAGTGTTAAGCTGGAAAGAGGTTAATGACAAGATTGCACTGACCTGGAGCGTCGCATACGCTGTTCAGTGACAGTCCTGCAAAGCTCGGAGCGTTCTGATGCGATATGAAGAATGTTGTCTGGAAGACCTGCAAGGCGACCACACTCGACGCCAAATGACTCGAAAGCAATGCCAGGGGTGAGTTGATATAAAAATGTCACGTCCCGAGTTCCATTTACCCGGGTTTCCGTCGTGTAGCCCATATGCAAATTTTGCACCTCCTCAGGGAATTTTCTTTCTAACTCTGTGGCTACTAGCGGATAATGTGTGATGAACAATGTCTTGCACTTCACGCGTTCCACTAGATGATGAAGGACAGCGTCCGCAATGGCCATCTGCATGAATGCTGTCATATGAAAATCAGGTGGAATGACAAAGGTGAACCCACCCCATCGGCAGTGGATGTACCCCTTCCTAGTTCATCAAGAATTACTAGGCTTTTGTGAGTCGCCTTCTGTAGTATGTCGCTCGTCTGTGCCATCTCTACCATGAAAGTTGACCGTCCGCGAGCGAGTTCATCGGACGCTTCACGAACATTGAAATCAATGACAGGGACAAACCAGAAAACAGTTTTCGCACCTCCCATCCTGCTCAAAATCCCATCCAACAGGCCAAGCCTAACAGCTTTAGCAGGTACGTAGGATCCAATTTGAGCCATAATTGCGATGAGAGCAACCATGCGCACAGCAGAACTTTTGCCGCCCATGTTGGGTCCCGTAATGACGCTGCTCCTGGGATAATCACCCCCTATGAAAAATGTATTTGGAACAAATGGATCTGTTCGCAATGCCTCGATCATGGGATGCCGTCCTTCTACGATTTCCAGGGAATCTTCTTCGATGAACTCTGGTCGAACGTACCCTTGTTGGTGGGCCACATGTGCCAGACTCAGTAGGCAATCCGCTACAGCCAGTTTATTGACTACATCCCGCATTACTGAGTAGTGGTCTGAAGCAATAGAACTGACGAATGATGCAAAAGCTTTGTTAGCTTCCGCATTAAGAGCTTCTTTATACCGAGATAATTCATCAATGAACCTCTTGACCTCTGGGGTGTGATAACGCCTGAAGTACTTGGTTCTGTTGGTTGTAAGTATAGAACGTCTTGCCCACCAAGATGCTTACGCAGACACCACCACCCAATTGGTGGGCACCGCTCGATCTTCCGATTTCTTGATTTCAACCAAGTACTGTATTAAACGCTCAGTACAACGCCTTTTGCAGTTACATTAACCCACCTCAATGCCCGCTATAGTCGTCCACGTGAGGGACGGTGTTCGGAGCAGTCTACGGACTGAACATTCAAGTTAGATAACGTTCTCAGTTGTGAAGGAAACTTATTACTGGACTTCAACTCCTCTTTAAGTTCCGACTTCACAGTTTCAATTAGCTTCAAATCTAGGTGTCAGCAACATGAGAGAGGTGGTAAGGGTCATACAGACCAACTTATACTCGTCCAAGGCAGGAAATTGCTCCGGATCTGTCCACAATTCATCCATCCTGCCACTGTTGGCCTTCTTGATGTCGATTACAGCCAATAAAGTGTCTATCGGTGCTTTTAGTTTCGGGAGAGAAGAATATATGTCATTCAAGAGCTTTGAATCAAACTCCTCTGAATGTTCTGGGAATGCACTGGCAACGCTACCGAAAGCCGAAAGAAGCGATGCTAGTTCTTGACATGTACACTGAGGCATGATTATAACAAACATCCTTGAAACATGAGTCTCCTACCTTCCCGTACTGGACACGACACAGACCCTTGGCAAGGTCAGGGAGTCTTTTCAGGACACGGCAAAGATCCACTAGCTGTGGTGACTTGCTCGACTTGATTTCCTCCACAGCATCTATTCTCTGGTTCAAGATCCTGGTAAAATCGGTAAACGTTGCAATTGCGATGACCCGGGAAGTACTTACAGCTTATTTGTCAACGGCTTCCCAATCCAATTCTTTAAAAGTCGCGCCCCAAATTTCGTGGACGTGTGATCCAAAATCGACATCAATGTGCCTCGGGTAGTGAGATCAGTCTGGTTCTGGTATATTTCACTGCGGTCGTAAGCAGGCAGGTTCATTGGGGTGGGACAATATTGATGCATACGAACAGGTTTGTGATGGTATTGCCATTGAGAAGCATATGACTCCTCTCAGTGAACCTTGTGAAGAACTTCACACCTAAAAATGCATCTGCAATGTTGAATGTCGAGAGGTATTTGATGGCGTGTGCTAAGGATACGGCAACTAGTTCTGGAAGGCCAGCAACAATAGCCAGAAGTTTGTCTGAAACAACCTTATGAATGTCTGTCTCACAGGATGCAAATGCAACATTATATCTGACCTGGGCTAAGCTCTTCCGCGCTGGCAGTAGCTTTAGTCGTGTAGAAGTTTGTGATGAAATCAAAAGCTTCCGAGCCGCTCAGCGCAGAGTTGAAATGTTCCGTCCTTATTCGTTGGTCATGAGAAACACTGGAAAGTTGTCAGCACAAGCTCCATCAGAGGAATAAGGTCAATGGTTACTTCGCAAAATGTGCCAAAACCTTTTGAGTTATTTTGGTAAGACCGTCGCCGGGAACTAGCAATTCTGCAGGCCGTGTGTGGACAAGTCTCGTCTAATATAACTATGTGACAGTGTTTAAATTATAATTGTGTTGGACCTACCTCGAGCTCTACGCGCATGACCGTGTCTGTTTTTTTGTGTTTCAGTAATTCCAGGCGGCTACTCGCTTGTCCATACCATGAAATTCGTCCCAAATAACATCACCGGTACTTGGCGAAATCGCAATCATGCCAATACTAACTTCACCTTCAGCAGAGTCGGGTTTATGAGTCTCTACAAGACACAAAAGGGGTGGTGCAGAGTATTTGTCAAGGTCGTCGACAGAACCAACCTCGTCGACGTAGCTACACGTAAAATAAGTTGATCGTTTCACTATGTAGGAAGGTTGATCCTTACGTTGCCGCTGTGTACAATTCAGTAAGCTTGCGCTCGAAAAGAGCGTTCTTGTTCTCGCCCGCTTTCTTTAAGGCGGCTGTTTCTGTTTGCCTGATGACACCGACTTTGTGACCTTTGGAGAGGAGCCTAACTCAGATTAGAATGAATTCCAAGAAATAATTAGGGTTGAGACTTGCTTCCTCATATGTACCTCTTTCCTATGGATGGGAATAGAGGCAGTGAGAAGGTTCCGCTTCGTATAAGCAACGATTCCGAGCTCTGCGCTGGCAGTCTATGGTGCTTATGTTCAGCAACCCGCGAAGGCTCAATGTCTACAACGTTCACTTACTTTCGCACTTTCTTCGTGAAAATAAAACTTATAACCCTTCTCGATCATTAGGACTGTCCCAGGATGGTCTTTAATGAACGACAAAGCCTGTATTAACAATGTAAACAAGATAACCAAAGGTATGCAGCACAGCGTACCTGAACCTCGTAGGGTGTATAAGCCTCGCCACTAGGCCCGACCTCGGCGGCTGCTTTCGTTTTTCTAACCATGGGCTTGTCACGCGATTTCCCGTTTCCCTTGGAAGCTTTGAGAGAGAACATCGCTCGGAGTTCAGTGAACGCAGGGTCTGAATCGTTTCCATCCTGAGAGCCTTCATCGTCCGTGCTCGAGTTCCCTCCGTCGTCAGCGTGCCTCGATTGTTGGCCTGTTCCGAGCAGAATACGTTCCAACTCTACTCTTGAACGTGTTTTATGATCCTGTGCGCTCGCAGTGTTATCATGCTCCTCTCTGGAGGAAATATCAAAGCGCCATTGATTTGTAGAGGACTCGGGATGTTTCGACTTCAGCTTCTTTATCGGGGGCTGTTCATCGACGTCAGAATCATCTAAAGTCAAGTCTATGGGGGAGTCCGAGGAAACAAATGCACGCTTCTTCGTTGCGGAGCTTTGGATGAAAAATGAAGATATCTGGGGTTGTGTGGGACTACTAGCAGACCATCTTTCCCGCATCCTAATCGCGTAGTTGACGAAAGCAGAGAGTAAGGCTGAGTATACAGGGCGCGACGGCGCGTCACGGTGAGCGCTGAGCGGTGGAAACGTTATTACGTCACGTGTTTGTGATTTATTTACCTTCTTGCTTCATTGAATACTCTTCAATACTTCAATAGGTTTGCTTCAACTCAAAGTTGTCATTTCCTCATCGGCCGCCTATTGCCCGTCCATGTATCTCAGATTACTTCCACGTTCAACGGCTCGTGTAAGGTTGTCGTGTGACTCGAGAATATACTCGTTTCCTAGGTCGTTCGCTACTGCTTCGTCACATCCTGATGGCACCGTGGTGTCGGAGACAAATCGTGAGCATTGCGGACTGGTTGCTATGATTCTCCACTCACGACTTTTTAGGTGCTGAAGCCACCCTGAAGCGTTTTTGGGAGACAGTAGGGATTTCAAAGAGAGATAATGGACTCACTGTGACGCTTGATGCGCGAGCATTGAAAACACCATCTGGCAATACACTGCTGTTACCCAGAAACAAGCGGTTAGTTGCAACACTCATTGCAAATGAATGGGAAAACCAGGAAACTTTGCTGAAACCTCATGCTCTACCAATGGTATGAATACTCAACGATGGTCCAACTCCTGCCATTAACTAGCACAGACTTCCATCGCCTCACGGGCCATTGATGCCTTCCATGATGAAAAAACGTGCTCAGAAGTGCGAGAGGCCCTTCTTAATTACTTGGACACTGATACAATCTGGTGCGCATTTTTTTCCATAAGACCGACCAATCTGATCACGGGTCTTTAGTTTTCATCACGACGACCCACCTCCGTTGGTAGAGCTCCAACATAAGTACTGGGATCCGTTGCTTGAGTGGGCGAGGTCTACGTTCGGCGTTGACATACAAGTCTTTGACTCAATTTTGCTCCACTCGCAATCGGCAGAAACGCGAACTAAGTTCAACGCTGTCTTGACTGAGATGGATTCCTGGGAGTTGGCTGGTGAGTACACTGGAGCTGTCATTGAAGCTAAGGGGACTACAATGACCATTCTAGCGATGGAACGCGTGACATATATGACGAAATCTTTTCTGATCGCGCTCGCCCTTGTGAAGAGGCATCTCACTGTTGAAGAGGCAGCTGTGGCTGCACAAGTCGAAGTCTCGAGCCAGATTCAAAGATGGGGAGAGGTCGAGGATAGTGAGTGAAGCATTGCTATCCCTCCTTTTTGCGAGGCATTCCTCCTGCAATCGCCTCCCCCATATGCACTCGAGGTGGTACTGATTATAGTCCATTTACAGCTCACGATGTCGATTTTCATGATGTCCGCAGACAGTTAGGAAGTGCCGCTTGTCTGCTTACGAATATCATTTAGATAGTGGAAATAAATATCCACCTATCCCATTAATCACCAGTTCATCCATATCGACCGTGGATCGAACATCCGTTCTGTTCGTGCGGAAAATTCTCCTGTACAAGTTAGTGCTCACCGCCTTAGTCATTCTGGCTGGCTCCGTGACGTGTGCAGACACCTGTCTTGAGCTCCCCTTGCACTTTCTCAAAATATCGATCTCATCCTCGCGAGAAGGTTTGAATCTTCTTTGGCATGCCGAGATGTGCCGCCTATCGTCGCCAAGCTGCACGTCTGTAGGCACTTGACTTGTGCGGTTCGAGCACTGGATATTCTCACTGTCCTATGAGCGACCTCCAGACGGATGGTGATGAGTTCCGTGTTGTGTGACATTTTAACGCTTATCCGTCGATATCGCTTAGAATTCAAAGAATCATTCTACTGCGTCTGGGCCAAATTTATTGACTGTCCGCCTAAAGGCATGACGTTTTAGAGAACCATTATTCGTTCGCAAGGTCAGGCTCTAGCCCCGACCGTGTTCGTAAGTGTCAATAGCGAGGTCAGGTATTTTTTGACCGTAAACTTTCTATTGATAGCAGGAATTGAGGGCCCCTCGCAGGCGCTCATATTAATCCCTTCGAACTCTATAGATTTGACAGTGGTGAGCTCTTGCCGGTTTCTTTGATTTGACGCTGGGAGAATCTTAATTTTATAGTGGGACTAAGGCACCCGGGCCGGACTTACTATCAAGAAACTCGATCAAAAGCTTATTGATCGATCATGATCTGATCGGGACGACGTTGATCAACGTCCCGACCCAATGGCAGCCAATCGCTCTGCACAAACGTTGAGCACACAACTGTATACAAAGACTTCCCCTGTGGCCGTGATCGTGAGTGGCAAGATAAGTGTAAATTTCCACGTAGTTCTTGACATGATTTAATGGTGTCTTAAGTGCACGTGAAGAGTAGCGATGGGTACGGCTTCACACTTTGTAGTTTCAGTTGCCCCACATGAATGCTTTCCATTAGTAGTAAGTACTCTGAATACATAACGATGGCGTCATGCTCATATCGATAACGCAGGTCTTGGATCCGTGTTTCACGAACAATAATAATATCCTGCGTTGCCATCTATTGCCTCCTCGGCAATTCCCATCACTATACAATACTTATCAAGCACAGGTCATTACTCTGATACGGAGCCTGTGTCACTGAGTCTCACAGATAACTGAAAACAAGTCTTATATATCGGTTTGGTCAAGTGTGCCATTGTATGTATGATGAGGACGAATTATATCAATCATAAATTGGGTCATCAACGAGATTCCCAAGCCTAACAAAGTTGGTCCAGTCCGGTAACACGATTCTAAACGGGACCGAAAGCTCCTTGCACGTTCTCAACTTGGATTGAACGACGATCGTGCTTGTCGGAGTTCCAAAGCAATGCTTCCTAAACCTCTCGACAGTCCATACACCTCCTGCTACTGCGAGGAGAACATATACTTTCTCGTGCATCGGTTTCTGGAACAAGCGGAGGTGAAAGCTACATGGGACATTTCTGCTGTCTTCATATCGAATGCGACCAAAACGGTGAATTGCGTACAGCCAACGGATCTGTGCACTTATGTGAAGGAACTAAATACCGGAGCGCAGGTTGCCCTATGGAGTCAACTAAAGGCACCTGCTGCAAACACAGCAGTTATTTGGGACTATCATGTCGTCTTAGTTCTGCGCAGCCGGTCGGGGTCTCAGTGTCGGTTGCTCAATACTTCACCGAGCATCGAAGAGGAAACTTGGATCTACGATTTCGATTCCATCTTAGAAATGCCTAGTCGTTGGGAAGGTATGCAGATATATAATAATGCACGCGCGTCATGGACCATTTAATTAACTTCCGGATCTTGTCAAGAGTATGTTGAGCAGACCTTCCCACCAGATTCAGACATCCCACCGCAATATCGGAGGTGAGCTTGCAAGTTTCCCCTTGCCATCTCTGCTCGGTATCATCTATTTTCATCAGTCTTTTCAGGGTCGTATCTGGGGAAGAGTACTTGTGTTCTTTTGCGTCGGATAGATCTCATATGGTAGGATTGAATACTTCCGCTCTGCGTGGGACCCAGTCTAATGATGGCTCTGAATCTCAGTTATCCTCCACCGCCGGCACATTGCCCGAGTATATTTCTCCACCGCCTCCTTATCCTATCATTTGTGGACCCCTAGCCGCTGCGCACGGTTTCACCAATAACCTCATGACACATTTTGTTTCAATGGAATCAACATCTAAAGGGTATGGAACAGTGATGAATCGAGAGGCGTTTATTAGTTGGTGCTCGCACCAGTGTACATAGTGTTATTGCCGTGACATGTGACGTACAGCGTGACTTGGTTCTCCAGTACCGACGTTTTCGTGCCACACGAACATTGAACAAGTGACTTAACTTACCTTTGCTCACTTCTTGTTCTCTTTTGATTTTCTTCATTGCAATGAACGCAACACCATCGACGTCCATAGTAGCTAATGGCTTTTCGAGTAATGGGGATACGCCCCCCACCGGACAGTCAGAACTCTCGTTCAACGGTAGTCACGATGAACCAACGGATTTTGCTGTGCCTAATGGATTCTCGCAGTGAGTCGGCTGATCCAATGCTTCTCCTTTCTTGCACGCGACTTTCTGACTTCTGGGTCTACCCCTCGAACGCGTGGCAATCGTGAATTTACTCAACCTACCCAGTCCTCCTTACCAATTGCACAACGAGGAGATTGTACACCACCTCTATCACGCGGGATTTCAGACTGGTGTATGTACCGGATTTTTCAGGGAGACGAAATCTCATCACACCTTTTTAGAATTATGCCGACACCATACTTGTAGGCGAATTTTCACCGTCTATCAGATTGTCGTACCTAATACATATTTTCCATTTAGCATGTACATCAAAATACCTACCGCCTTCATGCCATCGTTCTTTCAAGATCACCGCTGCTAGCGCATCTTATGTCAACCTCACCTCAGACTGGAGCTCAGCGTGTGATATATGTACAGCTAGAACATGAGCCAGAGGTCACCCAAGAAGTACGTGTGTCATTTTACTTTTTTACTCCGTCCATTTCCGGCCACGGAGCTCGGGGGAGAGATACGAAGGTCATATCTGACTCTAACGCCCGTCATCTAAAGTGTGGTGTGGTATTAGTCTCTTATCGTGTACAACCACCGTTCTCGGAGCCCGTGCTGGGCGGAATTTCTCATCTAGAGACTGCAAGAGCTGACAGAATTATTATTACTCCTGCAGGGCTTTGCCATAGGTATGCGTCATCGTGTCCTGGTCACGTCTCTGCTTGTGTTCATTTCCGATGGCACTTTCAGCGCTAGGATATCTATATTCATCGGTTTCACTAAGTCTGATCCGGCCCGGTAATGCACGAGGAGTACTTGCAGCCGGTTGTCTACTTGGAGGCATGGATGAGCTGTGCGGTTATGCTTATGATGCATGCAGACAGTCGATCGACGTGGAGACAATCCATGAATGGCTCGAGTTCATTGACACGATCCCTTCATCACCGGATGAATCTCTCACCCCTGAACTATCGCTTACGTCGGTCTTTGGCCACTATGCCCAAAGATTGCGAGATGATGTCTTCCACTTCCTCGTGGTGACACTCCCTAATGCCCTGGAAGTTAATTCAGCCGAGTCTAATCCATTACAAGGCCACACTGGCCGTGACACCTTGTTGCGTGTATTTTCCCTTGTTCCTTTCGACATGTTTAAATCGGCGGTCGAATCACGCGCGTTTGAAATTGGTAAATTCTGCTATCGGTGATCAACGTTGTACCGAATATTTATCTTTATATTCACAGGATCTGATCAAACCCGTTTTAAGTTTGCGAAGGATGTTATAGAGATGAGGAAGAAGGGAATTGCCCGGGGGCACGGGGCAGAAGAAACGGTTGTTTTGGCGTTCGGCGGAGGGCATCCTGGTGGAAGCGCTGTTCACGTCACTCGAAAGATGCGAAAGCGTCCCCTATGGAAGGTCAACTCATGAAATCGAATCAAAGTCGTATTACGTGACTTTTACTGCTTCAATCCTAGTTGACCAAAAATTTACTCCTACTCTTGCCAGAAGATCGCCTGCGCTCATAGGCTCAGCGTTACTTTTGTGGTGGAAACCACCAAACAGGCTGATACTATATACGATGTCGATCGTGTATACCTGAAAGGTAATCGCTTGGCAACGTAGTTAATATTAGCCTTTTAGCTGCACAGACTTGCACGAAACACTCCGGAACTTGTGGAAAATTACTTACCTTTTACAGACTGAGAAAAGCATTCAATGAGAGTGAACCAGCCCAACGACTCATCTTCAGACTTACAGCTTGGCGACAAGGAAACATCACCCCCGAAACCCGCCTCTACCACCTCCCACAAATCCTCCGATCCAAGGGCACGAGTTTTCTACGTGAATACTTATCCAGCCGCGTCAGATTGCAAGTGGTCGCCCGATATAGCAAAAAAAAAACAGTACTGACTGATTCCGAACGCTGTTTGACATGCCGGCATTGCCGGATGAATCTCGAATTCGCCAACCTCGATCTCCGGACCTTTTCGCGGCTTTTAGATGAACGATGCAAGATTCTACGTGCCTTCCTCAACTCCTCGAAGTGCTCCAAATAGTATACAATTTCCGTGACTGAATATCACGAGTTGATCAACCTGGGGCTTGCTCGACATGACCCAGGGATATAAAGCTGCAATACACAATCATGAAACGGTGTCTTAACATCGCAATTCCCCAATGGCAAACCCCTCCTTCGAAATTTACTTCACTGGACGAGATGATCCTCGCGATGGCTGTATCGTCATCGGCGAGGACACCAAGCCAGTATTTTTTGAGTTCGAGACACAGTACTTGTCACCTTCCGCAGCGCGTACTACTGTCAGTGTCATCTCGCCCCAGAAAGCGATGCCTAACTTGCGAGTTTTCGTTACAGATATCTAGCAATCGCAATCCCGTTGCAGCGTTTGACTGGTTAGACGGCGGCCTCGGTGTTGCAACCATTGGTGACCGTGAAATCCCAATGGCACACCTGGTCCAACAGGGATCCAGCCCCGCGTAAGTCGGCATCAGTACTGTCCTAATGGTGCCCGCTTAAGTCGATTGCCAGCGCTCGCAGGTTCCCTTCTGCAGACGGTCACCAGTATGAATGGCGAAAGTGTCAGAATGACCCCGGGTCGTACGAGGCAAGTCTGCAACAATATTCTCAAATATCATCTGCTACATGTTGAATCCATAAAGCTCTTCGCTGGACCCAACACCTCAATTGCCATATTCCAGAGGATCTCCCAAGCCACGCCAATCGGTCCTTCACATGGAACACTGCAGTATAATTTCAGTCATGACCTTCTGTTACTCGAAGCTTTGCTCGCTCTTAATCTTAATAGGTGGTTAGATTGGACCGGATGAGGGGGTGTTAGTTGGAAGAACAAGGAACCTGTGTGCATGTATTACAGCCTCTGAATGCCCAATGTAACAACAAATACTCCATGCGAGCCAAGCTGACGAGAGAAGATCAATATATAACATAAACGATTATTAACTCCAGTAGTCAAGGATTTCTCATTGATCCCAGCATGTGTTCCAATTTTTCTTCAACGGTCCAATGCATATCGGCGTCAGAGTGGAATGATGACGGGGTAGAGCGGTCAGGGGGTAGGTTACCAAAATTGAATGAACCGGCGTCCATCCCCTGGGAAAGTGACTCGATCAAACGACCGATATGAGTGGAGGAGCTTGGGGTTAGAATTAATACCGAACTTCTGTGTACCGAGCGGAGAACTGACCTATAAAAAACCTGCTCCGGCATTAGCGATAAATAACGTTTGATGATGCGAGAGCATTCACCTTGGTTTCAGGTCGATTCTTACTCTGGGACGGCTTTTTACGGGAAAGGAACGACGAACTACTGCCCTTTGATGTCGCTCTGCCGTGTTCCTTGACGAACACTTGCAGGCCTTCAGTGTTATCGCGCAAAGAGTAATCGGATGCAAGACTGGTTCTGCTGGCGTAAACTGATTCAAGGTCATCGTCACGCAAGCCATTTACTATTGACCTAGAGAAATGTCAGTTGTCAAGCGGGTGGTCATGATAACCAGGGAACAGTGACACACCAGATTGTTTCGCCGTTTGCCATCTCAATCAGTTCAAGGGCAGCGCCTTCGGGATGACCTTCTGCTTCATGAGAGCTTCCGATGTCCACCGCGTCGTCAGCGGGAGCATTTGGGTGTTGGCTCTCACCAGTGTACATGTCGTATCTGATGGTAAAAATTAGACACGGATAATCAGGTAAAATAATTACCCACAGAGATTCATATGCAGAACTCAACTTCTCGACAGGTGCACCCGACGTTGAAGGATGCAAAAGAGCCTCAGCCTGAGCAGTCATTGATGTGGGTAACGAAGGTATAGGAGGTGACCGATCAGTCGAGAATCGCTTTCCTCCATTGGACTTCGGTGGCGGCGGAGTAGGTGCGCGGTCATGCACTGAGCGACCAGACTGTGCAGACGTGGAACTGCCCGGCCGACGATGACGCCTACCCGAAGGCTTACGCGCCATCTGGCTCAAGTCGGTTTTAGACGCACGAAAGTCCGAGGGAAAGATAAGCGTTCTCCTGACAATAGCAGGATTCTCAGGAATGCCTTGATGGTTGTGATTTGATTCTCCTGTTTTGCGAATGGAGAGTTTTCGCACAGTCCTGTCGTCTCCTCCGCTGCTGATGCCACCATCATCACCGAATGATGGTTCTGCTGGGAGAGGTGATCGAGATCGCATAGCTGAGAGGTCACCTCGTGCTATGGATGAGCTCGCCGCGGCGTTTGATGTATTCCTCGATAGAGACCAACCCGCGGCACGCGATGAAACTGAGGCAGACCGTGCCAACAAGTCATTTAATGCCGCTTGATCAAGACCAAGGTTGGTAGCTGCCTCAAATAACTGTTTGACATCATTGCCCATCGCTGATGATCCATCAATACTTGGCCGGCCATTACCTACGATGGGCGTGGAAGTGGGAATCGAGACGGGCGCCGATGCGGGCGAAATAGAATTAACGGGAGAAGCAACCAGGCCTTGACTATGATGTGATGAAGTGGTTGGAGAAGAAGTGGTTGGCGAAGCTCTCGAAAGCCCATTACCATTTTCAGCCTGAGCATCCGCTGTACGGGGCTTTCGGAAGCGAGACATGAAGCCTCTCAGGCCAGGAGTGGCTGAGGCCGGGGGACTGGACATCGATGTCGGTGATTTAGCCTTGCCCAAATCTGTCGAGCTTCCGTAGACAAAACCCTTAGCAAGAGGTAATGTCGGCCTGCGATTCAGAGAGGTCGGGGGGAGTGCGTTGTTGGGCTGGAGGTCGAGAGGGAAGGGAGTGACCTCTTCACTGCTCGGGACTGGCTGTTTGACTCTCAGAGTATTACGGAAACGCCTCATCCTCTGGGTGATGTTCAGAGAGGGCTGAGGGGCGATAGCAGTAGCAGTAGCAGTAGGCGTAGGCGTAGGAGACGTCGGCTGCTGGGGAAGAGGAATGGTTTCTACACTGGTAGGCGCTGACACTAAATGGGGTGCAGATATTTGGCTGGGGGTGATTTTCTTCCGTGTCACAGATATGGTTGAGGCATTGGCGTCAATAAATTTCTGACCAGAAGACGTCTTCATCAAAGCAGCGGTAGCAGCTTCTGCTTTTCGCCGGACTTCGTTTACGAGTTCGGCCTGATCCATCAATGGTCGAGGGCTTCTTACCGAAGCTGAACGAAATGGGAGGCTGTACGGTGACATGTTGGACGATGGCGGAACATCAACTTGAGTAGGCGATGCGACCGGCTGAGGAGTTGTTGCCGATGGTACCTGAATCTGTGATGGGCTGCTGGACTGCTGTATGACTTCGATAGGTGAACTGTTGTCCTGCGGTAGATTCACAGTCCCCTGCTCATCTCCGAAACCAAGGGCGCGTGCTAAATCCCTATTGCGACGCGCGGTAGTAGGGGACGCCTTGACCTCCGAGGGATCCTCTACTTCCACCTTAGTATCGATCACCACGCCAACCGTAGGTGCGTGAGGAATGCTCTCCACAACGGAGTCTAGCAATGCATGAGCCTTGGCAGCTTGATCAGGTGCTGGGGAACGCCGTCCGGTGGTTGACACCTGGACAGGAGTAGGTTGGCTCGGCGGCGGACTCGCAACCTGTGACAGGGTGGTCGTGAGCGTACGAGTAAAATGGAGTTAGGGAAGAGAACAGACCCGGTTGTCACGGCCGTTCGAAGAGTAGTTCGACTGCGAGGTCGACGGCCTTCGTCTCCGCAGCGAGTTGGACCGCTCTCGAGGCTCCGTACTGCTTTCCTTTGCACGCGCAGCGCTCACCAACTTGTCTTGAATGACCACGAAATCTGATTTGGTCAGGCCTGCACACCGCCGTATGATGTCCTCAAAGTCATCATCATCCTGCAAGCTACCGGGCGTGACGGAGCTCGATTTGTCCAGATCATGCCACTTGGAGCGTTGTTCAACATCACTAAAGAAGTCGAGAGTCATCTCTTTCTTCTGCCCGGCAGACCATGAGTGATAGCTGGATCCAGTGGACTCCAGCGAAGACTGAGATGAATTGGCCAATGCCGAAAAGGCAGAAGGCTGAGAAAGTCCAAGAGAGAAATGTGAGGATGACTTGGTGTGATGTCTTGGAGAACGGACGGTAGCATGGTTGGAGAAACCCGGAGAGTCGTTTGAATAAAATCCGGGAGAGGCGGTAGTGGACCGAGACTGAGTGGGAGTGGGGGCCCGCATAGTGCGACTCGAAAACGGAAGTGAGGACCCATATTCAACGACACCTGAAAGGCTGGATGGCGAACGATGATCTACAGGCGCAGGACTGGTTGAACGATTCCACGCTCCAGTATTGGCTGCTTGAGAGAAACCGGGACTCTCAGGAGGCACAGGCAAGCGAACAGGCCTGTTTGCAGATTTAGATTTATCTGTATTAGATTGAAAGTCGCTGTCTGTGCTCAGACTGCCGTTTCTACTGTGACTAGAAGAACTACCCCGCCTGCTGTGTGTGCGGTTGGAGTTAGAAGGTGCACCAGAGGGCGAGTTGACATTCCAAGTGATGTTCGATGGAGTACCCGGTCGAGAAGATACGACCATGGGCCGAAAGGCTGAGCCCGTCAACGGAGATACAGGCTTCCTCCTGAAGGCGGATGACACAGATGCTTCCTGGTCAGTACTGCTCGCGCTCTCGCGTTGATTCTCCGACGAGTATTGACCACCAGCACTGCGTGACAAAAAAGAGCTTGCAGGTGGGGCCACAGACGGCGAGATGGGTCGTGGGGTGCTGCGAGACGCGTCTGAACCTCGCCGAAGTAAACTTGAAGTGAAGGTGGTGGTGATGAGTGATGCTCCATTCAAGTTTGGGAGCGTGGGCGACATCGCACGTGGAGTTGCAGAATGCGCACGCGCATCGTCAGAGTCAAATGAGGGATCGCGAGGTGTCATAGGACGGGGCATGCCGGGGATGTAACCTGGAAGACGAGGAGTGGGGGAGATGGTACCCGCACGGCCCAATGGGGTTGGAGATAAGCGTTGCGTCTCGGGGTCGATGTTCATATGTTTATCAGATGATATTGCGGTTCCGCCTTCGTAGTCAGTTGGTGATTGAGTCTGAGATTCATAGTTAGGTACCCATGTAGTGCATGAAGAAGCCTATTTCCCCACCGAAGCTCCTGACGCCGTGTCACTGGCGGGAGATGAAGCGCTTGATTGTTCTACGTCACCCAACCGTGGAACAGGATGCGCTGTTCTAGGCATGAGTATCTCATCCTCGGCCTCTTCTTCAAAGTCCCGTATGACACACTCCAAAGCAAGTTCAACGCGCTGAACGCTGGCGGAACTGTTACTTGATGGATGCGTGGCACCTTTGTTGTCCCCAAGCGGCTGCGAGGGAAAATCTTCGATAGAGGATATCAATGAGGTGGAACGAGCTAAGGGAGTCTTCTCGTTGGGGCTGGAGGGCACTGAAGATGTAGGACCACTGCCTTCGGGCGTTGCAGGTCTCAAACTCTCGGAGTAATTTGACGAGGGTTTTTCCCTGAGACTAAGATCGGAATCTGACGGTGTTATAGAGGCTGCTCCACGGCTGGAACCGCTTCTTTGTGATACAGAACGGAGATAGCTGTACTCGCGAAAGCGTCCAGATGCAAAAAGATTGTTGCTGTACCTCTTCGTTGAACGCGAACTTGGCGAGGGCGATGAAGTAACAGATGAAGCCGGGTATGTAGTTGAAGAGGTCGTGGTGGATATATGAGAGGTGCGCTCATGGGTGTAGTCGGATTCCATTCCCAGGTCGGCGGCATTAGCGCCAGAGCCGCCCTCAAGTTTACCGCTCGAAGTGGTACTGGGCGCAGCATTTTTGGTACGTATCCGTCCTAGCGTCTCAAGGATCATGTCCTCTTCCTCCTCTGATATCTGGTTTGGTACACCACGGGCTCTCTGTTCCGCAAACTTCGACCTGAGATCGTCAAGCGTAAGAGGATCACCGGAGGAGGAGCGGAGAAGCGTGAAACGGCGAGTAAGACTAGGTAGCTGTGTGATGAGAGAGCTGTAAGGTTGACAGAACAAGGCCGTGACGCACTCTGGTAGTATGAGTGATGTCCGAAAGTTACTAGCAGGCGGGAGTTCTGGCAATTGCTTGTGCTCAGGTGTCGGTGTGAACCAGCCTTCGTCAAACGGGCTGCGCCTGCTAGGGTCGGACCTTTTGCTAAGGCACGTCAACAATAAAAGTTAAAGCGAAGAAGAAGCCGCAAAGCAACGGCAAAGTGACGAAATAATGAGACTTGTAATTGAAAGGGTGTAGAGCAGGGCGGCAGACTCACCGGAAACGATGCATGTTTTCGCTGGCAGGAACCCTCGTTTAGTACACGAGGCAGGGCGCTTGGATTATTGGATCTCGAGGCTTTTCTTGGAAACGAGTGTGCAACGTGGTGAACACGAGTTGGAGTGTTTACGGAACGATCAGACCAAATGTTCCTTCTTTCAACCTGCTTTGAATAGGACCGTCAAAAGACCTAATGGGCCTAAGTCCACACGTAAAGCAAGATAACGGTGAGTGAAGGAGGGATTAGTTATGTCGGGCTTTTGCTCATCGTCTTCGAGCGCTCTGAGACTCACAGCCCAGGAAAAGCAGTGTATTTATTTTAAAAAGTCCCATCCTGTTTCGGAAGCAGATCATTCGAACTGAGTTGTTCAACAGAGCTGATCATCGTCTTCGAAGAGGGTGCCCTACTATGGACCCCAGGGGCCCAATACACTTCATCTCAAGCCCTCTTCTCAGGAATCCTGACACTCTCTTCGCTTGCCGTGCCTTCGTTCTAGGCCTCATGGTCTAGACACTCCCGAATTTGCCTCACGAAGCGAAGAAAACTGGCTTAAAGTATGTAAATAATACAAACGCGGGCTTCAGGTCAGTGCCGCCCGCAAGATACCGAAATTCATTTGCGATGATCCCTTTATCTTCTCCATACAATAGGAGGTAAAGAGAGCTACTGCAGTAAGCGTTTGGATATCCACCGAGCCTACATTGCGTGCCTGACGCCAACGAACGATCATTAGCACACATATTGCACGGAGGAAGCCTTTTATGAAACACGAAGAGAGTAAGACGCCACTCACTTCTTCGTGTACTCCTTTGCGGTAGCTAAGAACTTTGATTTGTCGTTCTTCAACAACTGGAGATGAAAATGGTCAGGGTGGTCTACGTCGATCACGGTCATAACACAAAATCTCACTGCAGCGATTTCAGGCTCGAAGGGATCGTCGGGGCTTGGATTGTTCACTTTCTCTTGAATGACCGCCAGCACTGGAAATAAAAATGGGCGTATCAGCCCAAATCAATCAGAGGATATTCCCGAGGTTAGTTTCACCTGTTGATAGCGTCACTGACGGCTTCCACTTGATGAGGCAAGTAGGTGAAAGAGCGTGATTACAGTATCCATGTTGGTCAAGAGAACGGTGATCTCACCTCATCGCGAAGAATAGGAACGCAAATATGGCCCTCCTCGTTAATGCCGGGATGGTAAATCTTAGTCAAAAACGTGACCTAGCGATGCCGTGGATGAATTCCTAGGTAAATGACGCGCGAGAGAAGCAAGGGGTATGGAGTAGAGGACCGAGAACTCGAACGAGGCACTGATGGGCATGATGGCCCAACGTTCCAGGGCTCGATGGATGGATATGCAACGGGATAGAAGATAAAGGTTGATAACTCACACTCGGCGCCTTGAAGGGAAAATTCATCGGGAGCTCAATCTTGAAGTGAAATGTTCCATTTTTATATGGGCTATCTGACTTGTGCGCAGCAATGTGAATGAAAAGTGGGGAATGCCCCTAGTGACACTTACGGAGCCCTTCACTGAACACTTCCAAACGAGTAGGTTATCCGCTTCTGGCTCGACTGTTATTCCCTAAATACTGCTAGTCCAGTGTTGCATCTGCGGTACAACGGATTACATACATCAAGGGGCCTGTTTGTGATGTCTTGGAGTTCCTAAACATCATCCAGGGGCGCGAGAGTCAAGTTCGTTCGATCCTCGCAAAGAGAGGAAGTGCACCTTTTGAATTCGCCTGTAGATAATTAAGATCGTGAATCAATAAATGCATTTGTGCTTCAAGCTTCATACCTAAGAGCAGTCATCTTGACCTATAGTCTTGCTGTGGTAGGTAAGTAGTAGATGATGGCAGTCGACCAAAACGGAAACACCTGCCAGAAACAGTACTTGCTGGACTTTAGCACAAACTCGACCAAATCAAGACAGGTTCACTAACTTGCGTTCTCGACCGTCATCGCGAGTTGACATTGCAATGGTAGTTGTTGCAGATTCAAGCATTGTAGATGGACCAAGTAGTTCAAGACCCTCTACGCCTTCGTTGGTCCCTCCAAAGAAACGCAAGGTCGCCTCTAATCCTGAACAATCTCCTGCACCAAACGACCCCAATAACCCAAGCACAGCAGCCAATGTTGCTCTACCCACCCGAAACGACTTCTTCTCTCGCCCTCGTCTTACAATATCCCGCTGCCCCACCTTTCCGGATACTTCCATAACATATCATGCCACAGAGCAGCTCGCTATGAACCGTATAGGGTTCAGGTACGTCCCAGCAGGCGTGTCACCCCCTGGATCTGCCTTTCCATGTCGAACAATCGAAAGTCTGCCTACAAGTTATAGAGTTAGTTGGGAGGACCGCAGCTCCTTCGTCAAGGTCACCCCTGATGGTCTGGGGCTAATCGGTGAACGAGGTTTCAGGAGTGCGCGGTGTAATGCACCCGTCCGTGAGGGCAAGTGGTATATGGAGGTCCGCATCGAGGATGGCGGAGGAGATTGCTCCACTCATGCCCCAGATACCAACATGCGACAAGGAAGTCATGTCCGACTTGGCTGGGCGCGACGAGAGGCACCTTTGAATGGTCCAGTTGGCTTGGACGCATATTCTTACGGGTATCGCGATAATAATGGTGACAAGGTCTATCTATCGCGTCCCTGCCCTTATGGTCATTCGTTTCGTAGTGGGGATGTCATTGGCATGTACATATCCCTTCCACCTCGACGCAAACCCGATTCTCATGATCCTCACGACCCTGCACATATTCGACGCGAACGCATTGCCATCGAGTTCAAGGGGCAGGAGTATTTCGAAAGTCTCGAGTATCCTCAGAGCAAAGAAATGACTGCCCTTATGGACTTCTCCAATAAATCAAATAATACGGCGTCACTCCCATCTACCTCTTCCAACAAGAAGGCTGCATCGACAAAGAACCTCCCAGAACGAGGCACACGTCCTGGACAGGTACCAGAAGCCCCCGTTCTCCGCCCTCTACCAACCTTACCAGACTCTTACATCGCGTTCTTTGTCAATGGCAAATGTCAAGGCATTGCGTTCGAAGACCTATTTGATTACCTGCCTTTGCGCACGACGCCTGCATCAAGGAAGAAGGAAAAAGACAAGAAACGAGCGCGTGAAGGAGCTCCTCGGGAACACAAGGAAAACCCATTTGATGATGGAACACTGGGGTATTACCCGTTCATCTCCTTGTTCAACTATGCCCGCGTGCGTTTAAACCCTGGTCCAAATTTTGATTTTCCCCCTCCCCCCGACATAGACAGTGTACTCAAGGACACCGATCATCCTGTAACTCAAGATCAGACTTGGCGTCCGATTTACGAGCGGTACCCGGAATTTATGAAGGAGCAGTGGGATCTGGACGAGGAAGAAGAAGAAGAAGCTAAATTGGAAGCAGCCAAGAACGCAGAGGTCGAGAAAATCGAGGCGCAGAAGAAAGCGCAGAGGGAAAAAAGCAGACAGCAGACTGAAGCTCGGAAGAGGGCGAAGAAAAATGCAGAGCTACGAGGGTCTTCCGTTGCGAGCGCCCAAGTCTCCGCAATGGAACCTGTAGTTCCCATTGATGACCGCCTCGGGTCGACTGTCTTGATCGTGTCAACATCACAAGCGACCGACCGTGGAGTGGACCAGATGCACTCCCCTGCACCCACAGCTGCGTCAAGTGGTGATTTCAATCACATCCCAGAAGCGGAAAGTGGGTACAACTCCGAGGTCGTTGAAGGAGATGGAGAAGAAGAACAACATGATGGATTTGCGGCAGACGTCGATCATCACGATGAGGATGACGATGAGGATGACGAAGTGTTTAGGGAAGCCGCAAGTCCTTACCGCAAATCACGGACGCAAAATAATAGTTCATCTGTCATGGACATTGACCTGGAAGATCTATTGTAATACATACGATTTATATTCGCCCGAATGCTTAATCGGAAATGCAAATGAAGATCATAAGATGAAACATGAAACGTGCAGAAGCAGTGACCTTCTTGACTCACAAGAGCGCAGCATAGTATTCAATTTTTTGTCCGCGCACGAATGGGCCGGTACTGATATCACGAGCGGCGTAGGTGCGAGGACTTAGCAGGTCGCTGCTTATACAAATTTCAAAGTGGAGCGGTTAAGATGAAATGACACGAAAATGTCATACAGGGGATGCAATGGCTGGCGAAGTCGTTCGGAAATTGGACCTCGACAAACCAACGGTGGAGAACGGTGATACGAACTCGCGGATTTCGAACTTAACTACTCTCCATGGATAGATTTGCGTTGCGTGGCGCAATTAATGTCCAGAGTAGGGAACGACTCTGGGCTATAAGCATCACTAAGTAGTCTGGAGTGTTTGCAGGTGATGACGATACGGTCACGTAGGTGGCCATGTCCCTGCGTTAGGGCGTTCTATCCAACTCTCCCGAGCACGTTCACCAATACGACGTACAACGCCCTGTAGTCCCGCCTTCAAAGTTGTCCATCCTTCGTGTTTCACGACCTCACACGCCTGTGGAAACGACCACGGGAATGAGGGATATGGCGGCGAGAATTGACGGGAGTGCCCGGGTAAGGGGTTCAACTCCGGATACAGAGAATCATAATAGATGGTACAGAAGAGACGGGGAGCTTGGACATGTGCGAATCTATGTAGACATTCATCAGATCGGTGAGGAAACTTCCATATGAAGTGGAGAAACCCACCGCCACACGGCAAGGACGAAAATGATCTGTAACATAACTCCAAACCAAACCAAATCACGGTGGAAAGAACCTTTGTCACTAGTGATAGTCGGCTAGTTGCGAGAATGATAAGATGTCACCATATCAAATACATGTGTACTTTGTCTTACCAAAAGCCCGCTTCGGCGGCCCATGACATCCTTGGCATATTTGTGCATCAAGTCGCGCTCTTTCACCGATTCGACACGAAGTGTCCGAGCCAATTGATTCCGAGCATGCTGTGCCGTGCTTGAAACTTCTTCGAGCTCTTTGAGGTGGCTCGTGTTCAATGCGAGATAACCAGCAGGCCTAATGGAGCTCCCATCAATCAGCCTTTTTTTGGTGAAGCGGCTCCAGTGCGACAAATGGGCATATCATCATGTAGGACTGACGAGTCTTCATCGAATGAGGGTTCAAGGACATCTTCCTGAATTTTTCTTCTCATTGCGTCGACAATGCGAATTTTACTCTTGCGTGAGGCACGAAGAGTCCGAGGAGTTTTAGCTGATATCGATGGACGGATTGCTTTTTGCGTCCGCACGCCCGTTCGCAATCGGTATCTTTCCTCGACCGAATGCATGCACAACCTTCACGCTGGGGATTTTCTCGGTGGACGTGATGATGGTGCATTGGCACGAGATGCGGGTGTCATACAGAGTTCAGGAGTAACAGGCCGAGCTGGGACCGGACGGTCTACGGCATCAACTTGAGAGGAACCATTGGTCCGTTTTGGGGGGACGCCCTCTACCCGTGATGCGTGACCATTAGGCAGAGAGTCAGGTGCAGATATGCGCACGGCAGTTACAGGCGATTCGATTTCAGCAGTTGACGCCTCTGATTCTGTCACATCAAAGCGCACTTTGAGAGTGCTCTTTCTCCTTCTGATATAATCAAACTTGAATTGATCAGTAGATCCATTCTGAGATCTCATTTCCGAAATCATCGTGGGTTTCTTTGGGGTAAATATCAGCCATGCGCCTGGGGGCACCAGGGTGCGTAAAGGAAGAGAATTAGCACGCGACAGAGAAGGGATTGGCGTGAACAGGCCATTGCCTGTCGGAGGTCTCGCTTCATTTCGGAGTAGTTCAGATTGGCGAAGCTATCTTGCATGGGAGTGACATCTGCCTCGTGTGTCTCTACCTCAGGACCGTCCTGAGAGGCAGAACTCCCCGATGGTGAGTTTCCCAGGGTGGAAGAGGTCTGGTCTTGGACCTGTGAGGTCTTTAATGGAGAGTATGGGGTAGAGCAGGACGGGGCAACTGAAGTTGAAGCAAGAATTCTGCGAAGACGTGCTTCATCATTGGAAGAAACAATAGGAGGTAATTGCACAAGCGAGCCTTGCTGTCTTGGTAGCAATGATGGTGGAGACACTTTGATATGTAATATGATACCACAAATGACAAAGTAAAGGGAATCGACGCACTGGTTTTATCAATCTCATCGTCACTGAGACTTTTCTTTTTGCCCTTTTGCCGTTCTCTTGCACAACCGACAACAGTGGCAATTTCACTAATATCCAAACCGTTTCTACGCGATCTCGACTTCTGTGGTGTGTCCCCAGGCTCATACCTGGCATGCGAGAAAAAATCCTGCAGGCTGCTCCGAAGTACGCTTGGAGGAGGCGTAAAACGAGATAGCACAGAGCTGGAGCCCGCACTCGAATGTGGTGCATTGAAGGGTCTTGTGAGAGGAGATTTTCCGCTGGATGAATCTGATGAATGTGTTAGCAAGACGCGGAGGCGTGCTGTCGGGGTATCAGGGGATATCGCAGAAATACTAGATGCTTCAAATTCTGCATTTGGGCCATAGCTATTCGAAGGAGCGTTCAGTGGCATGCGAGGAATGGGCTGATTGCCGTCGTTGTCGACAACATCGAACTGGGAACGCGCAAAGGATGGACCTGCGACTGGCGTAAAGTCCAAATCATTACTTTCCTGAGCACGAGGACTTGTTGTTCGGCGGAGGAACATGAGACGGGGCTTAAAAAGGGAGTGTGATGAAGGAGTCTCCATGATTGGATCACCGACAGCGGGCCAACGCGTCGGCCAACGTTGGGCGCGAGGCTTTGCTGTAAGTCCATGTTTCAATTTTCACCGAGTGCTTGTGTGGATGAATTACTAAGGAAGTGCCGCAGGCTCTTGCCAAGCACATTTTAAAGTACATGCCAGCAATCAGACTACGGCGCTTCTTTGCTACAAAGGCCACTAGTCACCCGCTGAGCGCTGAAAGATGGTCATGAATCACGATCTCAAAGAATTTGCTGAAACAGTTCTGACACATCAAGAAATTCGCTTTCTGTTTTTCGATTGCGTCTCAACTCTCTTGGTCATGCTCAAAGCCTAGAGAATCGTTCTTTGAAAGATGTTAATACTTCAAGTAAGACGAGAAACTATACTTTAGTGATACAGACTACAGTCCAGGTAAAATAATATGAAATGGAATGGTGTCATCAAGCTTAAGGGACAATATTGAAATATATGGTCTTGATCATAAAAATGAAATAAGTATTATGTTCCAGGCAACCACATGGGAGGAGGACTTCGGACTGGATATCTGGAGTACACGATGGTGAACCTTTGCAATACAAACAAAAACACAGTATAAGCTCACCCAGCACTCACGCCAATCCCTTTCTCCATCTCGACGCGAATGTCAAATTCCAGCTCTTGTGATTGAGGATCAAATGAGACCGCACACCAATTCCGTCGCCCCATTATATACTTGTTTTGGAGGCGAATGTTACCATTTGGTTCCTTCGAAAAAATAGGGAGCTACAGGAAACAGCGCATGGAATCGCTGCAGGTCATTTTCGGGATTCGAGACATACCATGATTTCATCAGTTTCTGCGTGATGCAGCGTTCTATGAGTCTTAGTCGCCAAAGTAGACACCATTGCGATCACCCCATTTGGTGGCCTTCAAGTAGCTCAACATGCTTCATTGCACACAGCAGATGGGAATATCACTTACGGTGCGTTGACGATTGCACCTGAAACAGTATTGAATACCAGAGTTTGAGAGGGAGTAAAAGAAACATACTTGTCACCACGTTGATCATGTATCTATAATCGGTTTCAGGCGGAACATCAATCGTCCGGCTGTTCTTTCCTCCAATGCCGCGGACCAGTGTTTTAAGAACCCCCACTGCTGCGCAGTGCACATCTCCAGAAAGAAATGAAATACGCAAACTCTTCATCCTTGCAATTCCTTGCATCTGTTGAATTAACCAGTTACGCTCTTTCTGCAAGAAGTAACTTCGTAAGTTGAAGCACACACGAGACATCGTTCCCGAACCTTGTGCGACTTCGCGGTCCAGTGGTCATTCTACCGAGACCATCAGCTACATCGCGCCACGTGTGAGAGAATTAACACACTAGATCATCCAGCAACTCGGCGTCCGCGTTGAACTTGTTCACAAAACCACTGAACCCCGTGGTTCCGCTGCGTCCGAGGGCAGTCAAGGGATTAAACCTAGAGTCTAGCGCAGTTTCAAGGAAGACCATTCGTGGATACGCAATGGGGATGCCTGCGGATCAACATGAAATAAAAGTGATGCTGTGATCTCATTGGTGACCGCACCAAGTTGCACAACGAGATGTTTTACACCCGAGGGTAAATGCCTGATTCGTTCAAAAGCCTTTTTGTACTGAAACTCGCTGCAGACCTGGCTCCTTTTTCTCTCGGCGCTTGTAGCGGTGATGCATTAGCATATAGACCTCTGAACTGCGTGGTGTAATGACCACTTACCGACAGTCCAGCATGAGGATTTGTACATCCGGCCCCAGGTACGACAAAAACGAATGTGACGGTAAGCCGACATAGGGACCTTGAGCCCCAAAAATAATTGACTTGAACATGTGCTTCCCTGTTGTGTCGTCCAACCCGTCGTAATGAGCTATGATGATGATATCAGCGTATGAGAAATCTATTGTCATCCGCAACTCACGATGGATGAAGCATTGAAAAAGCAAATAGAAAAAGTAGCCTCGCGCTCCGATACTAAAGGTGTTATGAACAAGAGCTTTCAGACATATGGAAGCTACCCACTGCTTGAACACAGGAGACTGTTGAAGTTCTTCGGGGTCTGCAGGACAACACGGTCGTGACCAGGAATTTATCAACAAGCTGTAAAATCACATACAGCTCCCAAACCCATCGATCTTGAGATGTGCAAGATTAGCTAGTAACAAGGAAATGGTGTGCAATCACACGCACCAAATCTGCAAATATGCATTGATTGGTTAAGAAGTCACTGTTGCATACATCAATGGCTTACCGTGGTCATCTGCAGATGCCACATGAGTGTTTTATCGAAGATGTCCGATCTGCATATCTTACCACACATATTCAACATTGGACTGCGGGGGCAGTGGCTGTGAGTGAGGGGATACCTAAAATTATCTGGCCTACGTACATCGAACTATTAGCCCTGGCAAATGCTCCCATTCGGAAGGAGCTACAGTAGTGATTGAAGAAAAAGCGGTCGATGCATGAGACAATTTCACCAGTCAAAGGGAAATTTTTCTTCGCGGAGGGCTTTGCCAAGATCCATTCTTGAATCGCAGGCTCTCGAGTCAACCTAGCAGAGAAGCGTGATTATTGAGGATGACGGGAATGCATGGACACATACGAGTCGCAGTATAACTGATCACCTCCTCCCACAAGGACATGAAATGGTCGTTCGACATGCTGCCGCAAGAGATCGACCCACATCGGGTCATAACCACTCTTAAATCCCGGCCCCCTGAAGTCGTCCTGATTAACGCCAGCGCTGAAACCATTACACTAGAAGAAGTGGGTAAACGTGCAGCTAGCAGGTTGTGTCAACCTTACCGAATGGGCTGCCCAGCGCATGTTCTGATGACGAGCAGGCACGAAGAAGGACAGTTGCATACCACCATTGATACTATACTTGATGCAGATTTCATTGATACCTAGTTGTATCTGGATGGGGAAGCGCCAAAACGTAAAGGTGCTGCATATGTCTCAGTGTTCAATGATTTGCTGTGTTGGCTTGTTGCACTCACCCTCCATTCCCTGCAAAGACATAAATCTCCTGACCAGTTACATGTTGGGTCTGATCATCCCTCGTGTTTGCCTTTCCCTTGTAGTCACCGAAGTATGCCTCATTCGCGTCAGGTAACTGCGCTGAAGGTCCGGCAATTGCAGTGGCGTGAGGATCCGCGGGGTGCGGTCCAAGATCATAAAGTGAATGAGAACCCTGTGTCCTCGGAGAAGGTCGGGCAATCTCCTCAGGGTCCCACTGATAAGTTAAGACTGGAAATGGTTCATAGGAAGATCCTGCATCTGCGGCTAGAAAGGTTGTAGTTGCAACGCCTGATTTCCCGGCCACGGGCACAAGTGTACACTTACTGACGATAAGAGCTGCACCTCGCCAAAGACCGTTTTCGTCAACGGTATCGTAACGCAAAAGCGGCCCGACCATGAACTGAAGGTGGGGTTCCATTATGGCAAGCCTTTGTGCTCTAGACCGTTCCGCTGCAGGCATCTGAGCCAAAGAGACGCTGTAGTTACCAGACACTGACTGCTCGCCAGCAGAAGCGTATGCATTGCGGGCAGGATTCTCGGGGAAATATTTCGGAGGAACAGGAGACAGAGTACCAGGAGACGGTGATGCTGAGGGTGGTACACGAAAGTCACCAGCCTGAGCGGGCCTGCTCCCGTCAGGAAGTGGATCAATATCTTCTACAGGCAGATACGTCCCGTCTGGCTCTCTCTGGACTTCAGAGAAATGACGCGCTTCCTGTGTAGCGCCAGGCTCATGTGTGAATCGCTTCAAGGGAAACCTGAAACGTGAACTATGACTCGCCTTATGGGCTCTACGCTGAGCATGCCAGCCCACGATATCCATGATATGGAAGAGTCAAGTCGTATGGTGTTGGGTGCTGGGATCCTGGACGCATCAAATTTAAACAAACGGGGCAGTGCGAAGCTAACGTCATACAGCTCTCGTGGGTCTCCTCAGTGCCAAAATGTCTCTTCAATTTATACATACCTGTAGGATATCATAGATCTACGTCGATTATTGCTCCCTGAAATTAATTGCAATTGCACAGTGACATAACTAGATAGAGGTATGCATATGGATAACTTCTAGGAAATTAGCCGGCGTGTTCCACGATTGTTGTGACCAATTTGCCATTCTGTACCACCGTCTTCAGCATTTCGGGCATTGCTTGCTCTTCATAGACACCATCTTCCTCCCCTTCGACTGGCAAGCTGACATTGATCGCACTACATTTCGCCGTAGTAATCTCAACACCAAGACACTGCTTTGAGAGATAAATCTGCCCCGAGTCCGTTGAGTCAATTTGGATAGTAGGTGCCACTCCTGTAATTTGCAGGGCAAACGATGGAGACTTCATGATAGAGACAGAAGAAACCACAGATTCGACGAGCACGGAGGTCTTCGTGCAAGTTGACTGTCATATGCGATTGAGTGACAATATTGGCAAATCAAACCAGCAGCCACTGACCCAAGGTGACGGCGTTGACTTTCCCCTTGATGATGACAGTCGTGTTCTTGCAAGCAAAGAGGTTAATCACTTGGCTGATATCCGTATTTGTGACCTCCAATGCGGATTCGTTCTCTTGATATTCCTGAGTGACCATCAGACGAGTTACATGAATTGAAACGAGATACCTACAATGGCCCATTTGTTGCCCTCCAGCGCGAATTTGGCAGGCTTCTTTCCCATCAAAGCCTGAGGTTTGGTAGGTTTAAGAGGTTTCTTGGCGGCTATCCATATAATCAGAAGGGATTTTCTGTACCGAGTGCAAGAAAACTCACCCGCTCCGCTACTTGCAGGGACTACACCTCCAGCTCGCAGGGCTTGGTTCTTGTGGGTCATCTCGCTTTTGTCAACTTTACGTAGCCCCTTGGTTACATCCGCGCCGCGGTTCAGGTCTGCAAATACAGCAGCAACTCCACCAACAGGTGCTGCCGGGGAGGATGTTGATCCAGCGGGAGGTGGAGGTGGCGGGGGCGGGGGCGGACCACTGACTGGCTGTGAATGAGACGTCTTGTACTCTGAGACCGACATGCCCTGCAGTAAGTGGTCTATGATAGTCTGTAATTTAATCGCAAATGAATACTTACGCTGACATTCCAAACAAGACCAGTGGTGTGGAACTCCATAACATAGCGCTTCATTCCATCGAGAACTCCATTGAATGCCCGAACCCACTCCGCGTGCCTTGGGTCCCTAGAATAGGCGTCAATTTAGACCGTTCCGATAAGATGTCTGTCGCACTTTTCTTTGAAATCCTTGAGTATCCTGTCTGCATAGTACGCGGTACTTTCCTTTATCGCATTCACGTATGGTCCCGGTTTGGGTTCCTACAAGCGATGGTCATTCAAAAGGCCTTTTGACGCGTCAAGATCATACCACAGTCACCCATCCAACGAAAGCAGTCCCGTCTGAGACAACAGTGAGGTGATTGAACCAGTCCCGCTCCTTTCTTGCAGCCTCTTTAGCGCGGGTCACGGCCTCAACGCCGGCTTGGAGTGGCGATAGAATTTCGGCGAACAGCTTTTGATCGGGCTTCCTGCACGCTACGGCCTGGAGAAGTACAGACCGTAGGGTGGCAAGTACTTTGGCAAATATATCAACCTGGGAGACCGCGAATCTTCAATATGAAAAAACAAAAACAAAAACTTCGTTGAGCAAATGACCTGTTCGTTTAGTGAAGGAGGCGCGATGGCTTTATTGATTTCGAGGAAGGGTTTAAGCTTGCCCTCTATAACAATCTCATCGTATGCAGCGACTGCGCGTGGCACTTGTGCTTGCACATCAATCACAAGTGGTGGTAGTGGCGGCGGCGGCGGCGGCGGGGGTGGTGGTGGTGGCGAACCCGATGGAGTTTCAGCAACAGCTGCGCTGGTAACAGTGCTGGTACTTTGTCGCTTGGAATGACCTCCGCTCCTGGAATCTTCTACGTCTTCAAGACGCGATGTGATTGCTTCAAGCCTAATTGCACTCTGATGTCAGCTCCCGTAAAACTAGCTCCTACGATGATGCACACCGCTTGATTAAAGTGGCCAGCGAGTAGAGCCCTTGAGCAGATGATGACATATCAATCGAAATTGTCTTCCAACAGTGAGTTCCAAACAAGAAAGAGAGACTTCGGGAGGCCCAGCTGTGCCCTTGCGCGATGATATACGTAGGATGCTAAGATGGTGACAGAGGGTTGTATCGAGCTTGTGAAACGCTGCGCGACTTCCCCACACCGGAGTATTCCGCAGCTGTCTGGATGGTGACTTGTGAACATTCTACTTATGTATATATAGCTACTTATGTTTTCACCAAATACCAGGCCTTAGGGTTTCAACAAATGCTTAGACAGAAGCGGTAGTCATTTTTTCGTATATATGGCTCGCCCTGGCCATAGGGTTCGTCACTTTTCCTGCGCTTCCAGGCAGTCCTTCTCTTGCGCTTGCGCTCTCGCCTTCCTCTTCGATTTCTTCCGTCGTTGACGTTCTCTTTCCTGTTGCTTCGCACGTTGCAGTTCACCCTTTGATAAGCCAGGATTGTGTAGTTTGTCCAGCTGAATAAGTTCAATCGGAGGGGTCAGTGTTCAATAGAAATGATTTGAACTGGATTAGCCCATCTATATAGACGTGACAATTTGTTCAGAGATACACGCCTTTTCCAGGAGCCATCGCCTAGCGAACATGCGATTTGTTTGGAGTGATCGTGTTTCCTGGCATGCTACACGAAAACCAGTGGGTTTATGAAGAAGTTGGACATTATTCTCGGTCTTATTGATAGACTGTCCGCCAGGACCGCTGCCTTGGTCGTAGGTTAGTGAATATTCAAATGAAAACATTTTGCATTTGACTTTCACGCACCTCTAACGAACGATTCCTCAAGGTCCTCCTCACGCAACTCCGGAATCTTCCGCTCTTGGTGGGCCCTCTTCAGAGCGGAAAAATTGCGTGGCATATTGGCGCTAAGCTGAGCAACAGGTTCTGTACTATATGTTAGCTTAGTGACCCACTGCACACTTTTTGACCATAAAACAAACCTTTGCTCGCCCTTCTCTAATCTTCGCGCTCTTCTGCTGGAAGGCATAGGAGGTGGGTTCTTAATACTCTCGTTTTCGCCAAGTTCAGTGTCCTTCGTGAACCGGAGGTCTAAAACGCAATTCAGCGACTTCCAAGTGAATCCAATCGCAGGTCACACACTCCAAGCATCATCTCCATCTTGGGTTTGTGTTCTGCGAGCTTGCACAACGTTTCTGCGTAACATGGTTGCAAGCTCACGGGCGAGTTGAATTTTCTCTTCGACCAGTTTCACGTCATGTGACGCGGAGCTGTCCAAACACAATGTTTCTGTCCGCATCTTGTGTCGGAACGCTGAATCAAATTCCTAAGTTGTGGAGGTATAGTAATTGGGTGTGTACAAACCTCTCTGTATGAGTGCGTCGCCTACGAACTAGGGTGAGATAGTCCACGAGAGAAAAATAAGATGACCGACCATAGAAAGTAGAAGCTGAGGCGCGTAGCAAGTCACGGTACGCTGAGCGCGCACCTGCTTTGAGCGCCGGGGTAACAGACATGGTTACTTGTTAGTTCAGAAGTATACGCCTCAAGGAAGTCGTCGGACTGGATCGGACTCGACACTAAAGGTAACCTCGGGAAGTTCCGATGTCGATCAAAGCACAACTTCCAAAAGGGGACCGAACAGCTATTGGGGCGTAAGACGCGCTCCTTTTTTGGACGCGTCGCGTTAGTGCTGAATAGGACAAAAACATGTCTTCTCCTTGACTGCCCCATAAATCGTCCAGCCGACGAATAAATGAAAAATTGAGGTCCTGTAGGAAGCAGCAGTTGAATGCACGTACTCCAGCGCGTACGGGGTGAATATATGTGCGGTCTCTTGAGTATAACTGTCATTTTCAAGGATCAATCTGTACCACCCGCTTGTAGCTCGAATTTTGTGTCCTTTTCAGAGAGACATTCCCTACCATACCCAACTTCACTCACCAGACAAAATGGCGAACTAGCGGGGCCCTCTGTGTAGAGTAAATGGGGTCGATAAACGTATCTCAAATATGGACTCACGTGACTCGCGCGAATTGAGTTTGTTGACTGCTCAACGCGCCCTCGGAGTTTCAACACATCCCTCTCTCAAACCACCACCATCTCCAATCCGTTTGTTTCCGCCAGTCACTTTGGTCGCTTCTGAGCATCGCAATTAGCACAAACAGCAAGAACATTACTTACAGCACTTTTACAATCGCTCGCAATATGTCCGTGAAGAAAGTCACTGCAACGAAATCGGGTGCCAAGAAGACTAGGCCTTCTCCCACCCACCCATCTTGGGTGGATATGATCAAGGTCAGTCAATCAATATTCTAGCCTTCTCTATACTCTTCTACGCCTCTCCTTGGTCCGATGTCGAGCATCATAGAAAGGGTGAGGCATCCGCACCCAGGGGTACTATAAATGGCAGGTTCCAGGGGGAGTATACGCAATCGCAGGCGACATTCATATTTCGTCTTCTAATGACTCAGAAGACCTTTTGTCATGCATTTTCACATCGTGAAGAGTTCTACGAGTCATGGGTTAACTTTTCTAACATATGGTATTACTAAATAGGAGTGCATTGCTGCCAATCCTGAGGACGCCCGCTCTGGCGTCTCCCGCCCCCAGATAAAGAAGTAGGTTCACACATCCTTAACTAAACCGAAGGATGTTTAGAATGTTCTTAGATACGTCGAGGAGAAATACAACCTCGCCATTGACAACGCTCAACTGACTCATTTGAGCAAGGCCATCACCAGCGGTGCCGAGAAGGGGACTTTTGTTCTCCCAAAAGGTAAGAAAACAGTGCGTAGGTCCATAACCCAGCTCCATGTTGATGACCGCTGTATAGGACCTTCTGGTCGGGTGAAACTGCCTCCCAAAACCCCAAGGGCCACTGACACTTCAGCTTCGAAGGAGGTCCGTGCACTCACTGATGTAAGCACGTGATGTGGTGATTGACATAGTGAGAGCAGAACAAGCCCGCGAAGGTTACACCCAAGGCAGCTACCTAAAGCACGACCCGCGAAGACCGCAACTACGAAGGCCACAACTGCGAAGGCCACAACCGCAAAGGCTACAACCGCAAAGGCTACAACCGCAAAGGCCACCGCGGCCAAGAAGCCAGCTGCGAAAGCGAAGACGACGTCAACAGTCAAGGCCGCCACCGCTAAGAAACCTGCCGCTCACACTGCCGCAAAGACTTCAGCGACGAAATCTGCAGCTTCTACTAAGGCAAAGACAGCTCCGGCAACAAAAAAGACGCTAGGCAGGCAAGAAATCTGCCCCTGTTAAGAAGACGATCTCCACATCTAAGCGTGGAACCGCAAAGAAGGTCGGATCATGGACTCAATTTTATGCATCTCGCCAGCCACTGACTTTGAAATTTTATAGGCCATAACTGGAACGAGCGCACCCACTAAAGCCAAGGTTGCGGCCACCAAGAAGGCCACCGCAAAGAAACCCGCAGTCAAGGCAGCGACCTCAACAACGAGCAGGAAGAAGGTATGCAAATAACTTCAATGCGCTGTGATGGTCGTAGCTTGACTTTCCTTGGACCAGGTCGCCAAGAAATAAGTGACCCCCAGCCGCCATCTTTGATATACTCGTTCTCCTGATCTCATGGTACACTAAGCTGTAGAACTCAGTCTATGATTACTCTACCTCCTCCATGCACTTTCCCTCGCCCGTCTGACTGCACCTTTCTTATTTCTCGTATTTGATTTGTATTGTAATTTATTGGGTCATACTGCCCACCCTCGAGTATCAAATCATGAATTCTCGTGTATCCCGGGGACCAGTTGTCATGCATGTCATGATCAACGTCTTGATTCCAAACACAGCAACTAGTCTGGACTAAGATTCGAACAAGAGCATGGCAGGGGTGCGGCGTGGAAGAAGCAAGAAGACTTTAGAATTTGATATGAAGTTCCGGGGATAAAGTGCATGAGCCACCGCAAGCTCACCGCGCGCATATGCCAGTAAAGACTCCGATTGTTACCAAATTCGTTGTTCTCACCCACTGCTGCTGGATCCAGGCGCTGCGACTTCGAGGAGGGACATGTCCAGAAAGCCAAGTAGCGTACAATCACCGTATCCTTACTCGCACCAGCACCAGCCATCCCGCTCGGCCTATCCTACATTCATCTCTTTACAAGAAACGATCAAGCTACAATTGACATGGGCATCCAGGGGTACTCTTGAAGCCTTTCGGTGGGACGTTGTCGTGAAGACTGCTACAAGGTACATTCAATCCACTCTCTGTCTCTGTATTTTGCCGTCCTACACACAATTCCTTGGAACCTTACAGCGATCGTGAAATTCGTTCAAACATTCTCAAGTCATTGCTGCTCAATTCTTTGTCCTTGACCTCAATCTACGCATTTGATCTGCTTCTACAACCTCTGGTACATAACCACCCAAGCTGGATTCACCGCAATGTCGGATGGTTTTATCGCGTTCTCTGGCTGTTCCCGGTGGTCGGAGTGTCTTACTATCTTAATGTACGTCCATAACCTGATCTCGAGGACTTGCCACTTCAACCACAAATGAACCGTAATCATTTTACCAACTTCTTCCGCTCAGAGTTCTTGGTGCAATCTTATCGCGAAACGGTCTTTTGTCCTTCAGCACGGGAACCGTGCGACACATCAGCAGCCAGTTACTTACAACGGTATGCTGACCATGCTCGCGACGTCCGCATACCGTGCCGTCATGATTATTACCTCTGTCATCGTGTCATTGGCATTGGGATCAATACCAGTTGCCGGCTCGTGGATAAGCTTTGCATTTATGTGCTGGGTTAATGCGTCAGTGTATCGGCTGCTGATTGATAATCGGCAGTTCTAACTTTCCTTCAGATATTATTGCTTTGAGTAAGTGGCCGTGACTCAGAGGCCATAGCTCTCACTGAAGTACGGGCAACTCAGGTTTGTATGGGTGGCGCGTAGTTCCTCCTTGGCCCAAAGAGTGCGTCATCTAGAAGAGCGATGGGCATACTACTTCGCATTTGGTCTTCCGTCCGCTGTGATCTGCAATTGTGGAAGTGGACTGGCGAATGCTGCCCTTTTCGCACTCACGTTCCCCGCTGTATGTTTCATGATCTTTTTCTCCTTTCTTCCCATGACCCTACTGCTGATGTATTGATGTCCAGTTCATCATAATGGCGATGCACGCACGGCCCGTCCCGCAGGATCCTTACAATCCTGCACCGTCCACGGAGTCTACCGACACCGTGCGCTTTCCTTCGCCACTTGTTCCGATTAGGATGCCGGTCTTTACGATTGTCATTTGGCTGAATGATCTCGTCGTCAGAGTGTTAAGTGTTGGTGGCAGCACGGGTGCTCGACACCGGAGAACACCGAGCGAAACTACCGAGCAGGCAGAAGAAGGGGCAGGTGTCGAATTAAGGAACATCGGTCGTACGGCGAGAGGTCATTCCCCAGCTGTTCAAGCAAGGAGGCTTGGAGAAAGGCTACCGAGTAATGGCAAGGCGCCTAGTGCTGTGAGGCGAAAGAGGGATTGACTAATTTTTCATGGCGATCTTACTGGCAACTTTGATTCATACTTGCACGCCATTGGCTGATATCACGCGCAGCTTTCACGATTCCATCTTTCTATACCCCTTTGATAATAATAATGAGATCAGTGGACAACAGCTGGGGTGAAAACAACGTTGTATAGAAGCTTTGGGAGAGGCACAGTCACTTCCATACAACATCAGGTGTTCACCCAAATCCTGCCCATTCGATAGAGAGATAAGATACAACCTTCGTGTCATCATTCCATTCGCATAGTAAATGTGCCTTCTTTGTCCCAGTGCCAAGACGGCCATGTGCGACAATTTCCATTGGGCGGAGACCGGCATCCGGAGCCTCGATGACCGATGCGACAAAGTGTGAATGATAACGGAGGGGGTCACCTGAGAAGATAAATAGCGCAGGTCAGCACGTATTTCAGATATTCTGCTGATTAACGAAAATAAACACGCTTTCGAAGAACAGGCGTGGGTAGTGGAACGGGAAGATCTGCAAACAGAAAGAACACATACCTGGGTAGACTAAGTACTCGCCACCAAACTTTATGCCCCCTCCCATGTAATATCCTTTCTCCCACAAGTCGCGAAAGACGCCGCAGCGCGCGCGCTCTTGTAGAGTCGAGGGATAGTGCCATATGCCAGCTTCGCGTGCGGTAGTTAAGGACAAATGAGAGTGTGGCGCATACCACTCCAACGTGGATGAAGACGCGGGAACGTGGACGGTGTAAGGTGCAGAGTGTACGACAGCGTTGTCTTGGGATTCTCCTATGGCAGGCTGCGAGGGATTTTCAGGTGTGGGAGGAAATGGGTTATCTTCGGTAAAAATGCTGAGAGGGGCGTTGGCTTGTGCACGTGCGCGACGCTCTTCTCGTTCTTTGCGCTTACGCTTCGCACTTTCAGACATGGCGCGGCCAGGGTTAGAGGCTTCGATGGACTCTTTCTCTTCCGTTAAAGCCATCTGTTGCCTTACATCGCTGAGCCGCGCTTCTTGCCATAGTTTCAGAACGGATGGAGACGGAGCGTGGTGGGCGTTGGGATCATCCACTAATACAGCGATTCCTAGACACATAATCGCTGCTGGGACGAGGTGCATATATTTAAAGAGAACTAACCATTTTGGACAAGGAGAACAACCTCCTCCGGCATCAGCTGGAGAGGTAATCCTAAGAATATATTCTGCGAGGACAGGTGTGGAAGAGTCCCAGTAAGGATGCCACATATACGATGATGTGAACGTAGGATGTTGATATCTGCTCGTGCAAGATTAAAAGTGGCGATATCGAATAATGTCAGTGACCTACCGTCGACGTCCCACACGTAGGCTTTGAAATTTGAGACTCGAAGCAATATAGGGTGGGTCATACCTGCGATTCTGGCCAGTTGGACTGGCCAGGGTGATTTGAAGGACAAAGACTAGGCTTTCAGAATCATAACGGCTACTATGTATGTAACCCCGACCACATGACTCGACTCGCTCTTTTATGCGGGATGCCGCACCGAATTCATACTTAGATGTATGTATAAGATCGTTGATATGTTCCTACAGTCTGATACCCTTGATATCCCTTCTTTTCAAACTCTCGCATAGAGCAATCGGGCGAGCAATACAGATAGTAGGTAAGCGTCAACTGTCTTCAAACATCTGTTCAAATCCTGATCGATCGATCATCAGGCAAGGATAGATATGGCCGCCAATGTACAAGATATTGTAATGCTCGTCGGTGACTCCCTCACTCAATGTGGATGGGAACAAGGAGGCTTCGCGCAATTACTTTCGGGTACGCAGATCACAAACATCGGGAAAGAATTGGAATCTGACGCTGCGACGTATAGAAAGATACGTTCGGAAGCTCGATGTTGTCAACCGTGGCTTCGGGGGTTATCAAACAGACTGGGCAATTCCAGTCTGCGAGCAGGTGAGAGACGATGTTCCCTTTTTTCAGACAGGAAGTGCTGAACATCTTCGTAACAGATTTTTGCCAAGCAGCATGAGCAGCAGCATGTTCCGCAGATTAAGTTACTCACCATATGGTATGGTGCCAACGACGCTGCGCCTGCTCCTAGCCCACAACACGTGCCGAGAGACAGGTACAAAGCGAATCTAAGCCATCTTGTTCAAATGGTGAAATCGCCGACGTCAGCGTACTACTCCCCCGAGACCCGCATAATCTTGATTACCCCGCCACCAGTAAACACGAAGCAATGGAATAGCCCTGACCATCCGCGTGTATTCGAGACTACGAGGTTGTACGCGGAAGCTGTCAAAGAAGTAGGTGAGAAAGAGAATGTGCCCGTCGCGGATATCTGGACGCCGATATTCGATGGCGCTGGTCGAAGTGAGGAGGGATGCGAAAAATACCTGAACGATGGGCTACATCTGAACAGTGATGGTTACAATGTACGCGCAGACGTAGATTTTGATCTGTCGATTTTACTCACATTCAAGATGAAAGATCGTCTTCAAGGCCATCGTTGACATCGTAGAGCACGTATACCCCGAATTGGACCCTACTGAAGCCCATGGTGTGAGGATGCAAAGCGTGTTTGTACCGTGCGTCCCCTTTGAATTTATTTCTGCTGCAAGACACTGATGCGTTCATATGCAGCTGGGACGAAGTGGATGTACAGAATCCAAGACCATCTCTGATGAAACGGAAAACGCAACTCTAGTCCCTGAATATATGGTGGCTGAGGACGCGGACGTATCCTTAGCAATTTCTCATAGCAAATCGTATTCATGTAGCCTGAGAAGAGCGAGAACTGGGAGCTGCGGGTGTGACCTGACAAGGACGCGGATGATTTTCATATAACCCTGACCACCTGACAATTCGCGGGATGCCGCATCGCATTCATAGCTCACTGTTGAGAGGATTAGTAACCGATCCTACATACCTACATATACCCATGTCGGAGTTCCTTGTTTTCCAATCACAGCAATCGGTCGAACTGCACAGGTAGTGGGGGAACGTTTTCTGTCTTCAAACATCTGTCAAATCCTGATCAATCGACCATAAGACAAGAGAATATATGGCCGCAAATGTACAAGACGTTATTATGCTCGTCGGCGACTCCCTGACTCAGCGTGGATGGGAAAAAGGAGGCTTCGCGCAATTACTTGCGGGTGTGCAGATCACATACATTTGATGGGACTAGAATCTGATACTGCCTCATGTAGAGAGATACGTTCGGAAGCTCGACGTTATCAACCGCGGCCTCGGAGGTTATCAAACGGACTGGGCAATTCCGGTTTGTGAGCAGGTGAAAGACATACCTTTGTCAGGGGCGAAGATAGTGTGCTGAATAGATTCGTACCAGATCTTTGCCAATCAACATGAGCAGCATCACGTCCCGAAGATCAAGTTACTCACAATATGGTATGGCGCCAACGACGCTGCGCCTGCTCCCAACACACGACACGTGCCGAGAGACAGGTACAAAGCGAATCTAAGCCATTTTATTCAAATGGTGAAATCGCCGACGTCAGAGTACTACTCCCCCGAGACCCGTATAATCTTGATTACCCCGTCACCAGTAAATACGAAGCAGTGGGGTAAACCTGAGAGTCCACGTGTATTTGACATTACGAGGTCATACGCGGAAGCTGTCAAGGAAGTAGGTGAGAAAGAGAAAGTGCCCGTCGCGGATATCTGGACACAGATGTTCGATAGTGCTGGTCGAAGCGAGGAAGGATGCAAAAAGTACTTGACCGATGGGCTACATCTAAACAGTGATGGTTACAACGTAGGGGCAAATTCTGATGATCCGTCGAATGTGCTGACTTTCACTACAGATTGTCTTCAAAGCCCTCATCGACATCGTAGAGCGGGTGTATCCAGAACTGGACCCTACTGAATTCAATGGTGTAAAGATGCAAGATGCGTTCACACCGTGCGTCCCCTCTGAATTTATTTCCGGTGCTGGGTGACGATAGTTTGAACTTTGTGTGCAGCTGGGACCAAGTGAATGTACAAAATCCAAGGCCTTCTCTAGTGAAACGGAAAGTACAGCTGTATTAGCCCTTGTACACGGTGACCGACGACGTGGACGCATTGTTAACTTGTCTTAAAACTGTGTTATTGCATATTGCGTTAGAGTAGGAGGATGTCGGACCAATGTCGGACCCGAAGTAGCTCCGAGGACCGGAACAGGATTGACCAAAGACAAATGCACGTGACGAATATCAACATACGCCAAAGAGAGGGCAAACAATCCTTCTTTTGCCTAGTTCTCTTGCCAGCACATACCACTTGGGCGAAATAGCGCGTAGGACCGAATCAACTACGGAGGCAGGACACCTCATACCCACACGGCGCGATATTGTCGTTTCTTGGTTCGGTGTAGCGCGTAATTGAGCGCATCGCTGACCGTTTTAGGACAGGATCCAAATTTGTGGACCCACAATTGTCCACAACAAAGTTTGCTTACGTTTCCTCAGGTTCAGTTCAAGTTCGTTACCTAGTGCAAGCCTAGTGTGAGCAATATTCAAACTGAGGCCAATTAGTTGTTGGTAGAGTCATTTACCAACGATAAACTCACTCTTATTTTCTGTATATGCTGCCTAGGCGCGGCCTCCTCCGTTAACACACTCTTTACGTTCAAGGTGAGCAACGTTTCCTCATCCTCCTTGTATGACCACCGCGCCGGCATATAAACAAACCAAACCGTATTCATTTACGCGGAACTCTCAGTGGTTCAAGTAGAGGGGACAATGATGTTTCTCATTTTTCTGTTCATGATTTTCTTTGTTCAGCTCTTTTCGTCCTCTATGTCACATTGGATTGCTGACTTGTCGTCCACAGCCGCTGCTTTTGGTAAACCCACCGGCCACGATCCGTTTCTTTGGGCCACATCTTCGGTCGGTATGTGTTTCTTCTCACATCCACTGTTCTTGTGGACTGTGGATGTTTGTGGGCTGACTATTTACTCCCTTCTTGGACGCTCCTTCTGTCCGTTGTACCATCTTGTGCTCGACCTTCTGTACGACCTCTCGAACACCATCCGGCACTCTACCACTGTTTATTGCATCACTTATTTGGCTTGTTGTACAACAACCTCTCATACACCATGTCTGCATCCTTCATGAAACGACTCACAGACTATCATTCGAACAAGCATCCGAAACGAACTCAATTCCAACCTTCCACAACAGATTCTCACGACATGACTTTCTTCCCAACTCTTTCTTCGACTTCTTCGCAATACCTGTACGCGCCACTCGCTCCCTCTCGCAAGCGCAGCCAAATGCTCAATCCTAAACGTGATGATGTTGACGATTTTTTGTCTTCCGATCTTGAGCTGTCGTTTGCTTCTACCATGTCTCTCAACTCCCCTCCACGTGACACAATGTCTCTCCCGCAAGAGCACGATGTCCCGATGGATATTTCGCCTGCACACCACCCCGTGCAGAAGGAGAACGAGAGGATGAACAGACCTACCACACGTCCTCGTGCATCTACCAGTGCCGCTCGCATTTTCGGTCAGGACATGAGCAATGGCAATCTCTCCAACGACTCTGTCAGTGCAAAAATCGGCTCCCAAACCAACCTCAAGCGAATCCAGCGCAGCGCACTTCCTATGGAGTGGATGGCCGCCTCTAAGCCTTTAAGAGCTTCCAAGACTCTAGACGGAAACATGTTTGCTCCGGTGAGTGATCGTTTTGATTTGGACCAGCGGGCTTATTGCTAATATGACTGCATGGACAGCCTCCGGATGTATCTATCTCCTTGGCTTCAGATGACGCCATGGACGTTGATCCTCCTGTGACTTCTGTGCGGGACCTATTACCTTCCCCGCCTCTGTCTGCAGCACCCGCTGTAACTGAGTTCAACAATCTGTTTTATGGGGTTATGACCTCGACTTGCTTAGACACCCCTGGAGGGCCGCAGCCGAAAAAGCGTCGTTCTTTATCTCCGGAGACTGTTTCTCGGGTTGAACATGAACCTTCATCTTCGCCTCCTCCTTCGTCGCCTTCGCAGCACAAGCTGGATCGCATGGCTAATTTCGCCAAACCTGCACTCCAGGGCCTTGGAGCCCCCCCTAACGCAAGTAAACGCGCCCGGCGTCTTGTCTTCTCAGCTTTGGTGCAACCTGGTGTTCCTTCACAACAATCCGCATACCCTGTGCTCGACTCAGAGACCTCGCCAGAGAAGAAGTCAGCTCTCGAATTGCCTCCTTCACGACGCGCCTTTTCTATGGTTCCATCCACCGTCCTTGACCATTTATCTGATGAAGGTTCTTCTTTCGACGGCCCTGACATGTCCTCTCCCGCTCAGGCATATGCAACGAGACAGCAAGTCAAGGCCATCCGTAGACGTGACGGCACGGAGGATTTCAGACCTCTCACTGGCGCGACTGCTATGGTACAGCGCGATATGTCTGAGAGTCCCTCTGCGAAATTCATGGCTGCAGGTTTGCCAGGATTTGGGGATAACGAGACACTGGGCAAAATCTTGCCATGTCACCGCGTGCGTGAGGATGGCTTGATGAGGGTCGTGCCGAAAACTGTGACTACCTTTATTTGCGATCTTGGTGGCAAAGCCTAATTTTCCGTGTTTTTTTAGTTGGATGATCTTCTTGACGGTATCTACAATTCCCGCATCGCGAATTTCCACGTGATCGACTGCCGCTTTGACTACGAGTACAATGGCGGACATATTCCCGGCGCCGTCAACATCAACACTACCACTGGCGTGGAAGAATTCTTACTTGGAGTGCAGAAGCCCAGACCGTCTGTTAGCGGCGACTCCCAGAAGAAGACTATCCTGATCTTCCACTGTGAATTCAGTGCGAAGAGAGCTCCAACCTTGTAAGTGCAAAGTGACCTCTCCATTTTCCCTCCTAACACCAATTTTACGATGCCCCTTAGCGCCAAACACCTCCGTGCCAAGGATCGCGCTATGAATAATCACATGTATCCAAGGATCCACTATCCGGAGGTTTACATACTCGAAGGCGGGTACTGCGAATATTACAAACAATGTGCTTCTCGCTGTCAGCCCCGGAGCTACGTCACGATGGATGACCCCAACTATGCGCTTTCCCGCAAAGAGGACTTGGACCAGTTCCGCAAGGGGAAATTTGGACGCACCAAGTCATACGCGTATGGGGACTTAGCTTCGAAGGTCACTGGCATGACCCACCAGTCGTCCAAGAGGAATACAGCGCCTGCGGGTGCCCCACAGCTATTTGCTGCGGCGAACGCTGCTCGTACTCGTCGTCACGGTCTCTCGACTGTGACTGAGATCGGTAACATCACCCAGACAGACGACGAGGAGACCGACGTCGGCGACAGTCCCTGCCCTCCGCCCAATAAAGGTACCATGCTGCTGTCGAAGGCGAAAAGATTGGGTCGTGTTGCCGTCACCCGCGCTGATACTTTTGACGCGACTCGCATGGTTGCTTATTAATCCCGACCCGACCTTTCCATCACTGCTCCATTTTCCTGTACGTTGAAAGTGTTTTTTGCATGTCCAGCGATTTTGCAATCAGCTTCATCTCTTTCTTCGGGACCAGTCTTCCCCCACCTTCACGCTTGTGAAACGCCCAGAACGCCATTCCAATTACTCGTTTCGTTCAAATCTTCTCTCCACGACTCGCTCAGACACAATTTTATCATGTCATGTTACAGCACGCTGATCTCAACGCTCGTTACGCTCTACGCTGCTCAGGCACGTTCGATGTATTCCCGAACTCACGGTGAAGCCTTCCTCACCAACAACCTCCTTTCTCTATCATCCAAACCTATAGCCAACCATCTGATGCACTGGACGCTCCATTTGTTTGACTATCACATCAGCCATGTCCTATCTTCCGATCGTGGTTGCTCAACTCTCCTACACCTGTTTTTATGTGCCATAGACAATTTTTCGCTGCATCTCCTTATATATGTTCAAACATCTCTTTCTCCTCGTGTGATTCCTATTTGCCTCGCATCTAAGACTATCGATAGCTATTTATGTTCTTTGCGTTTCTCGTCCTTCACCTTTCGACTCCTTAGTATCTATCCCCTAGGGTTCGTCTGATATATTTCATTTAGCGAATGTCAAATGTTTATCTTCCAGCCTTTGGAGCACAACTCGAGCTTCCATCTGGTCAACATCTGGTTGCTGCTAGACATGATCGATGAATAAGTTAGCCTGTGATCGCACGTGGATACGTACGAATTCCTGTTTACTTTTTGTTCGATGTCTGCCATTCATCTTCGTCCCACCACCCTGTCTCACCTTAACCTTGGCAGTAGCTAGAGGCAGATGATATTCAATAAATACCTGCATGGTTTCATGGCAGCGAAGAAGCTGAGGGAAGCCATTGCAGAAGGTCGGCTTAGTTTATCATGAGTCGATGTCGTAACTGAAATTCTCTATCCAACATATTAGCATCGACACCGCCATCCTTCAGCAGGTTTAGAATTATAAATGTCGCCAGAAGCAATCCCGAGATGCTGGCGTTACATTTAAAATTTAATTGAGGTACAGGAGAGCTCTCAGCTGGTCTACCGCGCCCCCCAAGGTTTCTCCAGGCTTGTGTATCGCTGACACTGCGGTAGAATATTAATTTAAAGTTAACGTTGACACCCGCGATAATCTTGAGGTCGGTTTATGATGCGCTTGAACGAAACTCTGAGCTTTTCGCAATCTCGAGCGAACGACGTGAACCATAGGCGGCAATCTTGCGTAAGCAGACACTGCAGTGACACAAATGTCAGCAAGTTCTTGAGTTGGAAGATCATCTAGACGCAAGATGTTCCAACGCGATCCTCGAGCTGGTGCGTTTCTTGGTGGTGACCGTGTATCAGGGCAGGATATACGGGATCAGAATGGTACGTGCTTTGCTGCTCGTTAGTCTTTAGCTCAAATAGCGCGTCGGATCAGTGACCGCGGCCTTGGCCATCGCAAACATCGTCAAAAGCTCTTTGGGTCCACTCGGCCTCGATAAAATGCTCGTCGACAACATCGGAGTGCGCATATTTCTTCATGGGATCAACCCTCTTTTGCTCACTTTCACTAGGAAGTGACCATTTCGAACGATGGTGCAACTATCCTGTCTTTGCTGTCTGTGGAGCACCCGGCTGGAAAGATTTTCGTTGATCTCGCGCAAAAGCAGGACAAGGAGGTCGGAGACGGTACAACCTCTGTGGTCATTATTGCATCTGAGCTTCTTCGACGCGCGAACGAACTCGTGAAAGCGAAAATCCATCCAACGACGATCATCACAGGCTACCGACTTGCTTGCAGAGAGGCGGTCAAGTTCATGCAGGATCAACTCAGCATCAAAGTTGATTCTCTTGGTCGTGACGCGTTGGTCAATGCTGCAAAGACTAGCATGTCTAGCAAGATCATTGGAAAGTACGTTACTTGGCACTTTTCGCGATGCCTTGCCTCAAACCCTCTTGAAGTGACGATGATCTATTTGCCCCTATGGCTGTGGACGCCATGCTTGCTGTCAAGTCCGTTAACTTGCGCGGTGACATCAAATATCCAGTCAAGGCTGTTAACGTGCTTAAGGCTCATGGCAAGAGTGCTAGGGAATCTTTGTTCGTCCAAGGCTATGCACTGAACTGCACGGTTGCTAGTCAAGGTCCACATCCTTTTCTTATTCTTACGTGAATGATTCACCGAAACGGGATATTTAGCAATGAAGAAACGCATAACAAATGCAAAAATTGCGTGTTTGGACATCAATCTTCAAAAAGCCCGCATGCAGCTGGGTGTGCAGATCCTCGTCGACGATCCAAATCAACTGGAGGAGATCAGGAAGCGGTAGGTTTTTGAAAATATTTGTTTCATTTGGTCCTTATTTTAATGTGCTTTCGCAGCGAAGCAGAAATCACGCTAGAACGGATCTGCAAAATTTTGGCATCAGGAGCCAACGTAGTTCTGACCACGAAGGGCATTGACGACTTATGTCTAAAAGAGTTTGTCGAAGCTGGTGCGATGGCAGTTAGAAGGTGCAGAAAAGAGGATCTTCGACGCATCGCAAAGGCAACAGGTGGCACACTCATCTCAAGTCTCGCTAACTTGGAAGGCGAGGAGACATATGAGGCCAGCTACCTTGGTACAGCGGACGAAGTTGTCCAGGAGCGCATCTCCGACGACGAATTAATTCTCATCAAGGGCACCAAGGTGGTCAGCTCTGCGTCTATTGTTCTGCGTGGAGCGAATGACTACATGCTAGATGAGATGGAGAGAGCGTTGCATGACACCCTTTCCATCATTAAGCGTACTTTAGAGAGTGGATCTGTTGTTCCTGGAGGTGGTGCGGTTGAATCTGCGCTTAGCATTTACTTGGAGAACTTTGCAACAACCTTGGTGCGTATCATACTTGTCAGTCTTCCTCTCGATGATTCTATGGTCTTGCATTAGGGATCGCGAGAACAGCTGGCGATCGCCGAATTTGCGGCAGCTCTGCTTTCTATCCCCAAGCAACTTGCCGTCAACGCTGCGAAGGATTCCACCGATCTCGTCGCCAAACTGCGTGCTTACCACAATGCCGCGCAGAACGCGCCTGCGGGTGATCCCAAAAAAGTGCTACTTCGATATGGCCTGGACCTCATGAACGGAGATGTCCGTGACAATGTTGTAGCTGGTGTGCTGGAGCCTACAATGAGCAAAGTCCGGAGTTTGAAGTCGGCATATGAGGCAGCCATTTCGCTTTTGCGGATCGATGACGCTATTCAGTGTGTACCAGGTGAGCGATTGCCGCTCCACTTGGAAGTCTTTCTTACTGATCGTAACAGAGTCCAAGCCGGAAGCAGATCCGCATGGTCATTGAAAAAAGACGGCCTTGCTCTGACAGTTCTATATCGTGTAATTCATACGCCTATAATGCCTACACAGAAGTACGCTACAAGTACGCTACAATTGTCTTTGAGAATGAATGCAAATGCACGTAAATTACGCGACAGTCACGTGATTATTCCACGCGCGGTTTGTTTGTGGGGACTCGCGTTGCCACTGCTGCTTGACCTTCTCCTCACTGAGTTTCATTCGCAAAGCCCATATTTTCTCTGCCTTCTTGGACAGACACGCTAGTCTGCGGAAGACTGGATTTAAACATATTTCTCCCTGACTTATATTCTCATGCTTTAGGCTTGTGCTAATGCCACTGGAAGATTCGAAAGCCGTTACCACTCCTGCGTTTCTCCCACAGATCGGACAGCGTTTCCAGACCCTCATATGGACCTGTCTCGACTTCGACCTGGTCAGATCTGCAGTTTTCTATGCGGAACGTTATCTTGTCATGGACGAGAACAACCATGATGCGCGTCATCTTTATGCTACTACACTTCTTCGATCCGGTCAGCCACATTCAGGACTGCAATTAGTCAGTGGTGTTCAACAGTCGAGATGCAGTGGATGCTTGGAGATCAAGGGAAAGTGTTGTGTTGCTCTCGGTCGGCACAGGCTAGCATGCGAAGCATTTGACGCTAGTTTACAGGATCCCACCTACACCCCGACGGGTGCGCATTCTATTCAATATTGCTGTACTCTCACTGACATTCTGTGCAGCTTCTATGGGCCCTCGAACTTCGCGCGCCTTTCCGGAGGAAGCTGCTACACGATGTCGATCTGGAACGATGGCAATGAAAGGCAATCTTCCTGAGCAAGCCACTCGTAGTTTCCGGCAAGCTCTCGCACTAAATCCCATGTTGTGGGAAGCATTTGAGGGTTTGTGCTCTCTCGGTAATCGTCTTGAGCTTATTGTCACATTCCTGTAACTAACTCAGTTAACTCCATTCTTAGGCACAGCTCCTGAAGTAGATGAGATCTTTCCAATGCGTTCCATCCCAGTGAAGCAAGGTCCGCCAGAAGAGCCTCCACCAGTCAAGGCTCCGTCGGGCCCGACCGCTACCGGAGTTGGATTTTTTACGCCTGACATCAATGCCAACACCACTCTATTTCGTGGCCGCAAGAATGTCCCTCAGGCTTTCCGAATGGATCCCCCACTAGATCCACGCGACTCTATGTAAAGTGGCTACGACCCTCTAATGATGCAATATATCTGACGCTATTCTCTGCATCATCTTTAGCGCTACTAACGAACCGTTCTTTCATACGGAGAACTCATTTCTTCAACCTCCGCCCCGTAATTCTAAACTCGAGCCAGCAGGGCCTGGCTCATCTCAGCCCGCTGCTCGACCACTATCTTCGGCGGATGAGACTGGTCCCGCACAGAAGAGGCTTCGATCAACGATCCAACAAAAGAACACTTGAGACTATTGCATCCAAGCCATCCAAGCTGACTATGGACGAAACCTCGAAAAAGGCACGCGCACGCCCGGCCCTAAAATTTGCTAATATCTTCTCATCACCGGGTCGTCGTTCTCAGCCCGTCATACCATCCAGGACAGCTGCCGTCGGAGGAGTTACTAAGAACGAGAGAGGGAGCGCCGCTGTTGCACCACGGCGAAGCACGCGGCTCTTGAGTGGCACTACTAGCAAGCCTCCCAAGGTTAGTGGGTGAATTTCGAGTTGATCTGGCCTGTGTTCTTGGTCTAGTATCAATCACTGACTTATTTTCTTGAAGCATCCACCTTCACGAGATCGTCGCCGGCAGCTGACTACCTCGCGATCACGATCAATAGACTCGGATGGTGAGGATGATGTCAACCCCCACGGGGAGGTCGCGTCCTCAACCTCGCCAACTTCGAATGCTCAGTCGCCTCCCTCAGAGACATCTCCTGCGCCAAGTAATTGGACTGCGGCGCATGAACTTGCTGCTCAGGAGGCGTACGATTCAGAGATGGCGGACCACTACATCTACGATTTGCTCCGGCGATTTGCACGTGCTAGTCGAGCTTTATCCAAATATGATTGTCGCACCTGTCTTATGGAACTCGACCAGATACCGACCGCACACCAGCAGTCATCGTGGGTATTGGCAATGGTGGGTCGAGCTCACTATGAACGACTCGAGTACGCGTCAGTACGTAATTTTAATTGACACCGACATGTGCTTCTTTTCACTTACGTCTTTCGATAGGCAGAGCGAGCGTTCAGGGCAGCTCGAGCCCTTGAGCCTTATCGGTTGGGCGATATGGAGGTTTACTCAACTCTTCTATGGCACCTTCAGCAGAACGTGCAGCTTTCATATCTCGCACAAGAACTTATGAACATAAACCCACGATCACCCGAAGCATGGATTGCAGTTGGCAATCTCTTTTCCTTACAGAAAGAGCGTTCACAGGCACTTACGTGCTTTCGACGAGCTGCTGAAATGGATCCGTCATGTGCTTACGCGTACACCCTCAGCGGACATGAGTCGATCGATGAGGACTTGGACAAGGCTATTGGATTCTTCCAGACTGCTCTCCGCGCAGATCCGCGACACTATAATGCTTGGTAATTCTGTGACAGATTAGGTAACTTCTCATATTGATTGACTTCGATGCAGGTATGGCCTCGGGACCTGCTATTTGCGGATGAGCAAAATACGCCTTGCTGAGTATCACTATCGCAAGGCGGTTGAAATTCACCCAAACAATGCTGTTCTGCTAGGTTGCGTGGGGATGGTGCGTCTCTTCGTCGCTTGTTTGATATGATTTTCCTGACTTCAACCCTCCCTTGCTGTGTGTGCCACATCGTCTTCTCAGGCTGTCGAACGACGGGGAGACAAGGTGGCTGCGCATTCACTGTTTGATCAGGCTGTTCTCGTAGCGCCAGACAATGCACTCGTTCGTTATCGTCGAGCGAAAATTCTTATCTCGATGAAAAGATACGCTGTAAGTGGTTGCCATGATCGAAGACCATTTCCTTATGTGACGTTTCTCTCACGCTCGTAGGAGGCATTGGAAGATTTGCTTAAGCTTCGTGACTCATCTCCCGAGGAGTCTAACGTAGTGTTCCAGATTGCGAAAGTATATCGACTGACGGGGGATGAGGCCAAATCTGCGCAGTGGCTCGCCATAGCACGCGATACGTCACCAAAGAGCGTCAACAAACTGAAGAAACTTATTGATACCGTAAAGGACGAAGAAGGTAGAGATGACCAGATGGATGAAGGGTGAGGGGGGGCCGGATCTGTCGGAACGGCGTTAATGTCGTGTACATATACCTGCAAGCAGCATTTTGACCTCAGGACTTACGTTTGATAAGTAACTTATCATAGGTTGGCGTGGTGGCGTTATCGCAAAGGAGGTTTTGCTTTGTTTTATTATGTTTGCCATGTGGCAGATCATCCGCCGGTGAGCCGGTTAAATGCTTCTTTCCGAAAGGCATCAATTTGAGTCACATATGTCACCGTCCCTCTAATTTCAAAATTCCTATATAAGACCTACTTCGCTACCTACCGTCCCCACTTTTTACTCTCAGTCCATCACCATGTCTGCATAATACGCTCCTCGTCTTAATTCAAAGCCCCTTTCCAACTCCTCATTGCCGCCTCCCTTCAAAGAGCGTAGGCCCAGAAGTATGGTTAACAAACTTGCCCGTAAATCTAACAACGGCACTATTTTGTTCGAACCTTTCATCGTCTACCGTATACACCGGTCAAACCAGTTTCAACCCTGGTAAAACCAGTCTCAACTCTGGTATGTCATTTGTAAGTTTAGCAAGCAAGGAATCATCTCCTAATAGTTCTGCTTTGGTCGCGTCAGACGCCACTCCATCACACTTCTTGGAATTCTCCACCTCTCATATGTCAGCAGAACCTCCAGACCTTTGCACCATGGCCCGTTCCAAGCTACATTCAGCTGTGGGCGGCAGCCTCAGCCTCCACCGTTTTGTCCTTCTCAAAAACTCTGTTTTTCGACCGCCTCGCGCCCCCTATGTGCCCAGCGTGGCGACCACTTCCCCCTGTTCGAATCATGTATATATTACAAGTGGTGACGCTGATAGCGAGGACGACGGTGAAGAAGAGGAGGATTCGTTCATGTTCCCCGACGCTTCCAAGCTTGTCGGAGCCAATACATCCGAAGCTGAGTGGCTCGACTCACTTTTAGAATCCCTAGTCGAAGGCGGAGAGAACGAGTGCGCATCGGATACCGACGTCAGCGTTTCCGTCATACCGGTTGAAGATGATGAAGACCCCCCACTCAGCCCATTGACGTCACCAATGTCTTCTTCAGACGACCTTCTCAGCCACCAAGCATACTATTCTCCGTCCATCGCTGTGCCATATCCTGTACCATATCCGCCATTCCATCCACCACTCGTTCGTCCATATGGTCTTGATCCCATCATTGAGTCTCCTGTTTCACCACCTCCAGCGTATGACGCTCTACCCTATTATGATGCCGATGAGTTAGACGACCTCTCCGTCCCAGAAGCTATAGAGGACACTTCCGATGACGAGTCCGACGCCCTTTCTACGCCACTGCTGGGACGCTCGTCAGACCTTGACTTCGTGGATCCGACGTCCATCCCTCTTCCAGGGCAACGTGAGAGGCGAGGTTTACAGCCTCATGTGTACATTCGCCACCCGGACTCTTATTTTGATCGTTATGCGCTCGACCCCCTTCCGTTCCCCTATGAAGATCAGTCCACTTCGTATAATGCTGTCTACTATGAATGCTAGTTGTGCCCTGTCTAACCTAGAATTTCTCTTCTGCTCTATAGTAAGTCCTCAGTGTACATATGCGTCACTTTGTTCGTGTATATTATCTCTCATTTGGGGAATATGGTTATATTTCGCCTCCGTCGTATAGTGTCTATCACGCTCGAAGGCGCACTTCAGGAATTCGATCGCACGTCCCTGATTTGAACCGCAGCAGTCCGATGCCGCCCGAGTTGTCTTCTCACGATATTACGCTACCGCGGCGGTAGGAACGGGTTTTTATTGATAGCCTCCTAAACACCCTCTTGCGGACAGCGGGATGATGGCACCAATGACGGTGGAACGGGGAGTCTCACGTGTTGGATCGAAATGTTATTGAAGGCCGAAGAGAAGCTCTCCAGCGTGGGAAGTGGATAGCACTCGAGGTGCGGCACTTGAGAACAATAGACTGGGAGATTAGCCCGCATTCGTTGTTACGAACATCAATCCTACCTAGACGCATCAAATACGGCGATTCTATTTCCAGCTTTGACCGGGGAATGCTGCGTGTAGTAGGGTCCATAAAGTTCAGCCTTTCAAAATGAAGAAGAGCAAACGCACTTGTCCGTGTAATCGCTGAACCGGTTCGCAACAAAGACCATTCGCGTCAGGCACTCTTCTGACCAATTCGCGCTGATAATGTTCTCATACAGCTTCATGTCGCAGTGCGGCATATACAGTATTGTTGGACGTTCTAACGCGTACTTTGCATCCTAACAAGCGCTCATTGGACACCGCCTCCATGACAGAAACAAAAGACTTGCTGTGTCTGGCAAACATTGCATCCCGAAGCTCTGGAAAAGTTCCTTATCTGCATCCGTAAACACAGGATCATATATGGACACATTTGTTAGACCCTATACAAAGTACGAGCGTCAGGTGAAGTAGCGCCGTGCCACGAGCACAGAATGTAACTGTAACTTACTATCTCCAAGATGGCACATGAACTGATGAGGAAAGCCAGTTGCGCTCGAGCCTCGCGCGAAGTTGAGGGACTTCCCAGACCGAGGCATAGCACGTCGGGACATGATATATTAGTCTTGCGCAGGGCGTCTTGCATGAGACCTTCAAGGTGCGACGGCTCACAATCAGCAGATGCTCAAGAGGATGTAAGCCAGCTCAACCTAAACAAGTGGTTATCCAGCCGTTGGATCCAATATCCGCTTTGGCACGATCTACGAGATCTACCAGAAGGGGCGATCCGTGTCTGGCATTGCCTTTTCGATTTTTTCGACGATGAGCACGGGTCACCATCTGCTGTGAATATGTGAATGAGGTATCTTCCATCGCAGGACAAGATCTCAAGTTGATCTGAGGCTGGTTGGCAGGTGGCATGAAAGATGCAAATAAGAGAAGGTGTCAAATGTGTGATTGCTTCTGTCGCTATAGGTGCCAAGCACCCTTAACGGCTCGCACAAAACCCCGGAATTCGCTGGTATTGAACCTTGATCCTGTCAATGCTGCGCCAGGAACTGAAGTTACAACACAAAAAAGGATATCCTTACCGGCTTGCAAAGATGCCCGGAGATCACTAGTATTGATGGCCACGGGCAAGTGCTAGCAGCACCTGCAGGAGTAATGATACATAAAAAGATTGGCAGAAGGTTTGAGAGTTATGACTTGAAGATAAGGTCACGATAGAGGCGGACTCTTTGTTGACAATCTAGTACTGTACGCCCAAAGAGGCTTGGAACGGCGCAACTACAGAGTCTGCAAGGCCCACAGATCATCTCCCAGGTGCGTGACAATCTCAACCGCTACATCTTTGTTCAATTTCCGCATATCTTCTGTGCTGAGCTCGGTGATCCCGATTCCAACAGCGTGCTCCTTCCCTTCAGCATGCACAGCGACAGCGGTACCTTTTGGTAACGCTTCCTCAGATGGCGGAAGGTAACCTCCAGCCGAAGTTAGCCCAGGGCACATCATGGGAGCTCCCGCAAGCAGAAAGCGAATTGCGCCCCTGTCGACGCCAACTTTCGGTAGAATGGAAGGATCTACAGGTGGTCCATTTTACGTGCACATCACCGCATAAGACCCGAGGAATGGCTTACATTGGTGGAGTAATCGAAGGGTAGGGTAGAAAGGCCCATCGAAATGCTGGAAAAAGAGGGGTACGCTTTGGACGGTGTATATTGAAATGTGCTCTCTGCTTCTTGTCATGCAGACCAAGTACGTCAGACAGATTCGGTCCGATTCGAATGACTAGTCCCGTACCATTTTACATGGACCAGAGTCTCTTTCTTGGGCCAGATCTCTTCGAGTGTCTCTGCTTCGATCTTCCACTGCTGGAGCACAGCGGCCCTTATCGATCGTTGTACAGAAGACTTGGGTGGCGTCTGGCCTGCAATCTCTGTGGAAGGGGAGAACCTGGGGAGCAATCGTGAGTGAGCCGCTGTGTGAATACAAGGCTAGTCTTTACTTTTTGAACATCGTGATGGTAATGAACGAAGCTTGAAGTTTATAAAGCTCCACCGAGTACAGTGGAAACTACCAAATATACTTGTACATGCTAGGCTCTAGCTATAGATATCATCTTATCCCCGTTCAAGCCATGGCTGGAACAAATATATATATACTACTTTCTTGCATTGCCTGACCTACACTAATACATTAGATATCGAGAACTCAAGAAATCTTCGATAGCAGAATGAGTTGCTATGACAAAATGATGATAAAATGAAAACCGTCCACTTTCTGAGGCAAGGAAAGTGAACGTAGTGTATGCAGGGTGAGATGGCGCGCGAGTTGTGCGAGGTACAGTACATGGTGGCAGAAGGGTCAGGACCTTTCATGAGATATCCTCGTCTTTGTCTTCTAACTGCGAGGGCTTGAGCATCCCAGGAATACGCATAGCGAACTCTCGTTCCGCTTGGGCCTTCATCTGCGCTTCTGCTTCCTTTTCTTCCAAAAACAGCTCAGCGTTGTCGCCAGAAGAGAACTCTTTGAGCTGGACGAGGAAGTCACGTAGAGCGAGCTTGAAGCGGTTGATATCGCTGTGGAACTCGCCAAGACCCGCGACGAAGACTTGAACTTGCGAGCTGCAAAAATGATTCAGATATGTCAACAGGGTAATAGAATGGGTGCGCACTTCTGCACATGAGGGAATGCTGTCTTCAATAGGTTGGCACAATATTCTTTGAGGAACACGGAATTCGAAACATTAGGATCTGCCATCTGCGCAGGATCAAATAGGGGTGCTTGGATCTGGTTCGTCTCAACCAGCTGGAACATGCGTGCGAGCAGAAGACTTTGAAGTTTGAAACCGCTTTTGTGGTCTGTGTCCGTGAGTACAAAGAATATGTCTTGCACGATGCTCAGGAAGTACTGTTGGAAAAACGCATTGCTGACGGCAGTCTCTGCGCCTGCGAAATTGTTGACCACCTCAAGGCACACTAAAAGAAAATGTTAGTTCGCACTCTCCATGTACATGACGTACTTGCTCACAGTTAAGTCCAGTGTCAGCGATGTCACGCATCGTATGCTTAATTGCCCAGATGATACTGTCCATGAACAGCTTGAATTGTGGCGGTGGGATACCAAGCAGAGCTGTAAAGCCATTAGTGTAAAGTAACAATTCTGAAGGAGACGCATACCCGGGAAACAATTCAGGTTGATTGCCCGGAGGAGCTTGAAGAAGCCAACACGATGTTCTGGGAACTCGGAGAAGTCTTGATTAATCATGGTCAACGTCGGCTCGAAGACCGCGTCAAGAATGGCAGGAACTTGAGGTGTCAACAAAGGCTGCGATTGTAAGACGGGGCGAGTGAGCAAGCGCAGCATTGGATATTCCATGCACTTACCCCTAGACGACTTGTAATGGTAGCCATCACATTCAGCACCTCGGCATCTCGCGCAGTGGGTACATTGCGGTTGTAGTCACCAAGAATCGCATCCAGTAGTGGCGGCATGAAATTCGTATTCACGGCTTCAAGATCCTCAGCCTTCTTGATATACGTCTCCATCAGTTTCAAAATCTCCTTCTTAACGGTGCGTAACTGCCGTATCTTTGGCGTCTTAGTGGCAATGGTGCCTAATTAATTGGGATGAGATGCGACACAATAAGAAACGGGGAGGGCTGAACTACGAACCTTCCCGAGCCACGGTCTCACTGATAATGCCACTGACAGCCTTATACAGGCCCAGCATGTCCAAAAAGATCCGTCCTATCTGGGGCAGGTAGAAGCTGCCGATAGACGTACAAGCAGATACGTTCGTCTTGAGAACATTGGACAAAATCTTGATATTGTCAAGGTTGCTTAGGACGTCCATATTCTGTGCCGCTTGAGCCATGAGTGAATCCCACTTAAGATTATCGTGAGCAAGGGATTTCTCTCGCTGCAAAGAAGGGTACACACAGCGTTATTCGGTAGCTCCATCAGCTTAGCAATGAGCTTCTCCTGCTGAGGTTTATTTGGCTGTGCGGAAATCATGTAACCGACCGCCTCGTAGAAAGTGTGTACCTGTTGGGAGGAATAAGAAGGCGACCCAAATAAGATCGCGCCACATACCTGCTGAGGTGACAAGTCGACAGTGATGCGATGGAGTAGCCGCAGTATCTCGTCTACGAATGGCTCTTGTTCTCCTGATTGTTGCATGACAAAATGCCTCCTGCACTTTTGAGCAATCTTGATAAACGTGTCACATGCCATGTCTTGAACACCTGGAAATGTCGTTGCAAACGTGATCAGTGTCACGAGAGTATTGCAGCAATGGGCTCCTCACCCTCATGTGTCTCGTGCATGAACTCGAATAACTTATTGACGACTGTCTTGAGAAACTTCCAGTGCGCCTTCAAGAAGCGCGGATACTGGCCGACGATGTACATGATATCTGAGGCAACGACAGCTTTGTTGTCTTTTCCTCGTTTGATTTCGCAGAGTCCTAAGAGATCCTTGATGACAGTAACAAGGAAGCGTTTTTCGGTCTCCTCGTCTGATGATTGGGGTAGAAGTTTAAACCGGACCCAACAGCTAAGAGAACAGTACTTACTCATGGCTCCTGATATGCTTCCAATGGCCCAGCAGAGCGTGTTCAAGTTCTGCCAACTCCATTCCGAACCATCGACTTGCTTTGCAAGTTTTTCGGTCAGTATATTCTCAGTATCCACGACGTCAAGATGCGTAAGGTAGACCAGCAGCTCCCGCATCTGCTTATAGAGCACGATCGTATCCGATTCCTTCATGAATTCACGAACGATTTCACCCTCGTCATTTTCGACGATGAGCACCTAGAACAGCCGTTATATGGGGAAAAAGAGAGGAAAAGCTAACCGCACCTCCTCTGGCTTGACCATCCGCTCGATGACGACAAGTCTCAAGTTACTCAAGACATCGCTGTAGATGTTCTTCCTCAGAGACATGCCATTTAGCATGTTTCCGCCGCTGCTCCCGAGGCTTAGACCCATGAGTAATCCGCTCTCGCCGATAGGTAGAGCTTGGATCTCATCGTAGAGTTCTGCCACGAGTTTCGACCAGTATTCAAGCGTGATCTTGAAAATCTCGCGCTCGTCAACCTGGGAGATCTTAACCATATAAAGATGCGCGTTCAACAGCACATCACGGTTCGCCTCCGTTTCGACAGCACGCAAGTGGGTGGACAAGAAGTTAGATAGGAAGAGAGCGAGGTTAAGAACGAGCTCCTGGCCGGCGTCTGATGCTGAAGCATAAGCTGCAGCAATATTGGTAGAGGGAGGAATCATGCGGTTGACGGAGGTCATGACCATGGCGAACAATATGACGAATTTTGGATCATATTCTGGGCCCACGTTCAACCCAGCAATCTCTGCTAGACATTTGAGCGTCACGTTCCTGAAATCAGGAGCTTCGAGGAACTGCAAAGCAGTCAACTCAATACGAGGAGAAGTAGTGAAAATCTTACGCGATTCAGGAGCGTATCGATTATCATGGTCTCGAAAATATACCCCAGTGGTATCCAATTCAAGAAGCGCAGCAATGTTTCGAGAGTTGCCTTGATCAAACTTGACTTCTGAGCTTCTTCCAAGACTTCTGAACAGAGTTTGAAGATCTCGCTGAATTCGCCGCACATCTGATTCTTAAGATTCTTGATCTTGGTTTGGGTCATCTGCTCAGCGGAGAAATCAAAGACTTCTTCTGAAAGCAGCCGCAATATGACCATGTTGTTCTCGCACAAGGAAAGGTTAGTTTTTGAGGACTCCACGAGTTCAGTAATGAAATTCGGCCAGTTATGTGGCCACTCCTGTTTCAGAATCTGATAGGTTTAATCTATCAGGCCGTCTTCATTCGTGCGTGAGTGTATCACTCACTTGAACGAGAGCAAGGTTCAGTTTATTGATATATGTCTTCTCTTTCCGCATGGTGGTCTCGTCAGATGCCACCTTGACGGTGACACCAACAACGAAATTCCGGATCCCTAAACGCGACGTGAGTTACGTCAATGACCGGAAGAAATAACTTGCCTAGTCTCTGTCCCTCGGGTAATGTTTTCCAACGCGTCACAATGAGCTTTTCTAGAATTTGCAAGCCAATGTACTGCGAATGCGGAATCAGCGATCATTGAACGGACCGTTCGTCAGGGATAATACCTTGGACTGCGGAAATGAGGATCTCTCTAAAACGTCTGGAACCCTTGTCCATGCATCAGGATGTTCCTCGAACTGTGTCAGCACCTGTTGAGCCATTTGTTGCTGTATTGAAATGAAAGTAAGTCTATCGTAAATTGCGAACGGTGTCTCCGCCACTCACCTCCTGACCAGTACCGGTGTAAAATGCCATGACAACTTTGTCCAACAGGGACACATCAAACTCCCTCGAGAAATCGAGCAAGCCCTGGTAGGTGCTGACTTGAACAAGAATATACGATGATGAAGCGCGAATAGCTTACCTCCATGGTTGCAAGAACGCAGTACACCTAAGCTGCTACAATATGGCGTTCAATTATACGAGGCTTCGCCTCCGTTGAAAGCAAAGATGAGGGAAGATTATGAACAGCAAAGAAGAGATGTTGGGCAATGGGCACAGGGTCCTCCCCTCCCCATCTAATCTGCTGACATAATATCGCTTCATAATCAAGCTCCTCTCTTTGTGTGGCCGCACTCAGGTAGTGTCATTAAGTAGGGGTGCGTATGGGTTTGAGGCTGAAACTAATACTGCAAGTCGATCTACACTACAGCCATAATATGGCGAGCTCGTCGGAATCAGACGCATCACTTTCTGTCGGTGATCAACTTCTTTGGTGTCTAGGCTTGACGATCCCGATTTGATATCCATCTCAAGGTAGGAATCACATCACCAGTAGTAATACGTTTCCAATTTGCACGAGGTAACTGGATCTGTATATCAGTACTCAGACAACGCTGTCGTCCACTTTGACTACAACTTTGCCAGTAGCTCGTGACGTCATGATGCGCTCGTAAGCACTGAGAACGTCCTCGAATCTGTAAACAGAGTCGACCACCGGTTTGAGCTTGCCTTGAAATGCGGTTAAAGAGATGGCGAACATATGATGAATCCAGCACGATACCTTCTGCCACCAAATCGCGCAGCTTTACAAGATCCTGTGGCTTGTGAGTTACGCTTACCATGCTGCAAGTCGGGTGTCAGCGACGCGCAGAGGACATGGTAACAGAATGCACTGACGTCCACTTTGTATTCACGCCACCGAGGAACGATGGCCTAAGTATTTCGCAGCCCAGAGAAAGTAACTTTGCGACACCAGTAGATCCACTCCACGACTTTAGGTCTGGCCACGGTCCTGTCGATATGTATACACCTTTTGGCTTCATGTAGGCATTCGAGTACTTGTAAAGAGCGGGGTTAACCAAGGCAACAGCGTCGAAGATGATATCAAATTTAGGCGAAGGCGGATTATCCACGAAGTGCTCATGCAGAGGTTTATTCGTATAATCGATAAACTGGTGAGGGCATCAGAAAAGGAATAGCTATAGAAAAATAAGCGCATACTTCATCTGCCCCCACTTTACGACAAAATTCCTCATTTCTTGAAGAAGCACTAGTAACAACATTGGCCCCAAGAGCTTTTGCAATATAAATAGCGTTCATGCCGACTGCTGAACTACCGCCGTTGACGAACACGCTCTGGCCAGCTTGAAGCTTTCCGATGCCGACCAGGGCCTGCAAAGCAGTCTCCCCAACTAAAGGAATACCACAAGCCTCGATGGCAGAGACATTCGACGGCTTCAAGACTAAATTGGCAGCAGGAAGTTTTGTGTACTCTGTCAGCGCCCCTTGCCCTGTCTTCAACTGCAGTGCTGTTTAACCACATGCGTCAACGTGGTATGCAAATGGGAGCACCAACTTGAATACTCACAGAGTGGTATGAAACCGATAACTTCGTCTCCTGCAGAAAACTCGGTGCCGTTCGCATCCGCTACCACGCCAGCGAAATCATATTCTGGCGTGATTGGCCTTCTGGCAAGGATGCTTGGCGCAGTCGACATGATCTTCCATCCCCTGACGCAATTTGTCAAGAATTCAGTGAATGACAAGGCATAGCACCTACACCGGATTGAGTGCAGCCGCCTGAACCTTCACAAGCACTTCCCCAGGCGAAAGTAGAGGAACAGCCACGTCCGTCTGAAAAACAAGAGATTCAGAAGGTTTCCCTCGCTTCACAGATCTCCAAGCTCGCTGTGTCTTCGGCAGATTGGAACTTGGTTCGGTGCCCATAGTGTTGTAAACTTGAAGAATATATGGCCCACCAAGCCTGGGATTTCGAACATCCCTTTATGTACCGTAGGACGTGCACGGACTGCAGCAGACTTCTTGACAACTCAACTCCAGGAGCTGATAATACTAATTTGGATGGATTTCAGACTCCGCGATGATTAGATTGATCCTGCAAGGACTTTCGCTCGAAGTTTCGCTAATCCCTTTCGTCTTTCTGCAACTTCCTCTAACCACAACTTACAGCTAGAATTCAAGGTTTCGAACTGTTTGTCCAACAATCGCATCTAGGTAAGCGCAAAATGCTGTGGCACTTACGTCGCGTTGACTGTGCAACACTGGGCAATGAAGCCCCTAGCCAATCACGCCGACATGACCGACTCTTCGCACAGCAACTCTTCGGTCGATATTATATCTAGCATATCATGCTCTGCTACGGAAACTTCTGAAGACGAAGTCGTCTGGGGGGTTAGCGACGAATATTCGTCGGACAGTAGCGGAAGCGACTATGTCCTCCTACCCCATACCTTAAGGACCCCTGACCATGATTCTGACGACAGTGTCTCGGAGACTAGGCTCTCCATCGCATTTGATTTGTTATCGGTCACAACCTCCAGTAAAGTGGACGATGAACCGGATACGAACAAAGTCGACAAAGCAGACCAAACGCGGAAGCGGATGCAACTTAGAAGAGCGAGGCGCAAAGCGAGAAAGACCAACGCCTCTACGGAACCTTCTCCTCAATCTGATAGTGGAACGAGGACTCCCACTTGTTCGTACGAGGATGCCGCAGCATTTATCACGCAGTGCGTGTCATTTTCCTACTCCTTGAAGTAATATATCTTCATTCGGGCAGGTACTTGGATTCGCCTGTCAAAGAGGATAGTCCAAGTGCGAAGCTCCGGCTTCTCCAGGCTCTCATTGTCGAATTCGGCGTTACACAACAGCTGCCCACCAGCATAACATCAGCAAAAAAACTGTTGAAAGCGGAGGTACATGTTAACATCAAAGAATACGTAGCCAAGCGGGGCAAAGACCAGGGTGCGCTGCGACAGATAATGTATCCCAGCAAGAATGCCCTACGGAAGAATGTTCGACGAAGCGGTCACAAGAAGCCCTTGAAGTGGGTGAAGAAACATGGTTTACATGTCCTGTTAATTGACTGCTATAACTAACTGGCGGGGAGTTTCCATCGTTTCACGGTACCGTATTGTTTAGACCAGTGTTTTACACCAGCGTCTTGTACTTGTTCCTAGTCCAATAATTAGGCACTTCCTTCGAGTTCGACTCAAAGGGACAAAAACATGAATTTCACATATGACCATAAGAACGTATGACTAGCCAGCTCACAATCAGCATATTGATGCAACGGAATATTGAAGGAAGGGTATAAACAGCACTGCGACAAATCGATTTGTAGAAGAGCTGTGAGGAAGTGAGAAGAAGTGACCGAGCCAAGTATAATAAATAGAGATAGATAATGCATCCCGCATTCCGTGACAAATACACCGTCTGAGGGGACAAACTCAACTACCATGCTCTTCAGCTGCTAGCATGATTCCGATACCAATCAAGGCTTCGTTGATGACTAGAAGATTCTGGGGGTTGGTGCTGTCTGGCGCAGCCACAACAGCAGTTCCAGTGGGAACAGCAATCCCGCTGGCCACGCCTGAGCTGTAATTGATGGACGTAGATGAGGCCGAAGAGGTGGTAGGTGTAGTGGAGATTTGACTAGTGGTGGTAGGGGTCCAGGAGGTGGAAGTGGAAGTGGGGGTATATGAAGACGTAGTGGGTGTCCATGTCGTCGTTGGGGTAGAGGAGGTCTCTGCTGGTGTCCATGTCGTCGTTGGGGTCCACGACGTGGTAGGGTCAGGGGTCCAGGTTGTAGATGTAGAAGTGGGGGTCCAGCTGGTGGACGTAGTAGTTTGGCTGCCTCCATCATTGTACCACCATGTCCCATAGATTACACCTTCTGACTCGGACGCAAAGTAGTCGAAAAGACCACGAGAGAAGTCGAGTCCACCATAAGGGCACCCCATACACTAGCCGTCTCGGGGTAAGGACAGTGTTTCATAGCATATTTGAATACAGACCTCATCCATGATAACCGCTTGGGCTGTTAGTCCCCCATAAGATATCGTAATTGACAAGAAGCATTGAGGGCCAGGATATCCACTGCCGTACTGATCGACATTCAACGCCACGATCTAGAAAAGGCACATGGCAATGAGATGATGACTTCATCTAGACTCGTGATACAGACAAAGTCACTGGCAGCACTGTACTGTCCGCAGGCACCCCTTTGGGAAAAAAAATGGAAGTGATAAGCGATTTGTAAATAAGGCACCGTCGATGAGACTCACAAGCCGACATCATAGAAGGTGAACCGAGCATTAGTGAAGGAATCGCGCTTGTGGACCTCCACATCACCCCTGGCGCGGATGGCAACTTCTTGGTGACGCCTGCCCCAGTGGTACCCATGAGTGCTAGCGAAACTAAAAGGAATGATTGCAAAAAGAAAACCGAGAATCGACGGGACCCGCATTGTGTGGTTTCCAGGGCAGGAACGGCACGATTTTGTTCCGAGTGCGGATGGTCTGTGGCGAGCAGCCAACTTTGAAAGAGCGTATACACAAGGGAATGACTAGCTCGTAAGAATACAGCTTTGTTACTTGAGGCAAGGGAGTGTGGTCGTCTATGTTACAGTGCGAAGAGTGAAACTTCTTCACGACCAACCACTATCTGGCTAGGACCCCGGGAGCACCCTCAAGATCTTGCTATCAAAGCAGTCTAGAATTCAAGACAGTAACAATACTATCGACTAGTGAAATCGCCCCCGCAAAATTGGGTTAGGCAATCTGATGTACGGTATTGTGTGGGTATAGCAGCTGCTAGCTGATGAATGAGTCCTTTAAACCTACGAGCTCGAGAAAAGTCCAGAGTAGATATAGCATGTTGCCGTACTTTTGTCAAAGAATCCGCAGCAGACTTGACGGATAGAAAATGTTACGTCAGGGCCGCCCTGAGAAGTTCACCAAAGTCCACCACTGCCAGGTTGAGTTCAATGAGAACGGAAACTGTTCCGGCAACCCCAGCGGTCTCCGCTGGAGGATCAGCGCTTGTCGTGCTTGAGGTACTGTTCGACGCCGAAGAGGACGAAGAACTAGAAGTGGTTGAGGTGCTGGAGCTAAAGGTGGAGCTGGAGGTGGATGAACTTGAGCTTGTTGAAGATGAGGACGGTGTAGGGCTGGGGCTCCAGGTTGTCGAAGGGGGAGGCGGGGTCCAGATTGAAGTTGGGAGTGGAAGTGGCGTCCAGGTAGTGGTTGGTGGTGGGGGCGGTTGCCAGGTGCTTGTAGGCGACGGTGACGGTGACGGAGCAGGAGCAGGAGCACTACCGAAGGACCATGTGCCGGTGAGCACACCACTAGAGAGTGGAGCGAAGAACTGGAAAAGACCTTGGGAAAAATCAAGGCCAGCGTAGGGGCATCCAGGACACTATTTTGGGTGTCAGATTGATCCAACTAGTATCGCGATGCTCGTTCTCTTTACCTCGTCAACAATCTGAGCCTGCGTTGTCATTCCGTTGACAGTGATGGTGATCATTTGGTAACAATATTGACCGCTGCCGTATTGCTGAAAACCATTGAACGGCTGTATAACGATGTATAACTTGACATTCTTACCGCTGAATTCAGTGCGACTATCTAAATAATCAAATTCAGCGTCAAGTAAGTAATTCATTTGAAGTGATCACGTACGAAATCGCCAGGTTGGTTTGTTGAACCGCAAGCACCCAGACCGTCCGCATAGTATGTGAAGCGGGAGTTAGAGAAATCGCGTTTGTACATATCGACATCTCCTGACACACGAACTGCGAGGTCTGAATCCAGGCGCTTTGCATGGTGTCGGTGGACATGGTGAGCATTGCTGGCCAACACCGAGCACCATGATAGCGCGAACGCCATCAACAGTGATAGCTGAGCAAGGAGCTGCATCACTGAACCGGTCAGCCTATTAGAAAACAAGTAGAGAGCGTGAGGTCGACGGGCTGGAAAACCGAAAAAAAGAGTGACTGGTCGTTCTGTGAAAACTTTGGACACGGAAAGTGATGGTTAGAAAGTAAATGAGAGGCGACGGCTTCCGACACATATTGTATGTCGATTGCCACCATCATCACAGTGTCACTTACGTACCTAAAGGCTTTCAGACGCCTAAGAAATTAAGAGCCACGCTAGCCGATTGGCCTCTAAAATAGAAGGGCTGCGCAACAGTTGCTCCCAGCGAGCGCTGTGCGTGTGTTTCGTGTACATGGGTACGACATGAGTACCATGGATGTCGATTGCTATGCTGGATATGTTGCAATTCGAGACTCAGCGGCACTAGCAGCGGTAGCACAACCAGTTCTCAGTTCTCACTGCTTAATCACAACGAATAAGAAGTTCTAGCCTAAGTTCTAGCCGCGTTCCCATTCTTACACTGATACATTGAACAGTACTCCACACATGATCCCATCATTTTAACTCCACTTGTGTGGGAGGGTCGACGAATGTTGCCTATGCGGACAATTTAAGCATGGCATGAGAAAGAACATAACAGTTACACGATACTCACTGTCACAAATTTCAGGACCTCGTCGATCGCAAGCACTGGCAAGCTGAGATATAAAACCATTTGCCATTCAGCCCAGTTCAGTGGCGTTATTTGGAACAGCGTCTGAGAAAAAACGATTTAACTTTCCAGATTCAGTGAGATTAACGCAGAAGACTGACCGTGAAGAATGGAATATACAAAATCGCAAAGTGAAGCGCCATACTGAGAGTTATTGCTCCCACAAGGAACGGATTCTTCCACACAGGTAACCGCAACAGACTCTCATTTTCAGAGAGCGAGTTCATAGCGTTGAACATCTCCACCGTCACCAAAATTGACAGGCTCATGGTTGTAGCTCGATGGGCCATAACGTTCGTGAACATCTCGCACCCGATTTCCGGAAAGAGTGTGGAGCATTGGTGGAAGTGCGTCTGCCAGACATCAGCGGGGAACGGATGACTGAGTTAGGACAATACATACAAGTTGATGGAACGTGATCTGCGGCCCTTCTGAGTAGAAGATGAACCACCACGCATATCCGAATACGGTGGCACATCCAACGTAAATGCCAACAACCATGTAGCGGAAGAACAACCATTTGCCGACTAGAGGTTCTCGGCTGTTTCTTGGAGGAACCCGCATAATAGAATGATCCGGAGGGTTGAACCCAAGGGCGGTTGCAGGTAAACTGTCTGTAACAAGGTTGACCCACAGGAGTTGCACCGGAATAAGGGCCTCGGGCATGCCTAGTAGAACGGTCAAAAATATGCTATGATAAATTGTCAGTATCCACTCGGGACGACAATAGTATATAGTCCCACCTGACGACCTCGCCAATATTTGACGAAACTATAGATGGTCAGCAGAAACAACTAAGAGAAGGTAGATTGTGCGTACTTAGGTATCGGATAAATTGCTTAGTGTTATTGTATATGAGTCTACCTTCTTCAACCGCTAGCTCTATAGTTGCAAAGTTAGAGTCCGCGAGCACCATATCGGCGGCCAGTTTGGCAACGTCAGTGCCGCTTCCCATTGCGACCCCAATATCAGCCTTCTTAAGTGCTGGGGCGTCGTTTACACCATCACCAGTCTAGAAAGAGATTTGTTAGCTCGCAGCAAAGATATCAGTACACCAACCAACCATCGCTACAACCAACCCGAGGCCTTGGAGGATATCAACCAGTTGACTCTTGTGTGCCGGTTCTGTTCGACTAAAGAGACTAGCGCGTTGTACGGCTTTGACCTTTTCCTCAGGACTGAGCTCATCGAGTTCCCGGCCAGTGTAGCTCTTCCCTGTCAAGTTCTCGTTCTCCCCGAAGATCCCAATCTGCCTGCAGATCGTTTCTGCGGTGCCTTTATTATCGCCAGTGATGCAGATAACACGAATGCCAGCAGCTCTACAGTTCGCAACAGCGAGGCGGACCTCGGGCCTCGGAGGATCGAGCATTCCAACGAGAGAAACGAACACCAGGTTCTGTTCGAAACGGGCATAATCGCTGGTGTTTTGACTGTGATAGTGGGTGGGATCAAGGTCTTGAACGTCTACGTAGGCGAAGGCCAGAGTGCGCAGACCAATCGAACCGTAAGAAACCGTTTGAGCGAGGAGTGCTTTACGTAACTCTGCAGTTAATGGGATGACCTTGCCATGCACCATGACCGAGGTACACCGGTCCAAGACAGACTCGGGGGCTCCTTTGGCAAAGAGGGCGCCCTTCCCATTCAGCCGTACAAGGACAGACATCATCTTTCGGTCACGTGAAAATTCCATGGTGAGCAGCCTCGGGATGGTGCGTTCATAGTACTCATTCACTACACTCGCCCTCACGGACGGCGAAAGTGTAGAGAGGGACGAGGATACTTCTTTGTCCGGACAACCAATCTTCTCTACGAGGACTTTCAAGGCAGCTTCAGTCGGCTCCCCCACATTACTGTATGACTGCTTGTCCTAGAAACACGAATGAGAATAGAGAACACCGATTAGCAATGTGGTAGAGCTCACAGAATAGTAGACAATCTTCGCGTCATTGCAGATAGCGCTAATCTCTGCGAGACGTCTGAGGGGATCAGACTGCAAATTCGCGGCCTTTCCGTTGGCAGAGGTGATCGAGCCATGCGGGGAATAAGTTGTACCTTCGACGCTATAGTCTTCTGGGAGGCCGCTTTGTGCATTGATGACGAGGAACTTGAGAAGCAAAGTTGAGTGAGATGTATCTCATGCGGCAGCAATTCGTATGTCACCTTTGAAACACTCATTTGGTTGGTAGTCAGAGTGCCCGTTTTGTCCGAGCAAATGACATTGGTACACCCGAGGGTCTCCACACTTGGTAAATTCCTGACAATCGCGTTCTTCTGTGCCATCTTCTTCGTTCCTAGTGCCAAACATGCCGTAATGACGGCAGCAAGACCTTCAGGGATTGCAGCCACCGCAAGAGCTACGGCAATTTTGAAGTAATAGACAGCGCCCTTCATTGCACCGTGGTGCGCAGGATCCCAGAAGTGCCGGAAATTGACCAACCACACCAGGATACAGATTACGGTGATCACTTTGGCCAACATATCACCGAAATCGTCGAGTTTGCGTTTGAGCGGAGTCTTTTCACTGATTTGCTGCGAGATTGAATGATGGATGTGGCCAATAGCGGTCTTCTGACCTGTGAAAGTGACGATAGCTCGCGCATTCCCATTGACTACTGTAGTACCCTGAACACTCTGATGAAACCCCCGTTGGACATCGAAAAGGCAACAAGAACGCTTACAGAAAACAGCATGTTTGTCATGTCCTGCTTGACGGCACGGGTGTCAGAGACTACGTCAATCGACTTGTTCACGCTAACGCTCTCGCCAGTGAGGATGGCCTGGTCCACCCTAAAGCTACTGGAGGAGATGGAAAAGATTCTGCAATCCGCTGGAATTTTGTCACCAACTGCAACCGAAACGATGTCACCTGGAACGAGTTCGGAGGCATGAATGCGGGCCAATTGGCCAGACCTGAGGACTTTAGCCTCATCAGGGGAATATTCTTTTAAAGCCTGCACGAACACAGTTGAACACGTTGGTGTACCACGAGACTACACAATACAACTCACATCTATAGCTTTCTCCGCGTTTGTTTCTTGTATTACCCCAACAGTTGCATTTGCAATAAGAATGAGCAATATGACAGTGGGTTCAACAAATGCTCCAAATATAGTGGCGTCCTCAGAGTCATCTAGCAATGCTAAAACGAAGGATATAACTGCTGATGCAAGCAAGATCAATACTAGCTGGTCCTTGAACTGTTCTAGGATAAGCTCCCATAGTGGAGTTGGAGGATCTTCTGGGAGCTCTACACGAGCTGTTAGCTCCCAACATAAAATACATGAAAAACCAAGACTGACCGTTCTTTCCATACACCTCCGCATGCTTTGCTGCGTTGGCTGCAGTTAGTCCGCGAGTACAGTCGACACCAAAGTGCTCAAGGACTTGCTCCGGAGTGCTAGCCCAAGGATGGTCCATGAAGAGGAAAGAAAGCGACAGACGCTCGACTCAACACCTGCAAGTTGCCTTTAAGCACCTGAACTTGCTTTTTCCCCGTGTCACTGAGAGTGAGAAATTCTCAATATGGCTGACGTGTCCGATTTGTTTGCACAAGTTGTTGCGAAACATACCGCGTCCCCCAGCCAGACTCGAGTCGGACGCTGTTACGCTGGCCATTGCGAGTTGCTCAGAGACGGGGCATCAATGCATATGAAGACGACTATCAACCATGTTCATAGGTTGGGTTATGGTAATAAGAGATTTGTACGTACTACGTATAGACAAGCACGCCATCGCACGCAAAGGCGCAAGCTCGATCGCTCATCAGAAGATCAATCCAAGATATATGAATCCCGCATTTCTTGGAAGCTTATACATGCATACTTATACATTGTCCGTCCTTACCGAAAAGCCTGAAAAGCCTGGCCAATGGCCAGCTCATTGAGATAACGATTTCTTTGAAATTCTACGGCCCGGGTATCGTCTTGCCACCAAAGACAAATAGAAGTAAATACACTACGGTGACCTAATTGGCAGTGAACTGCAAAGGAAGGTAAGCGCATACGACGGTCTCGCCGCTCTTCTCCGTCAGGTAACCACCAGGACGTTATCGTCTTTGGAATTGAAGTCATGGGCAACACTGGCTCCTCGTCCTCACGCGGTCATCACGACGAAACTGTAGACTACGGTCATCTCATTCCTCAGGGCGTCTACAGTGGTCCTAAAGACTGGAATCATGGGATCGTCACCCAGCTCATCGTAGATCGCAGGCTTGCTCCTTTCTATCGACCCCTAGAAGATTATAATGAAAATTGGGACGATGAGCAGATCATGTCAGCTAGGAGGGTGCTCCCAGATTCTGACAGCGGCCACTCCGACACCTCCCCTACAAGGATTGACTCGCGAGATGGCTCAAAGCCAGCTAATCAGTCTAAGCGACCTGGTGCACTGAAGGAGCCCTCTCGTTGTCCAGAGGCCGCCGTTTATAGAGGTGCTGTAGAATGCCCAATATGTTTCCTTGTGCGTTATCTCTCACGTGCGTCATGCAACCACTGAATAACTTGTGCCTCAGTATTACCCACCTAACATGAACCATTCAAGATGTTGCGATCAGGCAATATGCACTGAGTGTTTTATTCAGATAAAGAGAACCGAACCCACGGCTACACATCTCGTGTCTGAGCCAGCAGCATGCCCATATTGTGTGCAGGAGAATTTTGGCGTGGTGTATACTCCTCCTTCATGGCGTACCGGAATTGGGAGCGATGGAATGGTTCGTTTTCCTCAGACATGTTCCTCACTATAACTAATGAAGTTACTTCCTTCTTTATTCATTGTTGTTCATAGTCACCACCTGTATGGACGGAAACTCCCAAAGGTCCGCAGTATAATATACCCAGCGCTCATAAACGACGCCGCAAGAGCTTCGGTCATGATAGTCCGGAAGTGGTTACGACAGGTAAATGACTCATGTTCAATTGTCACATATCCATCATGTCTTCCTGTGCATAGATCAAATACGACCAGACTGGGAAGCTAAATTAGCCGCGGTTCGAGCCGCGGTTACGCGCCGTGCGAATAGGCGAATAATCATGCGTCAAGTAGGGGACAGACTCATCCCAGTTGGTGTGACCAGCGGCCGTATTCATGCACTCCCTACCGGTGATGGTCAGGACGGCGGTGAAGCGGACACCGGTGCCGGTCGAAGAAGTCGGCGACATAGAAACAATGGTCAACCGGATATTAGCCAGCTACTGGGTCAGATGGGTCTTGGTGGCCAAGATTTGGAAGAGGTATTAGCTTTGTACTCTGAAGTCTTTCAACTAATATCCCTTTTCAGTTAATGGTCATGGAGGCTATGCGCCTTTCACTTTTGGAGCATGAAGAGCAGCAGAGAAAAGAAGAAGAGAAGCGAAAGAAGGATGCTGCTGCTATTGCTTCAGGGGGGCCTACAGAGGGAGGTACTTCTTGCCCTAGTCGGTCGAGCGAGGATCAGACGACCACAGACACAGTAGGGAACGACGCTTCCAACATCCTATCGGCGGCTCGGAGCTTGGAGTCGGGGGAGGCCTTAGCCGAAGCGAATCACGGTGGTAGTCGGGCGATAACCCCTGTGGCAGGTCAACCAACCTCATCTCACTCACAGACACCCGTTGATACCAGCGCCACCCGCAGTGATGGGGCAATCTCTATTTCAGCCCAACCACAATGCATAACACCGGACACTTCATTACCGATGGTTGGTGATGGAACTGTTGATTCCACAGCATCGACAGTGCCTAATGGAGCAGTCAAGCCTTCAAGTCAGAATACTTCCATGCCTAATGACAACGTGAAACCATGCGCCGGGACGCCTAGCGCGGCCTCCATGTCCTCCATTTTTAACCCCAATGCTTCAGAACAGTCATCTTATGATGCACTTCCGTCTTCGCCAGAATCGTCAATGGAAGAGCCGTTGTTGAACACGGACTTGGTTTCAGTCAGGGCTGCTGCAGAGACTGCTAATTCATGATCGCCAATCGGATGGTACTGGGGGCTGGTGTTAGTTTTGTGTCATTCATCGCTTATAGATCCTGGAGGAGCATCTGTCGTAATTCCTAATGTTTGCATACTTTTTGAGCTTCACATTTCAGCCTGTTGAATACATCACCACTGTAGCTATCCGACTTGTCATTTCAATGAATTTGATTTGTTCGCCGCTCGCATACTATAGCGTAATCGGCACGGAAGTCACAACGTCCGAGGTCAAATTTCATGGAAGTTCCGTGTCCTGTGAGATTCCCATGCTCTCAGTGGAGACTAAATCAGAGATGCATATATTGAGCATCAACGTCATGTATCCGCGGAGGTATGACGTGAGATGGTTCTCACTACTGCGGTGAAAGGGCTTCACGGGCGGGTGCAATTCTGATGGACAATGTATCTTGCCGACATGGTTCCTTGTCCAGGAGGTTGCTGTCTCACGGTAGGTCTAGAGACTGAGAACAAGTCGACTAGGGGAGCCGTCAAGCGGCACCGAAAACAAGACATAGATCAAGACATTACAAATGCAGGCAGTTAATAGCTACGTGGCATACTGTCCAGTAATAAAGAGAGAACTTCTGACATGCAGAGATGCCGGGAGATAACAAAGCTACTGCTGATTTTGTGGGTTGGCCCAAATGGGTTTTGCTGCGTCGGGATCGCTCTAGTCGTAGAAACATATAAGGCTGTCACAACATGCATCGAATGGTGGAGTTTACTAACCTGAGCATCCATCTGGCGTTTCATGGTTTGTTCTTGGGCGAGTCTAGCCGCACGGTTTGCATCAACCTTGCGCCGTAAATCAGGTGACATCGCCTGCGCTTATTATGAGACATGGTTCTGGACAAAAATGCCAATAACGCAAAGGCGGCGGCTCCCAGCCTCGGAACAGTTGGGACGGAACGGCGTGTCCAGCGGCGAAAGGATGGGACAGAACTCACGGCATATGTCTGTTCAGGTGTAGGCACGGTCGCTACAATTCAAGAACAAGGCAATGACGTTTAATTTGGAGGAACAAGAAAAAGTCGTCCAAAAAAAAGTGGGCGGATCAGACAGTGAAGGTCCCCGGGGAATAGTAAAAGACGAACCACGCATCATAAGATAACCCAGGCCCATCACTGGCGTAGCAAAGTGCCGTGCATCATGTACATGCAGTGAAAACCCAGAAGTTCAATTTGTCCGCAATTCCAGATACAATCAGCTTCTGTGTTCAATGTCAGTTCGAGATGATCAGAAAGACTCACGACCACCTCCTAGCAATGTCATTCTGAACCACGGAAAACTCATTGTGTTGCACTGCAAGATTCTTTTGTTCTATGGAACAATTGGTAAGTTGTCAGGTGAGGCCCACGGCATAGCCAAGCGCAAGCCAATATTTACTTTTGTATCTCAGCATCATTGGCGCATCATACCTGGAACCTCGGAAGTTAGGCCACCGCAGTCACACAATTAATACGCATCAGCTGTATATGTCCTTCCTTGGTAAGACCGAGGTTGGTATATCTCATTAGAAAAGTCTCCGAGGACATATTGCCAACGAAACTGATAAGTAATATGCAATGATAGTAGAGTTGGACGTTCTACAGTGGTATGACAGTAATTGGTGTTGTAACAACAACTATGCAGAGAAAACCTATGCTGGAGCGGGAAAGCACGACGACGGAAAACAGTAGGCAATAAATAGTGAAGGATGCAGAGAATCCGTGTGCTCAGCCTTCCGCGTGCAGATATGTCCGTATAACTTGTTGGCCGCTCATCTTCCTCCGCTGGGACACGAAATCCATCATATCCGCAGTGCTCTTGCGGCTTACCAATTCTATTCTTGCTAGTTCCTCCTCCCACGCACGCATTTCCACTTGGCCGACCTTCTCGAACAACAAGCTGCCTTCTGCACGTGATGCACTTTCAGGTGTTGTCGAGTGGGCGTCCTCCGAGCTCACGCTTGTACTAGAACCGCCAAGCCGTGGGGCTTCAACCCACTTCTGGTTGAAAGCACCACGAGTGACGCGTCCATTGGCCGCGGGTCCACCGTGATATGCGGTTTCGGGACGCAGAGGGACGGCGAGTCGATTGCTATGAGTGTGAAGAGGATTATATCCTCGCGAATCGTACCCATGTGGCGTGTCCCGTGGCCCAGCAGAAGTGTGGGGTCTGCGCGTAGACTTGAACTTGAACTTGCTTCCGGGTTGTGGGGACGATGCAGAAGAAAACTTGTGGATATGCCCAAGCGATATTTCAGGCTCACGGTTGGCTTTAGGCGCGACGGATGCCTTTCCTGGTACTTCGGCAACTGAAGGAGGGCTACGAGGTGGTGATGGTAGTTGAGTATTTGTATTTGGACGATCTCGCTTTGGTCGTTTGGGGGACCTAGACTTAGACTGCCCTGCGGCGGAATAGCGTGAAAGAGCCAATTGACGCTGAGCGTCGTTGGTTGAGACTACAATGATTTCTTTGTCGTCGAGCTCGACCGTTTCAGCACTTGAATTAGGGGAGGAGACGATCAACTGGAACACATGATTAGGTAAATAACAAGGGAGAACATCCGATATACCTTCACGCGAATAAAAAATTTGACAGAGGCCATGTTAGTCTGGAGTGTTTCTCCAACAGTCCATCGGCTACTGGGACTGGCATCGGGCCAAGAAAAGGTGAGCGTCTGACGCCAGGTTCCAGTGGAATCCCGAGTGAAGCGATGAGAAGATTCAAGATGAGCAAAAATGTGCGTCGCTGTCCGTTCGCTTGCGTGAGTCAGAGGCGAGGCACTAGGCACGGTCGATTGACGTTGTGGCAGAAGAGGTCGCGTGTCATTTTGCGACATCGAGGAGGATGAGGAAAGGTCATTGGAAGATGACGCTGCAGATGTGATGTCGCAGGGGTTCGTTGTGACAGAATAATGATCATGAGGGTGTGATTCTTGATTTGACGTGAGGTATGAGTGTGAAGACAATGTAGGGGCTGATGGCGTCGAAGTACTAGGAGGCGATATTGGGAGTTCGGAGAACTGAATTCTTCTTTCAACGACGGCAGTCGCACTGCGTATGGATACCGCTGAATCGAGTGGTTGCACAGTAACTTGTAGAGAAACAATATCGAGGGGGCCAACAGGTTTAGTGGGCAGTGTAATACGATAACGGAGTGAAGGTCCTCTAGACTTTGTGGTCAAGGAGGTCAGATAGGACGTTGAGGGCGGTGTTACTGGAGAGGGAGGAGACACGCTCCCGGGTAGGTCATACTTGATCAAAAAGAGATCGTAATGTTTAAGCAAGCGAGACCCAACACCCGGAATGGGAGCGTGATTGAGCACTAAACAGCGTAAGATATGAGCCATTTAACGGCCGAAAACCACATACCGGCCTCAATTCGCCAACATATTCGATACTCTTGAAAGTAAAGAGCTGTGCTGGGTCCGGTAGTATGAACTGGCATGGAAAGTCGGAATGGGTATTCCACGTTTCCAATCTCTGCCCAATCTTGACTTTCTGGTTTCCTCCATAACGTGACAGAGGATTCTACCAAGATATTGGTCTGTAGTGTCCCCAACCGGCCTTGCCGAAACTCGTAACACCGAACAAATACTGTTATATCTTTGGCAAGTAGATGTTTTCCATCCTGCTCGATTTCAGTTCGGACGACTGAGTTAGCAGATATCAGTACACAATATTAGTTCAGAGGAGAATACACGAACCGCCTTCAAACTTGAGGGGCGTCAAGCCGAGGTAGCCACTACAAGGGAAGAAGCGGACACCATGGTTGCCTTTGGGGGAGAGGAGGGTAAGTTTTACCATGATGGGGGAGTGGGACGACGAGGACGACGAGCGAAAGAGTGAAAGAAAAGAGTGATGGAGGACGAAAAGACGCCCAGAAGCAACTGCGATAAATAACTAGCCAATAACTGGCACCAGAATATTCGTGACAGCCAGCGAGAAGCAAGCTACTAGCATCGCGACACGATCTCCCGATTTCTGATCCAGATCTGTCCATCTCCGGAACGCCGGCATCCTATTTCCGGTTATGGAATTGTCACGCCGGTTTATTTGTCACACTGTCACTCAACCCTGAACTGACTGCTTCAGAGCCTCTTGGGCACAGACGACGACGACGATAACCATGCCTTCCTCGCTCTATATTCCCATTCTCCTCGCGGGTATGATAATTACGGTTTGTTTTAGCTGCTCTTTTAAACGTGCACCAGCTCATGCTTTAAGTAGGGGTCGAGTAATTCCTTGTGGAGTAAATGGCAGGCATGTTCAGCCTCACCTTCCGAGGCATTGCATTTACCAACGACTGCTTGTAGGACATGCAATGTGTGGAGAATTGTAGCGATCCCAACCCAGCGACCCATGTTCTCTATGAGCAGCCAGTATGGCAAACTCTCCAGATGTTCCGTCCGTAGTTTCATGTTTGGTTGTACCCCACGTTCTGCATGCTAACTATCCGTCCTAGTCGGCGAAATGCTTTGTCAGTTTCTGCCCGATAGGCAATTCATCCATTCATATCTCACCTTTTTTCATCTAGGCTTTCTCCCTGTCATTTACACGTGGCTCCGTGCACGTCAGCGAACCGCACCCGTGTTTCTCCCGTCCGATTTAGAAGAAGACGTGCATGCGCCCGGTAAACTCGAGGAAACTTGCCAGGAGCTACGAGGGTGGAAAGTTCTTCTTTTATGGTTTCCCGCCGCTTGCGATCTTACCGGAACCACGGTCCGTCGCTCTTCTGTCTTTTCATTTTGCCTTCCAATTCGTTTGTTATAATCTCGTCCCATGATCAATTGTGCTGACAACAAGTTCCATTCATTCGTAATGGATATTAACAGCTCATGAATGTCGGTCTTCTCTACACGCCCGTTTCAATTTATCAGATGACGCGTGGAGCCCTCGTTCTTTTTGTGGGCGTCCTTAGCGTCATCTTCTTAAACCGTCGTTTGTGGCTCTATCAGTACGTCCTCGGTGATTCTTTAGTTGGTCAGCGCTAAAAAGTACATAGATGGGTCTCTCTCTTGACAGTCATGGCTGGTATTTCGCTGGTAGGGTACAGCGGGTCGCTTATCAAAGACGCTGTGAACTCCGCCTTGCGTCTGTTGAGTACTGACCCTTCATCGCCGGTACCCGTCGGAGAGCCTGAAGTCACAAGAGTCCTTGTTGGTCAGACATGCTATTACTTTCTGTGGGAATTTATACTAATCGCAAATAGGCGTCTTCTTCATTCTGTTTGCCCAAGTGTTGTAAGTATTAATCATCCCTTACTTCAAGAACTAAGAATAACTGGCGTCTAGCACGGCAACACAGTTTGTTGTGGAAGAAAAGATTATGGCTCGTTATTCGGTGGCGCCTTTGGTTGCTGTGGGTTACGAAGGTTTATTCGGCGCCCTTACCATCATCCTGTGCATGCCCATTCTGGCTATGCCGTCAATCGCTTCTAGCTCGCCTTTCTTTGACCTTCCTAGGGGCTGGTATCAATTGGTGAACACGCCAAGCGTCTTCCGGTCAGGGATCGCCATCGCGATTAGTATCTCATTGTTTAATTACTTCGGCTTGAGCGTCACCAGGCATGTGAGCGCTACGGCGAGGAGCTTGACCGATACCTGCAGAACACTCTCGATCTGGCTAATCAGCCTTGGACTAGGCTGGGAGAAGCTTCTTTTCCCCATTTCATTGTTACAAGTACTGGGATTCTCCTTCTTGGTGTAAGGAAGTTCTTCATACAATTGTTACGTGGCGCTCACGAGTCTTTCATATTCTATACAGGTATGGCACGGTACGTCTTCACCCGACGTTCTGATGGTAATTTTCCTCTAATGTGGTCTTCTAGTTCCTTTTCAATGGTTTGGTTACACCTCCCCCCTTCCTCCACCCGCCTTCAGTCCTAGAGGAGACGGTGGGTGGCGAAGCAGAAGAAGGGGAAGCCTTGCTTGCATCCCAGCATCTGGACGATACTGCTGCTCTACCTGTTGACCTTGGTCAAAGTGGTTACGATGTTTTGCCGAAGGATGTCAGAGTTCATGCACAAGGAGTCTCGACAGCTTAAGACTGAGAATCCATCTAGATGATACTTGGATATGATACGTTGATCCAATGGACATGTACTGATGTGGATGTCACATGTAACAATTGATGCACACGCCGTTTATTTAAGACGCCGTCGACGGAGCCGCATGGGAACAAACTCCAGCATCATATGGTCTTCGATATGGAAGACGAACGTCGCACTCTTTGAATCGTAGAGACTATAAGCCTTTCAAGCCTCGCAGTTTCCCGAACAAGCGACCTTTGATCATCATATCTGAAGTCGTGGCAAGCGGAAAGACATTGGATGCCGAGAACCAAGCGGCGAATTTCGGCAATTTGCACGTCTACTTCTTGTCTTCTCTAATATCAGTGACAGGGTGGACGCTGCACACTGGATATAGGTTGGCTTCGAGATGAGGCTCTTCCGCCGACACGAGGCAGATCGTTAACCTATAAGTACGCTTGAGTCAAGGCTTCTCGAAGATACGGGCGCGAACAGAAAGCGCACCACTCGAGTGTCGAGGTACTAGTACTACCGTGGCAAACTTTATTACTGATTCAAACAGCTCAAAAGAGGCTCAGATCACTACGTGCATGCGGAGAAGGCGGCGCATGTGCGAAATGCGCTAGCCAGAGACTGAGTATTAGTATATTCTTGGCCTAGGAGGTTTACTGAGGGTCGGGCTTATTATATGAACCCGAGTAGCAAAATCAGATCCCCATAGACTTGCCCGTTGGTTACTGCGATAAGTATGTACGAACCGAACTAGGAGCTTCTTCCCGTCGATCTTGTTACTAAACGGGTATTTGCATTTTGCAAGGTTGTACGACTGAATGAAGGATACGTGTGTTTACCGTTTTCTGAATTAGCGGTCATCACGGGTCCGAAAGTCGCATTATTCTGGGTTTATGTTTCAACCGCCAGCGAGACATAGGGAGACACGTTCATGCTGTGCAAGTTATTCCGTAGTTGTTGAAGTCTTTTGATTGGCAAAGTAAACCTAATGGAGGATGCTGAGTAAATATATTATGCTTACAAGGTAGCGTGTCACGGCCTGGACGAAGATGCGACTCCACATAAGGTCATTCGGAGGACTCGTCGTCACTGTCGGAGGTCGTGGCGTCTAGATGGGTTGCAGCTTCTAAATTCTCGATGTTCCATCCGATCATCGGTTTCGTAATGGTCGAAGCTTTCAATCGCTGCGCGATGTCTAACATTATCTCGTCGCTGCAGAAGGGAAAGCATATTGACATTCGAACCGGAGCATTACAATGACGCCGCACCTAGCAGATGCTTGAATCCAAACGCAGAAGTCATCAACCCAGATTTTGTTATACACGTAATATACCTCATGATGGTCCAAAATATGTTTCATCTCCAATAGGTAACGTGTGACCATTCTTCTGCCCTTGGCCAAAATGGCTGCTACGTCCTTCCGACAAGCATCGGCCATTGCGAAAGAGCGATAAAGGGGGAACGCAAAGGAGCGCCGATAAGATGGCGTCAAGGCCGAAGCGAGGTCATGATCGGTGAAACCCGGCGTGGGGATAGACAGAGGAACGCTTTCTGAAGTTGGGTATGGAGGGGGATCCAGCGCTGAGAACGCAGGTACGAGTGAGCAGATTGTCCATGCACTTTCAGGGGTGGGGTCGTGCTGTGTCGTGCGCCTATCATAGGCATATGCGAATAATAATGTCAACAGCGTCAGATACAAGTTGCGCTGTTGCAATGGAGTCGGCAGGTCTGTTAATGTACTCAGAGTCGAGTTGCAATAAAGTGGAGATTTCACTTACATTCTTTTCGTGGCAAATTGAGCATCGTCATATTCTCGCTCTCAGTGAATATACATTCGGCGCCAACTACGAGCTCAGGATCTTCCCAGGCAAGAAGTTCTTGGATGTACTCATCATCCACGTAGTCCGCCCTGCAGGAGAGAGCCAATCAGTATTAGAAGTGATGTCTTATTCGTAGACCCTACATATAATGCTCCTCGTCCCATTTCATCTCTTCGTGTTGCAATCTTTTCGCTCGCCGTTCTTCGAGTAAGCAACTTTCAGCCTCACTCCCAAGTTCATTGACATCGTTTTCGGTGTGAGTAACGTGGGTGAAGTACCCTGTGTACATATCCAAGAACCCATAGTATCTCTTCGTGGACAGTTGTAATGGAGGAGAGGACTCCGCGACAGTTTGGGGAAACTGCCAGTCATTTTCAGCAGCTGGAACTGGTTTGAGGATGTTTTGTTGCAGTACGAAAGACATCGCACGAACCTTGCAATATTTCCCGCTGTTCGAGGGACATCGCGTCAGTTAAATCCACGAGTTCTTCAAGCTCGCTATGCTCAGACCCGATGACTTCGATAGCAGGATGTTTTGGGATGTCGACATGACGAGGAGCTAGGAGCTTTGCTAGTAAGTCCAAGTCAGGGAAATCTTGTCCCTTTGCCTCCTTAGTTAGTGTAACTGTTAAATATCCACTGCTTGGATCATAGGACGCAGATGATTGGTCGTCCTCAACGACCGGATGCGGAAAATTGATACGAAGGAAGTATGGGTTTATGTGAACGGTTAACAAAGTCTCATCGACGTTGATCTCCACATCAGAGGCCTACTTAGATGATAACGCTGATCAGGTGGGGGTAAAAAATGATCGACGGTTGTGCGGACGTACTCGTACTGACGGGCAGTAAATTGATACTGCCACTGATTCGGGAGTTTGGGTACAGGAAAACCGTGGAGTTATCATGTTGATTGGACCTCGAAGATTGCAAAGGTCGTAACGGTAGTATGACTCGGGTTTTGTGATAGGCCGGTCCAAGCCGGTCTACAGCAGATGGCTGATCCCAGATCGCCGTTATTACTCCGATCGGGAGAATTGGATGATGCAATCTTAGGTGGAACAAGTTTCAGATCGTACGTATCTGATGGAGTCATCCAAGAGTCATCTGCACGCTGGAAACAGTAAGTAACTTATATTTACATACATACTTATACGTGGATGTTCGAGTCACCGTAATGACAGCCCTCGAGAGCAACATGGATCCTCAAGTAGGTTCTCACTTACCATCATACGAGACTTAGACGCTAATGTTTTTCCTTGCAGAAATGTACAGCCTATCCATCGCTGGCAACTGTGGAACAACTCATCATTCGCGAGAAGCGAGGCAACTGCATCCCAATATTCATTCAGCTTTCTGCGGACCTCATTACACCATGCATGGCATATCTCCGGATAGCCAAGGATTCAAAGTACAGCTTCCTGCTGGAGTCGGTTATTGCGGGGGAGAATATCGCCAGATACAGTTTCGTCGGCGCAGGTAGGTCGTCCACAAGGTTGTTCGCTTTCGATGCCAATTGACGCGCGTTAGACCCACTGAAGGTCATTAAAACTGGACCGAACGAGGAGATTCAGGGAGATCCACTTTCTGCTCTACAACGAGAGCTCGCCGTTCACCAATATATAAAAATTCCAGAAATTCCAACCTTCACAGGAGGCGCCATTGGATACGTGTCCTATGACTGTATACAATACTTCGAGCCCAAGACTGCGCGGGATCTCAAGGATCCTTTATCCGTCCCGGAGTCCGTGTTTATGCTTTGTGACACCATCCTCGTATATGATCACCTATACCAATCCATCAAGATCGTCTCTCATGTCTTCTATCCAAAAGACGCCGGCACCACGAACCTTCCATTCGTATACCAGACTGCTCAGTCAAAAATCCGTCGGCTAGCAAAAGTACTTTTAAGTCAAACTACTCCAGAAGTACCGCAGCCTCCAATTACCTTAGGCAACCAAGCCGTGTCCAACATAGGCAAGGAAGGCTACGAGTCATTTGTAACCAAGCTCAAGGAGCACATTGTCGCCGGTGATATCATACAAGCAGTTCCATCCCAACGTCTTGCCCGTCCAACAAATCTACACCCCTTTAATGCATATAGACATCTGCGTCAAGTCAACCCTAGCCCTTACACATTTTATTTGGATTGTGGAGAGCTACAAATAGTTGGTGCCAGCCCGGAGACTCTATGTAAAGTGGAAGGAAACAAGGTCTACAACCATGCCATTGCTGGGACGGCCAAGAGAGGCAAGACTCCAGAAGGTCGGTCTTAGTACCTGCATGGCGCAAGTTATCTTAAATTCTTTTGCAGAGGATCTGAAGATTAGCGAAAAGCTCTCTTCATCTGAAAAGGACCGAGCAGAACATATTATGCTTGTTGATCTCGCCAGAAATGACGTAAATCGGGTTTGCAAGCCAGAGACTGTGAAAGTCGATCATCTTATGGCGGTACAGAAATTCAGTCACGTCATTCATCTGACGTCCCAAGTTTCGGGAATGCTGAGGGAAGACTTGACGAGGTATTTCACTGATGCTTGTGTCTTCTGCAACTGCCAGCAATTTTAAACAGGTTCGATGCTTTTCGTTCCATATTCCCCGCCGGAACTGTATCGGGAGCTCCCAAGATCAAAGCCATCGAACTAGTTGCCGAACTAGAGGGGGAACGGAGGGGAGTATATGCTGGTGCAGTCGGACGTTTCGACTTTGCAGATGATGAAATGGACACATGCATTGCTATTCGTACGATGACATTCAAGGACGGTGTCGCCTACTTGCAGGCAGGAGGAGGCATCGTTTTCGACAGTGTGGAAGAAGAGGAGTATGCAGAGACCATCAACAAGCTAGAGGGTAATGTACGAGCATTGGGGGATGCAGAGAGTAAGTCTGTTACTAAATTATGGTGTTGTGGTTACTGAAGGATGATACAGAATACTGGAGTGAGGTTCAATCGTCATAGTCAAAACAACGATATAGACTGCACGTAGTAAAACTATTCTCTGTCAGCAACATATCGAGGAGAACCTCGTTCTTGAGCACGCATGTATCTGGATGATCGTACTTCTTTGTTTTGTTCTTCTTTGTCTCGCAAAACTCTCCCCTCTCTTCCAGCTATACTGAGAACACCTGCGATTAACTCTGCTGTTCGGGGGCTCTCGTCGTTCGCAGGAATGGAATACATGACGACGCGAGGATCGACATTCGAGTCGACAATGCCAATGGTGGGAATATGCTGTATTGCACACTCGCGAATGGCGTGAATATTTGCCAGGGGGTTGAGGAAGATGACGAGGTCGGGTGTGACACGCTGCCCTTTTGTGACGTCAGATCCGAACAGCTGCAATTTGTTCGTAAGTGTGCCAGGAAGCCATCTTTCACCAACGTGGAAGGCTTGTGGTCCAATCCTCTCCGCCGCTTTGCGCACAACGGCACGCAGATCTGGACGGGTACCCACGAAGACAACTGTGCCATCCCTTGCTACGACAGCGCGAGTGAGGTTCGCAGCCCTCCGCAAGAGTGGGAGTGTCGAGTCGAGGTCAATTATGGTGATGCCGGCACGAACACCGTACGCGTAGGGCATAAAATTTGGATTGAGCAATGATTTAGCGTGCCCAAAATGCGCGCCAGCAGCTATTAGTGCGGATAATGTTGCTTCAGACGGAGCGAGAGGTCGGTGCAACTGGTGGTGGGGTTGGAAGATGTTATCTCGCGTCACATTGGAGCCATGTTCGCTGAAAAGATCGACTACATAAGATAATAAGCAAAAGTCAGTCTCGTATATGAAGAAGAACTCTTACCGAGCATTTTGAAACGTATCCGGCGGTCTTGCAACAACTGCCAATCATCTGGCGACTGCAGAGAAAATGATTCATCACTGGAAGTGAACACATTTCGTTTATGTTGCGGACCCGAAAGCTGACTTCCACGCATACATCTTGTAGCAGAAAGCCATGGCCTTAGACCTGCCTTGGTAGACATGTCGAAGAATGGGTGTGTTGGTGGCGGTGCAAAATTTGACACTACTGGTCAGGTTTGCTTACTTCAGCTGTGCAATCGATTTTTTTCGATTAGCTCTTCTGCCCTTCACCACCATCCGGCTCACCCTTCTCTTTACTTTTTTATCTCATTAAAAATGGATGACGTCTTCGACGGCGCTGTTGGCATCGATCTCGGTACCACCTACTCGTGAGCCCCATAATTCATCATTGCGATCCTATTAACTTTTTATCTTAGGTGTGTGGGTGTCTGGCAAAATGATCGAGTTGAAATCATTGCCAATGATCGTGAGTCTCTGTATCGTGCGACGAACTTGCACATGTATCTAAGCGTGTTCTGCAGAGGGTAACCGGACAACTCCTTCATATGTCGCATTCTCTGTGGAGGAGCGTCTAATCGGTGATGCCGCAAAAAATCAGGCTGCTATGAACCCCCGTAACACGGTCTTTGATGCCAAGCGTCTCATCGGTCGTCGTTATGAGTGAGTATTTCATCAAGCATCCTTCAGTAGCCCTGATAACATGCAATCCATTGCTATTTAGTGATCCCGACGTTAAGAAGGTCAGTACGATGATACATTATTAAAAAGATATGCTAAAGATCACTCCAGGATATGACTCACTGGCCCTTCGAGGTTGTAGAAAAGGATGGTTCGCCTTTGATCAAGGTCAACTACCTTGGCGAGGAGAAGCTTTTCAGCCCCCAGGAGATCTCATCAATGGTGCTCACTAAAATGAAGGAGATCTCGGAGGCAAAGCTTGGCAAGACTGTCACCAAGGCCGTCGTCACGTGAGTTACGCTTTTCGTACCATATGCAAATCCGTCCCGACATGAATCAACAGTGTCCCCGCCTACTTTAACGACTCCCAACGTCTGGCAACCAAAGATGCTGGTACCATCTCTGGTCTTGATGTCCTCCGTATCATTAACGAGCCCACTGCCGCTGCCATCGCGTACGGTTTGGATCGTCAATCGAAAGCGGAGAAGAACGTTTTGATCTTCGATCTTGGTGGAGGAACTTTCGATGTCTCATTGCTCAACATCAGCGGTGGCGTCTTCGCAGTGAAGGCCACTGCAGGTGACACTCACTTGGGTGGTGAGGATTTCGATAACACCCTCTTGGATCACTTCAAGAATGAGTTCAAGAGGAAGACGAAGCACGATATCTCTGATGATCCTCGTGCACTCAGACGGCTCAGAAGTGCTTGCGAGCGTGCCAAGCGCACTCTCTCGAGTGTCACTCAGACCACGGTTGAGGTTGACTCGCTGTTCCAGGTTAGCATGTTACGCTTAGACTCTAAAGTCGAATTTTATCTGATCCATCTGCACCTAGGGCGAGGACTTCTCTGCCAATATCACTCGTGCCCGTTTCGAGGAGATCAATGCTACTATGTTCAAGTCGACCATCGATCCCGTCGAGAAGGTGCTCAAGGATGCCAAGATGCCCCGTGAGAAGGTCGATGATATCGTCCTTGTTGGTGGATCAACTCGTATTCCCAAGATCCAATCCCTTGTATCGGAGTACTTCGGTGGACGCCAGCTGAACAAGTCGATCAACCCTGACGAGGCTGTTGCCTATGGTGCTGCTGTCCAGGCTGCTGTCCTCACTGGCCAGACCTCGGAAAAAACCCAAGACCTTCTTCTTCTTGACGTGGCTCCTCTTTCGCTTGGTGTTGCTATGCAGGGTGATGTCTTCGGTGTTGTCGTTCCCCGTAACACTCCCATCCCCACCAACAAGTCGCGGACATTCACGACTGTTGAGGACAACCAAACGACTGTCACCTTCCCTGTGTAAGGAACACATTTATCTATATCCTACCGTCGCGCTGACATGTTGACCTCCAGGTATGAGGGTGAACGCACTCAATGCCGTGATAACCGTCTGCTTGGAGAATTCGAGCTGACTGGTATTCCTCCCATGCCTCGTGGACAGGCCGAGCTTGTTACCACCTTCGAGGTTGATGCCAACGGTCTCCTTAAGGTCTCTGCACAAGATCGTGCTTCTGGCCGCAAGGCATCTATCAGTCAGTAACTGTTTTTAGATTATTTTTTTTTGCGATTGACACCTTAGTCCAGGCATCACCAACTCCGTTGGTCGTCTATCGTCAGCCGAGATTGACCAGATGATCAAGGACGCTGAGCAATTTAAGCAGGCTGACAAGGAGTTCTCTTCGCGTCACGAAGCCAAATCCGACCTGGAGGCTTACATCCACCAGGTGGAGGGCACTATCACCTCGCCTGAGATTGGTATGAAACTCAAGCGTGGAGCGAAGACCCAGGTCGAGACTGAGCTTGCCCGTGCACTCGAAAAGCTCGAGATTGAGGACTCGACAGCAGATGAGTTGAGGAAGTCGCAGCTTTCCATTAAGCGAGCACTTCAAAAGGCCACTGCTGGCATCCGGTAAACGATAATGATTTTTGATGCGTAATATGCAAGATGGAGCAGCGTAGTATGTCCATGATGTTGTGTCCGTTAATCTTCCTGTTTTGCATACCAAAATGTGGCGTTGTATTTGCAATGCAAAATTTCTCTTTGCTTTCGCACCGTATTGTGTCTGGGATGGCCCGCAAAAAACGGTAATGTAATGTGTATAACATCATGATGTGGTAACTGCTTTATGGATACGAAGCCCAACCTCGAGTACCCATAGTTCTTCGTCAGCTCCGTCACACAGAGCCTTATCGGCTTCTGCAAAGGCAAGAGCGCACGTCGCTTTTTGTCGTGCAGGCAGCGTCGGGTGCAGAATGATAGTGTCATGAAGCTACCACGATATCAGACAGGTTCAGCCGCTTTGATGGATAACTAACCTGCGAGAGTGTTTGTGATGCTGAGTATCCTTCTCGCATGATCCCCTTGACCCTATTCTGGACGGCATCGAAGCCCTTCAGCTTCCCGTTTGCGGGCAAGTCATCTATGTCCATGTCCTCGGCGACGGAAACGCCGAGAGTCCTCGCAAAACCATTTATCACAGCAGTTGGTACAACACCTGCTATCTCCTGGATGTCGTTAGGTGTTATTGGCACTGGAGGGTTGGTGGAGGAAGATAATCGAGACGCAGATTGCAGATATGTGATGGAGCGACGGAGGTCACCACCTGATGTTTCGATCAGTGTTGAAATGACGTCGGGACTAACGTCGATGTTTTCTGCACTCGCAATGTGAGACAGTCGGGATGAAGTGGATGTTGAGTCAAGAGGCGTGAAACGGAACTTAGAACACCGAGACGCGAGGGGTTCGATGATTCTTGTAGGAGTCAGTGGCTGCAAGGAGAAATATGAGCGCTCTCACCTTGTCACATAATTACAAACGAGACAGAAGCGAGTGATTCTGGCGTAGGTCTCCATTATCCGTCGTAGCGCACCTTGCGCATCTTGTGTCATGGAGTCTGCTTCGTCGAGGATGATTATTTTGTATGGCGGACAGGGATAGACATTCCCGTCTGATGCTACTGCCTGTGCTCGGGGAGTTTGGCGGGCGAAAGACTTAATTTTCTCTCTGACAATGGAGATGCCTCTCTCGTCTGATGCATTCAGCTCTAAGACTCGGTTTCGAAAATTATCGGGTCTGGCAGAGCAGTGAGTTTGCGCGAGTCAAATTATCATCAGCCGCACCCGAAAAGTTGCCTTGCAAGCGCAAGAATAGTGGATGTTTTACCAGTTCCGGGGGGTCCATAAAACAGCATGTGAGGGAGCTACCTGGCATGAGGACGGATCACGGCATAAGTGAGAAGGACTTGCATACATTCGTAGAAACCAGTGTTTTCCGCAGCACTGCGACCGTATGCTCTTGTGCTGAGATGTCATCTATGGTCTTTGGTCGGCTGCATGTAATGAGAGAAGCTTCTTGTAAAGTAAAAAGAACACACTTACTACTTTTCTACCCATGGTTGGTGTGCTGGGTCTACTACATGTTTCGATGTCGTTGAGGTTGACTTTGCTTGAAAAAATGACATCCTCAGTTCTTGCCAAAGCACGCGTGAATGGCCACAAGTCCACAAGATGAATCGCGTCGGAAACGCGTGACTGTCACGTCACGAACACGTCTCGGCATTATTTTGTTTCCCACATCACGACCCATCCCGACGCGACTTACAGAACGCGTTTTTTCGTTTCAGCTACGTACTTCGTACTTCTGATCTTGCACGAATGGCAGATACAGAGAAGAAAGGTATGTCTTACGTATAGATAATCTATTCTCTAGCTGAAAGTGCCGTCAGATTCTGCCAGCGCATCGACATCTGCTGGTGAGTACTGTCAACCTACATTCTATCCCGGATGCACTCACCCAGACGCGTCTTTCTGTTGTACAGCAGCAAAGAAACCTCTTGCTGAATTGAAAAATGGCAAAGTTATCTTCAAGCAAAAGCCCATATCATTTGAGAAGTCGTCAGAGGCGATGCAAGGTCAGCCCTCTTCCCGTTTTGCGAGTGTTCAATCCAACACCTCTGTTTCATAGAAATTGTAAAGTTCCGCGAGATGATTGAGCAAAGAATTGAAAGGCAGGACCCCCCACTTACTGCCATTCCAGATGAGCATAAACCACTGATCGTGAAGCTTGCGCAAGAGAGGTGACTTTGTCAAATAATGGCCCGCGTAGGTCGTTACTGACTTCTATCTCTTAAGTGATAAAGGAGTCACTCCGCTGGCGAAGCACATTCGCTCCGAACTTCTGCCATCTTTCGATGAGGACGACGACTCTCGCCGCGAAAGCATTTCAGTTGCCTTACCTCTGCTTGTGGTGGAGCATGCCATTCAGTTACTCATGCTCAGGACAAATTATGGTTTGGATGGGCCCCTGGGGTACAAACTCCCTTCTATTGTGTGCGTCTGGCGATGGGAGGTCAGAGACAACTATCGGGATTGGCTACCCAAGTCTGCCAAGGAGAAAGCTGAGACCAGGATGGCTGAGCGTGTCCAGGTGTGTATTACCTGAAATTTAGATTTCTTCTACAATATCTCTCTTTCAGGCCAAGATAGACCTTCGCGCAGTCTTCGAAAGTCTACCGCAGGATGAACGAGATGCAATCCTCGACCCGAGAGGTATCAACAAGCTCCCTACTAAAGACACCAATAAGCCCAATCCACCGAGCAATGCAACCGCCGAACAGGCTGATACAGCAGAGATCAAGGACTCGACATCCCAGCGCGATCCAAGTGTGAGTCCCAATGAACCTGAAAACATTGATGTATGCTCTTCTCTCCCTTGTCCCATGTCACTGCTTCATTAACAAACTCGGGTAGTCAGCGAATGGGACTCCAAAAGCTCGACAACGAAAGACTGCAGATCCGGAGAAGGCTGCGAAGGTAGGCTAGTCTTACATAGCAATCTTCTTTGGTTGACGTTGTGATTGTAGGCCAAAGAGAAGGAAGAGAAGAAAGCCGCCAGGGCTGAGAAAGAGAAGAAGCTGAAGGAGACGCAGGACAAATCCCGTTCTCTCATGGCTAACTTCTTCGGAAAGGCGAAGGCGCCTCCGCGTGAGTCACCTTCAAAAGGTGGCAAACCTGTCTGCGGGCCTTCCACTGGCGAATCGGATTTTCAGAAGACGTTTAAGCCTTTTGTCTTGAAGAAAGATGCAGAAATGGCGCCGATAAACTGGTTCTTAAAGTCTAGCAAACGAACTTGGGGGAAGCAGACCTCGGGTTTCAGCCATGCAGACGCTATCGTCATTGATGATAACCACGCCTCGGAGACGGATACCATTGATGTATCCATATATAGTACACCAACATTCAATCTTGCTGAAGCTAATGCGCAGGGTGCGTGCATTGAAGCATCAAAGCATTCCAGTTCATGTGACTGACATTATGTACAGAGCGTCTCCATGATATTGTGCGGTCGTTGCGACCTCTTCGACTCACGCAGCCCCACCACCGATCGAAATCCGCCTTCAAATCCTTCAGCGCATGTAACGCGAAAGATATATATTCCCAGCTCAATGATGCTGAGATAGCTGGGGATACATCCCAGGTTCGCTACCTGTCGAATATTCTTCGGGACAGGAAGAAGCTTCCAGCGAAGGTTTTAATTTTCCATGACGATGCGCGTCCTGGCTACTACGGTTCCTGGACAAGGAACTCGCGCATCATTGGTCCCAGATCACCTTTCGCTCGTGATGTGCTTGCTCGAGATTACGGATACGATTCCGGAGAGGAGTGGGAAGATGAAGGCGCGGCCGATGCAGACAACGTCGACGACGACGACGATGACGAGGGTGAAGGCGAGGAGGGTGATTCTGATTTGGAAAGCTGGCTAGTGGATGATGATGAAGTTGAAGAAAGCGTTCCGGATGACCGGGACCTATCACCTTCACTCTTGAACATACCCCTTCCCCCTCCCAAGAGGAAACCAGAGCCTCTTAGCAAGCAACCTGAAAAGAAGCGGAAGGTCGTGGTTCCTCTCGTGGCCTATACCAAAGGGCCTCTGTGGGAGTCGGTCATAGGTCAATGCGAATACGATCCTTTCAAACCATACCGTATACAACTTTTTAATGGTACGTTCTTCACGAGGTTCTAAACCTTTTCTGATCTATCTGCTATAGACGCACCATACCCAATCGACCCCTTCACCTTCGTCTCAGGGACAGCTGAAGAAAATCAGCAACCAAATTCTGAGTCCAAGTTCGCGGTTCCCTCCCTACCCAATCGGCTATCAGGGAATAGCAACGTTCCGGAGTCGTCAGCCGCCGCCCAGGCTCCAGCGAACAAGCGAGCTACCACAGCATCCATGCCGAAGACCACATTTCCCGATGTACACGTTCCTCTACTCCTCGGCAAGATCACAACTCTAGCGACGGCAAACCTCACCTTTATCGTGGAAAGCATTCACCAGGAACTTCGTGCACACAAGGTGAAGAAGAATGCTATCGAAGCAAAGGTACGGGAAGTGGCGGAGAAGTCCAAGGACAAGAAAATATGGGTCGTCAGCGAGGGGTATCAGCAACTTTAATCGTCTTCTACCTGGACCCCCGTTTCTGTGTTCGTGGTTTTGATTACTTCGCTTTTGAGAGGAAGCATATGGAACCTTCTATGTATACCTGGTATGGTCGATTAAGTGACCTGCTGCGTCGACTGCGTATAACCAAATATTCTGACATGTGTAAAAATATCTTATGAATCGAACTAGTTGATTCGTCTCGAGAGTCGTAAGATAAACGAGCACTTAATTTGTATCAAGACTCGGCATTGGTAGGATACATTATTGAAGGCTTGAAAGAGTACATTACTATGACAGCATGTGTGATACACTAGTGATCATACATAGATTTCCATCACGAAGTTGCCAGCCTCCATAGCTGACCGGCGTCATCAAAATCAGATTTACTTCCATCGGATGGGAAGGAATGAATGTCTCCAGATTCGCTGCCTGGACCAGATATTGAAATATTAGAGCACACTCCCAAGGAACAACTCGAATTGAAGCACTCACTAACAAGCATCTTAGTCGCTCGCCCGTCTTTGTCGAGGACAGGTTCGAATCCCAACCCTCTGTAGATCTTCAGTCGTAATCTAGAGAAGCAGCATAGTCAATCGTTGGCTCTCATCATCGCGCGATGTGCAGTATTATACTCACGCAGAGCCATCTAACTGAACCTGGTGATCCTTGGCGGGGTCCGATTCCTCCAATGAACGCGCTTGCTCTTTCAGCGCTGCCAGCTCAGCTTCTTTGCTTGCTAGAGAACCCTCCGCGTCACGGATAGCCTTGGCTAAGGACAGCCTAGATGCATCGAGCCCGTTAAGATGTGAGGAGTGCTGTTCCAGAGAGGGAACATTGGGTGGTCGCATCGAAGATTTCCTCGCGGCCTCTAAAACACGAGACAAGGCTTGGAAATAGGATGAAGGTGATCACCGGCAAACCGTGAAGCAGAGATAGTCATTCACCTTTCAAATCTGCATACGCCTCTTCGTTATCTTTCTTTCCTCGGGAATAGTTTATCTTCATCTGTTCTTCTGCTGCGGTTATCGTGAGGTAGTCATCTGCGGGATCAATAATGCTTGTCATCTCCCGGATTAATTTGCTACATTGGATGGTTCAAGAGTAGGCCGTCAATTCACGTTAAATGTGAGATGATATCGCGCACATGCATTCTTGTAGCTGAGGGTCTTTTGATTGAAGGTCCCTCGTCATCGCGTGATGATGGTTCAGAGCTATAGTGCGCCACAACCGCGTCGCGGTCATGTGAAACTCACGTGCAAGAAGAGGCGTTTCATTAAGTAGGTGTCTAGTATCTACAATACATCCTGCATCCTCCACTACTTGATCTTCCAATATACAATGCTGTTACCGTACCCCGCAACTGCACACTGCTCGACCTCGACTTTCTTCTTCCATACCATACCAGCAAGGTCTCTTACTGGAGCATTTCGTCGACCCAGGATAAATCGACCGCCTTCAGGACGCTCCAAGGTCGTGGGCACAGGAAGACTGCTTCTTTTGCCAGTGCCAAGCTGGTAGTCGTGATTTATTCCCCAGGCGACCAGATCCCGTCCTGAGCCACCTGGTCCCCCGTGTGCTTGTGTATCCAAAGTCAGTAAGACATGACCGGTAGGGGACACCGAGATAGCATAAGGAAGGATAGGGGACATAGATTGGATATCTTCGTTGTCTGTGAGGGGCTTATAAGTGCACATAAGGTTGTGATAATGAGGTACTGACATTCTCGGAGACCGCTAACGTTCTTTACGCGAACAGGGTTCCCTTGGGCATTCGAGAACAAGTTATTCCCTAGTCCTCCCCACTGTCCATTGCCACAGGTCAGAAGGTCAACATAGGCGAGAGATTCGCCATCTGTGCGTTCGGCGACGAAACATGTCAGATCACCACCTGAGCAACGAATTTAGTTTATAGACAGTAAAAGACCTAGTATTCTCACTTACCTGCAGCGATGTCAATACATCTAGTGCGGACAGAACTAGGTACATTTCTCGATAGAACTACCTCTGTCGGCAAGATAATTGTGTCAAGAGTCATGTTTCCACCCAGTCCGATTTGGCTGGAACAAGAATGAGCGACCAGACTTTCAGGCGTTAATAGGTATATTTACCCAAACTCATTCGCTCCCCAGCCAAGCACCCTACCTGAATCTGTCGTTACAAAGCTGCTGCGACCTCCAGCTGCAATTTGAGAGACCTTGATGCCTTTAAGAGAAGGTATCTCAAACAGGGAATCTGAAAATCGTATGTGCTGGTCATCCATTCCATCAATGTTGGTGGATGTGGCAGGCGGCACAGACGACACCGGGGTACGCGAGAAAGGAGAAGCTGTAGTGAACGGGTCAGCCACTGCCCTTGGAACAAGCTCGACGGAAACGCGAGGCGGAGAGACGGTGTCGGTGGAACTTGGAGGAGCAGGAATGTCAAACTTCCGTAGACCAAGCTGACCATGTGTGTTTGCGTTTTTGTTCATGGGATGTGTGAATGTCCGACCAGCAGATGTCAACGCCAAGAGGTGGTTTCTGCCCGCTGAAATGGACACGAAACTAGGTCGGTATTAGCTCATAGTCTCAGACGGCAGATCGATACATACTGTTCACCCCAAGCGAGTTTCTTCTTAGGTGTAATCTCCGTGAAGTCAGTGGTATTTCCTTCCTCTCCCCATATCCAGCCAGGTCCCCACCAGGACGTAGTGGCAGGAGTTGGCTTCGCAGTGGGGAGTTGTTGTTCTGCGTTAACCGCGAAGACATATATTTTTCCCGAGGCAGATAGCGCATACACTCGAGACTCAGTGAGCTGAAGCCGGATGATGTTCTATCAATGCATGTACTGAGTAACAATGCCTTCTCGGAGGGCAAACAGCCTTACTTTTCCACGTAATGTCAGCTTCGGTCCATGCGGCTCTGATTTTGATGTAGAACTTAAGTCAAAGAATCCGTTACCCCACTGGTAAACATCTCCCCTTGCATCTACACATGCAGCATGTCGCTCATGAAGTGCCAAATCACGCAGCGCGACGTCTTTTAGCCAGCTGGCATTTACGGGGTACTGTACACGTTGGACTCCGGGTTCCTTTGGGTTGATGATGTTGTACCTGAACATGAGCATGCCATCTGGGGAACATAAAATCCTATAGCTCACTGGTTGGAACCCCACACGACTGCACATATGCTCCCGTCATCCTCAATGATGCCAGTACTGGACGTAGAAGCTTTCTGGACGGGCTTAGATATATCTCCTGGCTTCGGTGTTATAACAGCGTCGTTGTGGATGGTAGTACTGAATGAATACCAGAGTAGACCCGCGGTAACAGCTGCAGAAGAAGCTACGACTGCAGACCGAACTGGTCGTGCTCTAGCTGCTTGTCCCGCTTGTGAAAGATGAGAGTGCAGACGGCGAGATCGCCATGCTTGAGCAGCCGTACGTTTGAACATTGTCGTATAAGAATACCTTGATCCTTGGAAGTTGGCACTTGCTACTTAAATTGAACGTTAATAGACTGACCCCCATACAGGGGGTCACAACCGCTTTGCAGAAATTTCAGCTTGTTCTTGCTCTGCAACAAACTGGTTACAGCGTGAAGATGGATCCTACAGCTCCACAGACGGTAGCCAAAGGCGTACTCCTAACATGCGAGTCCGTCTTCCATTGTGGTCATTCTTGAATTAACGAAACTGACTGTCGTCTTCCTCAGCTACTGTCTGTGGTCTTACTGCAGGGTTATATGGTGTCCTCAAGTCACAACCACCAGGACCTCTGTTCTTGTTTTCGGCCATGAATAGTGGCATCGCATCTGCAACATTCTTCAGTATGATACGCCTTTACCAAGCTATCCAACAGAATTAACTGACCCGTACAGGCATACGAGAGTACCTCATTGGCCCCGTCCTTGTCCTGTCAATGCCCGGAAAACAGTATGAACTGCGCAGACAGAGACTCAAGGAAGCCGCAGAAGGGGCTCCTGCCGATGTATCCCGATTAACGTGGGGTGACATCCGCTCTCGTAAAGCACTCGATTCCAGCGTTAGCGGAGCCTTGGCTGGTGGCGTCCTTAATACCTGGAAACGTGAGTTACACTCTTGTATTTCTCACCAATTCTCATTCCATTATAGGTGGAAGATCAGGAACTGTTCCTGGCCTGGCGACGGGCGCGGTGATGTGCGGGCTCTTACAATGGGCATTCAATGAATTCGATATTCTGAGGATAACTCACATCGCCCGAGTGGCACATACACCCCCTGTACCTACTATACCCTCAACACCTGCTCCGACAGAACCTCGTCCTCCCTCCTTACCCGTCGCCGCCCCAGATCCACCCAGATCACTTACAGACCGGCTATTTGCTATGTTCGGTCATAAAATTTCCGACGAGGAGTATCTTGATAGGATGAAAGCTCAAAGGGATAATCATCTCCGTAGGATCGAGCAGCTTGAACGCGAACGTGACGACAAGCGCGAGACGTGACCTTATGTCGCTCTACGGTATCCATACTGTTACATCATCCGACGTCGACTCCCCTTACTCCCAAACCTCTATTACACCTCGTCTCTCACTCGTAATCAAGTTCCCTATAGCAATGAACGCGTTAACCTTGTTCAGGCCTGTCAGTCCCCTTGTGCACTTTGGAAGCATATCCAACTTCCCATCCGCAATTTCTAACTATTCCCAATGATGTTGATGTCAAAAATGTGTAGATTATACTGAATTAGCACAGCAGTAACGCATACAGAGCAGCGACAGCCGTCATCAGGAAGAAGACACTTCCTCTTCGCAAGTCTGCCTCCAGAAGACCCAAGTCAAATGATCGTCGACCTTGCAGTGCGTGTACTTAATATACAGGCCTCCAACTTGCCGGTCCAACGACTCTGAGTCCTCGGTAGGCAGAAACCTGTTCAATGGCTATGTGACAGTGCATTACAGTATTTGGCAATAAGGATTAAAACAAATATGAACGTCAGTCTGTGTAGTCTAAATCCTCTAAGTCCTCATCAGAATCATAGAAATCCCATGTGCAATGGGGATAACGGTTGACATGTCCTGTGGACTCTTCATGTCCATCCCAATCAACGTTCCCAACCACTTCCTCGAAAAGCCGCACCTCATCGAGCTTTAAGTTCGTGCACTTCGTGAGTCGGAGTTCGTGTAAACGGATACCATCTTCGGCTCGCTTTTTGATTGCGTCCTGAAGGTTTTCAGATTCGCCATATTCGAAATCGACCTGCTCGAGGTCTAGAACACGGAGCGAGGGATATGCTATATCTGAGTTCTCTGCGCATTCAGGGTGAAGCGCAGTGATTAAGCCTTCAATGGCGATCCTACTCAGATGGATAACCTCGAGCTCCGGAAGGTCGGCAGACCCAGCATACCAGAAATGATCTCGGAGATAAAAGGACGACGTAAGAATTAAGTTCTGAATTCTGCCCTGCGTGACAATCCGACATATGTCGAATATGATGGTTGAGTCAACTTCAGCGTCTGTGTTGCATCTGAATTGAATCGAGAGTCGTATGTCATCGTCACAAGGGTTCCAGGCCGAATATCCAGATTTGTTGGGCGTCATTGATGTGCTAAACTGGACACCAAATTCACAGTGTGACATGCAAACGGCGTACAGGGACCGAACGACGGGTCTAGATCCTTCTGATCCATTATAATCCTTCTCCATGGCCAAAAACAGATCAGAAAAGTTGTGAGGCCCTTCGATGCGTTCGAATCTTAGAGAGATTTTCACATCGATCGGAAGGGCTAGATGTGCAAAGAGATACACAGCAGTTTTGATGGTGGTAGCATCTAGCGATATCCTTTTCAACCGAGGGAGTGGCAATTTATCGAATAATTTGGCTTCCTCGATAATTATGGACAGGTGCTCAAGCGCAAGCTGCTCAAGCGTAAGCTGCTCCAGGCTAGGCATGTGTCTCAGAGCTGACAGGAGCTGGGGAGCAGGATAGGAAGTGTTTCCACGTCCTCTTCCCACACGTAGAGTTCGAAGTCCGTGGAAAATACGCGATGAAGGACTGAAGCGGCACCATGTAAGCTCAACGCTCCAAAGTTGAGGCGCTTGTCCTTGGAAGATGGTGTCTGGTAAGGATTTTAGGTAAGGGCCGTTGGTCTCTGAGACTGAGAATTTGAATATTTGAAGTAATGGTGCGGGCCGCGATGACAACAAGTCCAGAACGGGATTGACATCGCATAGACGTGAGCGGAATTGGAGGACTTTGATACGAGGTAACTGTAGAAGGATTTGTTCCAAGTAAACGTATAGCGAGACCGGCGTATTGTACGTGACGACCAAAGCAGCATTCTTCGACCTCTCAAGCATGATGGCTAACCAGCGAGGGGAGACATAACTGATAGATGACCAAAGAGTCGGACACTCGAGAGCAACTTGGCGCCAGCGCCTGCAGATGTGTGTGACTATCAGACAAGTAGGGGCACCGTGGCAGCGGTTTCGGCTGGTATAACTCTCAAAACCCTCTTCTACGAAGTGTCTGAAGACATTCGCAAGAATCTCGGGAGGGAGGGAAGATATATAGGCTAGACCGTTCCTGCTAGAGCGAAGAGCGTGCATAGACTCAGCTAATGCAGCAAGGTCTTTGTCGATTTGGGCGCGACATTGCTCAACGCAAGTGGTCGCAACTGTAGACGTAGCATCGACTAGTGAAGCTGATAGCATCGTCATGGAGGAACTGCGAGACGGACTCGTCAGTCGAGTCCGGACAAAATCTCATTAAAAACACTCGCCTTTCTTCAAGAGGGGTGCAAATTCCGTGTACAGACTTTGTCAAGTACCGCTAAACCAGTCCCCGTATCCCTTGACCAGGACTGAGTCCTACAAAGTTTGCTTTAGACTCGAGTTCAACAGACCAAGCGTGGGATCAAAAGGGAGCGGTTTTACTTGTGTACGTTTATGTATTGAGCAAGTACTCTCGTACAAATGGGCCCAGGTGGGTTTACGCAGACCCGTCCCTTACCTCAGAATCCAATATGTCTTCGGTAACCACAGGATCAACTACGGTGCTCGTAGGCTAGTAGCTATACTCTCAGGTTGTTCTTTTGGGGTGATCAAAGCGATGATCATCGAGCCTTATGGCATTGCGCGTATTTGGAGATGCATTTTGTGGATCACTTTCGAGGGAGCAACGATGTAGCATGAGAGATGAGGCTTTGAGGCAGTGATGAACCGGGGAAATAGGCGCGTTGATCATGCCTTGCAGTGAAAATTTAGATATCCTAAACAATAAATAGGAAGACTTGTACGATACGAGACTCTTCTTTGAATAAGCACAGGTATATGATCTATCTACTGTCTAGTCCAATTCTAAGTGTCAAGTTATGCATTTCCTTGATTGCGAATGGTACGGAACCACTTCAAGAAGTGAGGAACATCCTGCAAGGTTATATCAGCCCTGATTCACGATACACGAGAAGATGTGATATCCACCGCAGATATTTGACCTGGCATACTGCCCTCCGCGATGAAACTCGGAATACTCCCTCCAGGTGTACTGGAAGTCGCCATTCGCCACTCTACTGTGCCGTCGTCTAACTCGAGTAAGCGTTCGACGGAAACATATCGTCCCTTTGTACCTTTCTCTTCAAGCTTGGCGAGTTCTTCGTCTCCCGGCCCAGACAAGTCCAGTGGAATCGAAACCACCACACTGGATGCCTTGTATTAGAGAACGCTCGAAAAGGGATCAATAAACATACCCAGTTCTCGGAGACGACTCGTCCAGGTGTATTGTTTGCAAGACAGTGAAGACACGGGGAGAGACAGGGGGAGGGAAAGTGTAGTACATTGTCCAGATGGACTGAGTCTCTGAGATTTGCTTGACCAGCGTCACTTTCTTGATCGCAGAAACGAACCTTAATACAGCATGAACGGTTAAGCTATCGGAGGACGATGAGGGGAAACTCACTCCTTCTCGTTCTCAGCTTTGTTAACGCCAATTTTGCTCCAAAACTCATCAAACGTCGCGTCTTCCTTGGTGTGCTCGGAAACTCTGCAATGCCAAGGTGCTCCATCCCCTGGTCCCTTTGCGCGGGATAGTGTTTGGACAGTACCCTTTGCAAAGGTCTTGCCCACTTTCCAAGACTTGGTCGACTCCAACACGTCACGTCCAAGCGCAAGGATAGTTTCCTCAGAAGGGATTCCTGGAGTGTTGTTTGGGCACCGACCAACAACCACCAGAGCGACACATACCTGCAGGCCTAACGGGGTCGATAGATAGTTGGGACGACATGATGGTCGGGAAGAAACCTCAAATGATGTGGACAGACGCAGCAATGCTACGATATATATATAGAAGATGCGCTAAAAATAATACCATATGCTATTCGAAAGCAAAGTGCGTACTGCCGCCACGCATTCGTATACTTAATGCCCGGACGTAGAGATGTGATAACGGCTGTGAAGCCAGCATTATTAGAGCGCGGGGGAACATCACGAGGACCGAGACAAACCCCACTCATGCGCTGGTTTGTGATGATGGGCTGCTCTTAGTGAAAGCAGTCAAGTCAACGAGGCCAAAGTATCGACTGCGACCTAGCGCAGTTTCATCCCTTGGAAGCTTCTCGCCACGATGCAGAACCACACCAATAAACTTCCGATCGCCTCGTAGCCACTTTTGTTTGTAGAATCGTACGAAGCCCGGGGTGGTGGCATAGATAGTATGGTCGCGACCCATTCTGACCTGAGGAATGCGTGAATATCGCCACACCATGGTAGGAAGTTTGCATACATTCTGCCCAGGGTGGAATTGCGTTCCCCGTTGGCGTACTATAATGTTCCCGGGGATGACGTGCTGGTCTGGATAGTAGGTCTCTAGCATTGACAAGGCGGATATGCGAGGCGGGGAGACGCACCAGAGAACTTCTTGAGACCCAGACGCTTACCCGGAGATCCTCCGTGGTTTCGAACGGTTCCTCCAGCACGTTTGGTGGCAGTACGCACAGAACCTTTGTACAACGGCAGTGAAAAAAATGATAGTCGACAAGACAAGCATTCACGAACCAAGTAAAGAGAATGGGCTTCTTGCTGTCTCACAGCACCGAGCAAGAAAAGACAACGACATTACTCGAAGAATTGCAACTGAGCCTTGCACTTAATATTCAATGGTCGAGAGCGAAGCGGGCGGATGGGCGTGAGGATAAATTGTCAAATAGAGGCATTCGTAGATCACAATTTAAAACTTTCATCCAAAGTGCAAGAATTGTATATTGATGATTCCCAGGCCGCATCTGCGAGTGAGTCTAAGAGCCATGTACTGACCGCCAAGCAGCTTTCTAGCAAATTTTCTTTGAATTCAATTATAATCATGGTACAATATCTGTACGGTATTATTGCTTTGTATGACACCGTAGTAGGATGGACAGACAGTGAATTAATTGGTGCTAATTTCACGGAGTAGGACCAACACTTGTCAGCAGAGGGACGAGTAAGATATGTGAGCAAGTATATTTTGTTTGGATCACCAATGCGACGCTGTCGTGGTCGGTGGGGAAAATCTGGCCAGACTGCGCAGTCTGGGAGCAATCTGAAGTCAGCGTTCAGGAGATCGAAAGACGAAGAAGTCTGGGACAGAAAGTCCCAGACCTTCTGAGCGTGCTGAGATCAGTTTCGAGGAGCGGGCAGAGTAAAAGACCGCGAAAAGAAACCAGACCAGACCAGACCAAAACACACTGTCAAGTTTGAGAACGGGAAGCTTGGATGGGTGGGCAAAGATCTTGCGCCGAGTGCTTGAGAAGGTGGGGGAAGGAGGCGAAGAGAACATTTGAGAATCTTCTCTTACCTATCGCACAAGGTGTAAGAAGTGTCAAATACTGATTGATCCAAGATCAACCCACGGCTCGCCTGCTTCGTTGATCGTCTAACTTTTTGAATAATTATGGTATTTATTTTGGCGACCAACGGTGCGGGCCTCAGCGCTGGAGGAGAACGAGGGTGGCGAAGGTATGCAGCCTTCACTTGTGATTTCTCGTGACGGACTCTGGGTCAGAGCCGGCTTGGCCTAGTACTTGGCGCATCAGGTCAAGCGATGCGGCGAAGCTGCGACTCCAAGTGTGAGAGAGCTGGATAGCGGTTTTCGAGGTCTTTGTGCCAATATCCGTAATGCTCACTTGCAGGAACCGAGTAATAACCGAGTACTGCAAGAACTTGTGATAATAGGTACGTACCGAAAACCGCGCATCCGAATCAGAGTCGCTCATCTATTTTTCTTCCTCGTGGTTGACGACGATAACGATATCAATGTTCAGTAAGTCAGTGTCCAAGGCAGTGGCCTCTAGGGCTCTGATTCGTCCTGGGCGCACTTTTTCCACTTCACTTCCCGCCAGGAGAGTCGTTGCGACTAGTCCAGTCAAGGCAGATGTCAAGGTCACTATCTCTCAATTCAGATGCTTTGTTCCAGTTTGGTAAATGCTCTATAGTCCTGGTCTTCAGGCGAATACCCACTCATCGAACACGAGTATGATGCTATCGTCATGTGAGTAGCGTTCCGGATCAACAACAAATTTACAGAGCTGAGTACGTGTCCCTTCAGTGGTGCTGGAGGTGCGGGCCTTCGAGCTTCCTTCGGTCTTGCGGAAGCTGGCTTCAACACGGCGTGTATCACCAAGCTATTCCCAACCCGGAGTCACACTGTCGCCGCACAGGTATGTTACGCCATATTCGGCAGGATCTGACACTCATCACGTTTTCAAGGGTGGTATCAATGCTGCTCTCGGTGTAAGTATACCTTGAGGCGTCTATGCTTTTTCATTGATGGGTTACCTGTAGAACGTGACGGAAGACGACTGGCGATGGCACATGTACGACACGGTTCGTGTCCTTTGATGTGTTATACTCCCAAAACGTTTAGCTGAGCTGAATTTTCACAGGTCAAAGGCTCTGACTGGCTTGGTGACCAGGATGCTATTCATTATATGTGTCGTGAGGCTCCCGGGTCAATTATCGAGGTAGGGCTAGATCTTGGATGTTATTTTCGGCTAATCTCGCTACTAGCTTGAAAAATATGGTGTTCCATTCTCCCGTACCAAGGAAGGAAAGATTTATCAACGTGCTCTTGGCGGTCAATCTTTGAAATATGGCAAAGGCGGTCAAGCATACCGTTGTGCTTCGGTTGCCGATCGTACCGGTCACGCTCTCCTCCACACGCTCTACGGCCAGTCGCTCCGACACAACACGAACTTCTTCATTGAATACTTTGCTCTGGACTTGATTATGCAGGATGGCGAGTGTGTCGGAGTCATTGCGCTCAACATGGAGGATGGTACGCTACATCGCTTCAGGGCTCACAAGACAGTCCTCGCAACTGGGGGTTACGGTCGTGCGTATTTCAGCTGTACGAGTGCGCACACTTGTTCGGGCGATGGTAATGCAATGGTTGTTCGTGCTGGCCTTCCTCTGCAGGATCTGGAGTTTGTTCAGTTCCACCCAACTGGTATCTATGGCGCCGGCTGCCTTATTTCTGAGGGTGATTTTTTTCTATAAGGTATCTGCCTTGTGGCTGACTGTGCGTTAGGTTGTCGTGGCGAGGGAGGCTACCTCCTGAACTCGGAGGGTGAGCGTTTCATGGAACGTTATGCACCCACTGCAAAGGATCTTGCTTCGCGTGATGTCGTATCTCGTGCGATGACGATGGAAATCCGTGAAGGTCGTGGTGCTGGACCTGGGAAGGATCACGTATTACTTCAGCTCAGCCATTTGCCCCCTGACCTTCTCCACGAGAGATTGCCCGGTATCTCCGAGACTGCTTCTATTTTCTCCGGAGTTGATGTCACCAAGGAGCCTATCCCAGTACTACCCACTGTCCATTACAACAGTTAGTGTATCTACTGTGTTGTCTGGACTGTAGCTGACCTCCCAACAGTGGGTGGTATTCCCGCCAGGTACACTGGCGAGGTGCTGACTGTCGATGAGGTGAGTTTGCGCTGTGTATTTGCATTCGCCGCACTCCGCTCATAAGACTTGGTCAGAATGGCAAGGACAAGGCTGTTCCTGGTCTGTATGCAATTGGCGAGGCTGCGTGCGTGTCCGTTCACGGCGCGAACCGTCTTGGTGCCAACTCCCTCCTGGATCTCGTCGTCTTCGGTCGCGCGTGTGCTCGTCATATCACGGAGACCTTGACTCCCGGAAAGCCCCACAAGGCTATTCCTGAGGAAGCTGGTCTCGAGAGCGTAGAGTTCATGGACAAGATCAGAAACGCGGATGGCCCAAAGCCTACTGCCGCTATACGGCTGGAGATGCAAAAAACCATGCAATCCGACGTCGCACTCTTCCGGTGCGTTCTATCAACTTCGTGCGAACAACAACTTTGGATACTGACGATCTTCGCAGCACGCAGCAGAGTCTTGACGAAGGTGTTCAGAAGATGCATCAGATATACAATTCATTTGACGATGTTGGCATCAAGGACAGGAGCATGATCTGGAACTCGTACGGCTGGTGTTTATATGATGCTGATTCTTCGTTGACACGATTGTCTTAGTGATCTTGTTGAGACTCTTGAGCTACGCAACCTCCTACAGTGCGCAGTTCAAACCATGACGGCCGCTGCGGCTCGTACGGAGTCCCGAGGTGCTCACGCTCGTGAGGACTACCCTGAGGTTGGTATTTACGTTACGCCTTTCAGTGGACTTATCTAAACTGGATCTGTAGCGTGACGACGACAACTGGATGAAGCACACCCTCACATGGCAAGACAATGTCAACTCGCCCAACGTCACTGTGAAGTACCGCGGTGTCATCAACAAGACTCTCGATGAAAATGAATGCAAGCCAATCCCGCCGGCCAAGCGTACATATTGAGCGGGTTGTTGGGTAGATTATATATTTTGAACGGGTCAAGGTTTTGTCCACTGTGTGTACATACGTGACGAAGCATAACTCTCAGTCTTTCTTCGTCATCTACATATCCATCGTAATGGCGCTCGGCCGCGCCAGTCCCCGACACCTATTGTGATGTGATAGCTGCGCCTGTGTGTTTTCTGACTGAAATTAACCTGGGCTGTAGCGCAAACATACTTATATAGATATAACCGACGCACGGGGAACATAGGTCATGCAGTTTAGGCATGAAAACTGTACAGTCACCAAAAATCTTCCCGCAGACAGCCCAGAACACTCAAAGAGCTAGTTGATCGGGTGGGAGAAGATGACGTAATATTAGCTTATATAAATGGATCCCACGGTTCACGGTATAGGTGCCTGCACGAATTAACGCGACAAAACCCTCTCCCACTAAAGTGGGTGTCGGGGATAACTGACTTTTGGGAAAACCTTGATAAGACCCGACCTAAGCACACAGTCTCTAGTCAGACCTTGAAACAAAGTTGATTGGCTGAGTACGCACTGATGCCTAACTCAGGCATCACCGTATATAAACCTCGGTCTGCAATTGGCAGTTCGCAGTCACCACGCAATTTTACACAGAATGACCTCAACACTATTGTCACAGCTGCCCGGCCATATACAGGCGAGTGTTCGAATTGTGATCTACTGCGATCGTTCATTGATCTATATCTATTATCGCCGTTTACTACGTACTGGTATTTTCCTTAGATGCTGGTCAAGGGAGTGATATCGAATCGTTCGGTAGCAGACTTTCAGCAACTCTGCGATCGAGTTGTAGATTGGTCCGCATCTGAGCTATGCATACTGCAGCCAGTATTCTACATGCACCTTCTCGACCCAGATTGCATTCCTGCAAAGTCAACTCCAGCCGCTACCACGAATATTCAGCTCGCCCGGTGGTCACTTGTCGGGATTGTGACAACCTTCCAAAAAATCGATGATGATTCTGGCACTGAGGCAAGAATTGTACAACATCTCATCTCCGCCTGGAACCGTGTCGCTCCCTGGCTTGTCTTCTTTCATAACCAGTTCATCATGTGCAGAGCCAACTATAGACCCGTCGACAGGACGCCTGCCATCAAGCTTATTGCCAACATACTTTTTTATGCTGTCTTCGCGAGCAATAGGGACTTATTGTTCTCTACCACGCCCGCCCTTTATCGCCCGATAGTAGAGTTGTGGTTGTTGGCCCTCGAAACAAAAGACAGGGATGTGCTGTTATTCCGCCAGCCTAATTCCACCCATCGTCGCATTACTCATCTTCGAGGTATCACCTCCCTCTTGGCTATAGAATGCATGCGCGACGACCTCTTTGTGACTATTGCACTTGAAGTGTCAGGCGACATTGGCACTATTACTTCTGCAGCTCTGAAGTATGTCAAGAGCATACGATCAATCGCCAAGGACCCTGAGATAGCTTCAACGGCCGCCGAGCTGCTCGTACCAATGTTTTCGTGCTGTCTTAAATTTATCGCAGGAACGAGCATACACAGCGCTGCGATGCGGGAACGATACATCCTCCGCCAGTCTGTCAAAGAAACTTTCTCCACTCTCCGTGTTCTCCAGTCTCTTCTCCCTGGTAGAGGGAGCAAGGAGCTTATATTCAAATCATCCCTTGCCTCCGGTTTTCACTATCTCGCCTTTCTCCTTGAATGTGCAGATGATAGTGTCTTAGTGCTCCATCAAGCTCTCCGCTCACACGCTTTTGAAACAGCGATACGTATGGGTCCTTTCAGAACCCCGGAGGAGGAGAATATTTACCCCGTGGGATTTTTTAAGATGTTATACCATTACCTTGTTCACGACAAAATCCTGACCTATGCCAGCAAACATATGGACGCTTGGTCTGACGCTCTCGGACCAATCGGGAGACAAGACAAAAACCTCTCGAAGGACTGTTCTGCTATCGAGCGAATAACACGAATATATGTCACAGTCAAGTTCAAGGAGGAAATGAAAAGGCGGCCATCACCCAATGGAAAGGGCTGGATTTTTCGAGTCAGTCACGCACTTCGTTATAACATTCCTGCTGACTGGTCAACAAACAGTGTTACTGTGGTGGCACTGCTGAAGACATTCAGCTTAGGCAATGCGCGGGATGTCAGGTTGTGCGGTACTGCTCAAAGCGATGCCAGCGTGATTCCTGGTATGCTCACCACAGGTTGAGCTGTAATTTTTTGAAGGCAGCTGTCGGTAAGTCTTTTCGATGTTCAGCTGCGCATTATTTTCAGATAATTTCCAGGCTCATCGACACCGCACTACGTGAAACGTAGTCTCTGTCTGCTAGCTTCCCTTGAAGCTGCCGAGATATCGGACAGATGGGAACATATCCAGACGCTGGTTGCCGCGGCCCGGCGCAAGTATCCACAAGATCGGGAGCGACTCGTAGTCGAGATCATTATAGATATGGATGAAATATCAGTTCAACCTCTTCGACACTACCTCTTTCTTTTCGATGGGCTCTCTGAAATTGACGTCGTGGATCGTTTATCGTCCTGGCGAGATCCCAGGAGTTATCACTCATTCTTGTGTTCGGTAATCGCGATACAAGATCGATATGATTCACGGCAGGTTTTATTCAGCCCACGCACTGCATTAAACATGGAGATGAGCCGGGACCGCTAATGTGCGTGAATTCTTGTTGCTGGGGTCTCTTTCGTTGGTATTTATTCTCTTTCGGGTCAGGGTGGTGGCATCATGGACTGGGATGGGGAGTGTGGGACGGCTGGGAACACCTTGGGCCTTAGTAGAGCGTCGACGTTTCAATGACTGTGTGCCTTCGCTTTTGAAAGTTGTGGAAAGGGAGAGGGCTTGGGCTCATGAAGGTAACAGAAACAAGAAAGAAATTCAGGGGCGTGTCTGCCAAAGAAATATCTGGGTCTACGCAACATCCTTTCTTCATCATCCCGAGCTATGGCTGCGTTCCAATGATGACTCGATTCCAACTCGTTCATGGTGGATCGCGCGATTACGCTCTCGCACTCGCTGTGTACACGCCGCAAGTAATCCAAGCGGCCGGACGTTGGTCTTCCAATGAATTACAGAAACATATTCGTTTGCACCCGTTTCTTCTTCAAGCACTCATACACGACAGACACAATGCTTCTCTGCTGGACCCCTCCTCGTAGCTCACTGCTCCGCTTGGTTCCGTTTTCCCATCATAACGCACTTCGTCACGTCTCTATCCGTTTCTTTTCTCATAGCCCTTTAGCAATCTCTACTCAAAATGTAGACGAATCCCCGGTCCTCTCGAGTTTGAGCATTGAGAATCCGGGACTGCGCCTAAATGTATTTTGTTTTCGCGGACACCCTCGAGCTTAAGTGCTGAGGGCCCGGGTGTCTCGCATCCTCTACTACGCGCGTTGCGAATGGCTCACTCGACACTGGGCATGAGACTGATCAAAGGAAGTTCAAGAGGGCCGGCGGTTTCCTGATATCATGCTTGGTTCTGTCCGCACGTGTTCGGGTTCGAACCTCCTGACTGCGGCAGCACTACTCCTACAGCTTCTGTGAGCCTTTTCAGCCATGTCTTCCTGTGCCCGTGATTGGGGGTTGGTTCTTCTTCCTTCCCTGGGCACGCACCTGTTACCTCGTGTTTCTCCCATACCGGTCTGTCTGCAGCTCCCCCAATCACTGGTAGGGCCTGTTTGACGCTCCTCCAGCTGTCTGCTTCTCCGTCTTTCCCTCTCACCACACACCACAGCCCGAAATATACCCACAGGGATCCATGTTCGGACTTTAGCGGGTCACTTCCGAGTAATGTCCGAGGACTATGATAACGGGTATGTACCGCAAAATTCGAATCAGAGACATTCGTCTAGTATTCTTCCTAGCGGTCGACGACAACGGCACTATCAATGTTCAGTAAGTCGGTCACGGTGTCCAAGGTAATGGCCTCTAGGGCTCTGCTTCGCCCTCGGCGTGCTTTTTCCATTCACTCCCCGTCAGGAGAGTTGTTGCGACTAATCCAGTTATCGCCCGACGTCACTGTGAAGTACCGCGGTGTCGTTGACAAGACTCTCGATGAAAATGATTGTAAGTCAATCTCGCCGTTCAAGCGTACATATTGAGCGGGTTGTTGGATGGATCATATCTTTTGAACGGGTCTAAATTTCTGTCTACTGTGTGTACGTTACGAAGCGCAACTTTTAGTCTTTCTTCATCATCTATGTACATCCTCCTCGCCTGCAACACGAACGCCTGCACGCCATGTACAGATTCCTGCAGGTCTATCACGGCTATTTCAGCACCAGTGTCAACTCATACAAGCATGGCAACGATGGAGCCAAGGCAGATACTCAGCCGTCGCACTCGTTCGCGAGGTTATATACTGGTTGATTTTCTAAACACGTGACGGATACGCGCAGTATGAGTATGGTGAGTCCTTGCATATCTCTCTAGTTTAGCGCAGATTACCCTCTTCTACGCATACCAGCATATCTTTGCAATTTCCATCATACATCTCTCAGATATTTGCCAACATGATCTCTACCGCCGTGACTGTTACTGCCCGTATCACCGTCACTGGCTATCTTACGGTTTCTCTCTTCAGACAGACTGTCGTCGACCATACCGCTCAGGCCCCGTCCAAAGCTGAGAATGTTTCCGCCTGCCTCATCGCATACTCTGTCTGCTCGTCGACCATCATGCTTCTTCTAGCCTCCGACGCAGCTGCTCAAAGATTTCTCAGTAACGATGTCAAGCACACACCCGCTCTGAAGGGCGATGCCGCCGATACTAATTCTCCTGTCGCTAACGACAACACCACCCCCGCTACTCTTAAGTCTGTTTGTTTGCCAATGCCATCTCCGTCTTCATCGCACGTATGTAATCGAATCAATGGAAACAATAACCGCTCCTCCGATCATGTATTCTAGTAAGTACTAGTACGCGCGGCCTTGCATTACTCTCGCGTCGCCCAACCTCTACTGTAAATGCCTGTCTATCGATTCCAACACTACTACCCTTGTACCCTATGGCGACGACTTAGTTACCGACGATTTCTCGGGTGATGCCTCGGACACCAACGACTGTGAGTTGCTTGGTGGTGACAGCACTTTCCATGAGGTACGAAGCAGTGGAGCCTCAACTTCCGCATTACTTAACGTTTGGGTCTCTAGGATGGTTTTTCTAAAGGACACTCTAGGAAGCAACATGATTCAGAACAAACTACGCTCGACACTCTACTTGCAAAAATGAAAGCTGTCACTCTTCATGATCCACCTCCCCCTCGTCCATCCAAGCTTCGCCCGCTCCTTTTAGTCAATAACCGCCAGAAGCCATCTACGAGTCCTTACCCTCCTCTTCCTGAACCCGCGTACCCTATGGATGCATTGACTCGAAGTATGGAGGCGCTCTCTCTCTCCGATAGTCTGTCACCCACCTCCAAGCTGAACCCTTTAATTCTGGTTAAGAAGCGCGCCATTGGTCAACTCGAGCTTCTCCCTCCTACTACTCTCCAATTCGACAGCTTACTATCAAATCGAAACACGGCATGCGACATAACAGCCTTCTCCTACGACCTGGAGTTTTACCGCCCAAGAGGTTGAAAGCCGCTTCCGCGCTTGCACACACATCTACCCACCAACACGTCTCCGATGTCAGAGGCCCCCTATGACCAATCCAGACGACGCACCAAACCACATGATGGACTCCGAAGTTCATTGTCCCCTACGACTCCCGCCCAAGAAGTTGAAGGCCACTGTCACTCTATGTATACGCCAGGTCGTGAGTCTTCGACGCCAGACCTGAAGTTGGATTGGAGGTCACCGCGCACGGTCACGCACATGTGACACATGTATATCAGACTAAGTTTTGTTTCGTTTCGGTCTCCATATAGGTATTCTTTGATTTGTTTTCTCCTTGACTGTCACATACGACACAGACATTGACCTGATTCACTTTCATCACGAACTCGTCTCTGGCACGTATTCTTTTCTTTACTGGTACGACACAGACATTGGAGCCATTCAGTTTCATCACGGACTCATCTCCTGGCATGTATATTATGTCTTTTCGTTTCCTTCTTTACATAGACTCACTTCGATTTGTTTTCTCCTTTACTGGTACGAGACGGACAACGGAGTCATGTAGTTTCATTCTGAACTTCTCTCGCGATATATGGTTTATAGCATGTACAAAGTTGCAGTGACCGCCAAGCAGCTTTCTAGCTGGAGGCGTTGAAAATCAATTATAATCCTGGTATAACGAACGAGAAGGATAAGATGCAAACAGTCTTGTCCATATCTCGTAAAGTCCCATTGAGATAATAATCGAAAAAAAAGAAATGTGGTATATTAATTGCAAGGGAATATAAGGGTAATATATCCTGTGGAATTCAAGTACACTTGCCAATAGTCCAATAAAAGGAAGGGGAATAAGATTAATGCATATGTCAATTGTCAAGGTCCACGTTCACCGGATGTCAACGTCCTCGTCCTCTACAACCCCGAGGTCGATGAATCGCGTCATACGCCTCATCGCACGCCCTTCGTCCCGTATGCGCTGCCCGTCGGGACTATCACCTCGAATCGAAGATGTACAGCTGCACCCAGCCAATACGGCGTGTTTCTCGCAGTACATCTGGCCATCTATCTCCCAGTATTCCGCCAACCGCTCCCCGCAACCATTCTCGAACTCGCATAGAAGATGTTCCGGATGGTATCGCTTTCCCGCGTGAGTAACTGCACACGGACCCTCTATAGGCTGGCCACATGAGACTGAAGCGCAGAGAGAGTCGTTCGCCTCATGGTAGTGATATGCACAGAGCGGCTTGCCATCAAAAACGTAAAATTCCTTGTCTGGGAATGGTTTCTGCATGATGACACGGTCAAAACAAACCAAAGAAGCAAAAACCACGCGACTCACCTGACAATTGTGGCAATTAAAGCAATCCCTGTGATATTTGCCCTTCAGTTGGCCATCGGAAGACGATACGGCCTGCTTCTCGATGGGAAGATTACACCGACGACACTAGAATACGAAATGTCAGATATAGAAAATGACAGCTACATCGCACATACCTTGGGAAGATACATATTCTTCCAGCATCGCTCACACAAGACATTCCCACCGTCCATCTGAATCCACCTCCCATCTTCGATCTTCTTATCACAGCTCGCACAAACACGGTCCTTCTTTACCTTGCTCCGTTCCCGAACTCGCGCGACTTGACCCATTATACCTACACGTTCTGAATGGATATGCGGGTGATGCGGACTCGTATATGACCGCGCCGGTAGCTTCGGTGGTCTGTTTTCCGGTGATACAGGGCCTGGTACTGTGTTTGATCGATTAGGCTTTCCAGAAGCGCGACTCCCGGAGGGTCCAGCCAGTGAGGCGAGCACTGAACCTGAAGCAAGGACTGAGACGGATGCACCTTCCTCAATCAACGTTTCCATTGCACGTTCCAAAGCTCCAGTAGATCGTGTCGTCGTGTGGGTGGCAGCCGAGGACGCTGCGCGTGCGGCTAGGACTGGGGCTGGCGTTGACGGTTCGCGTTGTGGAGGATGAAGGAGCAGATGAAGCTGAAGCGTTCCGCGATGTCGGTTTTCGGAGAGACTGCCCATCTTCGACACTTGGAAACTTGACCTTGTTCGTCCCAGATAGTGCATTTGACTTGCGGATATCGAGTGGCATCACCACAGGCGTGTCGTCGTCGGAATCATCTGCATATGCCAACCCTACTTCTGAGTCAACCGACGGGGACATGGGCTCTGCCCCGCCTTTACGACCCCTCCCTGGTTCGACTGTATACGTCGTATACACGCTCCCATCGTCAGAATCGTTGCCACTGCAGTCCACAGGTCCCTTATCAAACGTGTCGAGAAACGGTAGGAGAACAGGGACAGCTGAAAACGGTGATTGATTCACGCTTTCCCCGCTGAGGTGTCGTGTAAAAGGATTCGAAATGGGTGAGGGTGTTCGTGACGGAGATACAATATGGATGTCAGCAGGCGATGATGCAAGAGGAGCAAGTTTCTGGTTTGGTGATGGTGAGTGGAACTGTACCCCAGCCTTATCGTGCGAACTTGATTGTATCTCCGGAAACTGTCCAGTGGTCGGTGTTGTGTTGTGAGCAGGTGACAATGGCGACACGGGGTGAGGGGAGACGGGTGAATGAGAGTATCCAGAGTTCGGAGAGAGTGGTGGTGTCATAGCGGCTGCAAAGGCAGAATAAATGAGCACATATTGAATGAGAAAGTTGGAGCGAAATGCGATCGAACAGTTATACATAATATTTTTATTAAAAATGTAGAAAAGGCAGGGTCCATCATCGCTAAGTCATAATATTGAGTCGGTGAACGATCACATGTGGGATAAAGGGAATATATGCACCACATATATATAAAAAGAAAAGAAAATGGAGGAAGGCACTCACCTCGCAGGACATGGTTCATAGTAGTATTAATGTCGAGATACTTGGGAGCATTTGCTCGACGACCGTCCATCACAAGAGATGGATCACTGTATTGGTGAGGGTGAGGGTGAGGACGAGGCGCAGCAAACATCGCAGCTCGTGTAACGGCTGCAAATCCCCTCCGTCCAACGCCAGCCATACCAGCCTCACCTCCGCATTTTGTATCGATATTACGTTCGCTCTCTGGAACTGGCGAGCGGGTTGCGGGTGGTGGCGGTGGTTGTGAGGCAGGGATAGATAACGGAAAGGGTACACCCCCTGACGGAGGGAGTGTGGAATTACTGCGGGGTGGACGGGGGACTGATGCAGGCTGCGGTATGGGCCCTGGGCCGGGTGGTGGACGGTCTAATGAAGGACGAGAAACATCGAATGAAGGACGTCGTACATCGATAGGAGGCTGAGGTCGGGGTACGTCGAAGGAAGGGCGTCGTGTATCGAAAGAAGGTCTAGGGGGGGCGTCAAACGAGGGCCGAGGCTTGTCCAACGATGGTCTAGGTGCAAGGGTAGAGGGAGTACGTGTGCGATCAAATGATGGACGCGGGGTGAGACTCGGTGGAATGATAGAAGTGTGAGAAAGTGCGTTCGAGGACGTTCGAGTTCTAGGCATCATGGACGATGGGAGCGGCGGGTGGGGTACAGCGGGTGCATTTTCCCTTCGAGCTAATGATGGAGCTCTGGAGCGACCTGTTACGGGTGAAGTAGACGCACCCGGCTGACGTACGTCATCTTCGAAAGGGTTGGGAAAGGACGTCACACCAAGGGGTGATCTGGGACTACTGCTTCCTGTATTTGAAGGAGTGCGGGTCCTAGTGGATACAGGAGGAGTTGCATTCCGAACGGCAGGAGTGACCCGCTCTGGAGCGGATTGGGTTGGGAATCGAACATGTGACTTATTAGTGGAGGTACCTCCGTTGAGAAGAATAGATTGTGGAAGTGGAGGGGTCCGAGGGCTAGCTGGACTGTTGACGCGAGTAGGACTCTGATTATAAATTACAGTTGGGGGTATTCGCTGAAAGGGATCATGTTGGGAAGACCTGAGTGAAGGAGCATGAGGGGGTGGGGTGCGGGAAGCCGCGGACTGCTGCTGTTGCGGCGTTGGAGCCCTATTAGAAACGAGATTCTGTAGTCTTTGTGGTAGAAGAGAATTTGTTGATTTTGGAGACATGGGCGGTTTCTGAAGAGACAGTAAAGTAGGAGGAGGTTGTGGTGAACATACGTGGTCACCGAGCTCTGCCAGCGGGACTGGTTGCAAGCAATTGGAACATTTTACGGTAGGCAGAAGCTGGGATATTCTTGGTGGATGGCCGCTAGCCATATAGTGACTAGCTAGTGATACCTGAACGACCAGCGGGTATTAGGTTTGCACTGTGAATGACATGAAAGTTTTGGAGAAAAGGATCACATCGCTTGCAATGTCAGTTGCTCTATATTGGCGCTCCGACCAAGTTGCCAAATGTCTGACCCGCCTAAATTAGTTCTTCATGAAACGTGCAGTCTCTCCCATCAAAACGGAGCTCGAGAGAGTCGAGACTAGTTCATGAGACTCATCCTCCCCCAAAGGGATGCAGCTTCTATTCTTCTCAACCGAAATGGTCACTCTTGGCTCACAGTCTTCTCCACTGTCTAAAATTCGAAGCTCAATCATTGAGGCTGTCAGCCATGTCATGGAGGTCATGGCAAGTATGTATTTCACGACACAAGAGATTCTGTCCAGAGCATCGTCCTGGAGAGCCACACCATCACATCGATCATCGCTGATCGCCGACTCTTGACGCGATTTACCGCCTACGAGTACAAAGTTCAAGATTCCGATTCCATCATGCAAGCGAGCCCCCGAAGTCACACGAACGCCTCGGGACTCCATTCCATTCAACTTGCTACAAATGAAAAAAACGGGATTACGGTTGACGTTACGCATTCATAATATAGATACAGTGTAGCGTGTACATACAATTGTGGCATTCGAAAGTTCGCGGGTTGTACAGATTACAAAAACACACACTAGCTTAACTAGCGAACGAAAACAGGTAAAGGATGAGCGTCTATCAGAAGAATAAAAAAGCTCTTTCGAAACTGTAATCGGCATCATGCCGTATGAGTCGGTGGGGGTTGCTGCAATTGACTAGACTGAACCGTTATTGATGGTGATGTTGTAACTGTTTGTCGTTGTCGGCCAGCGTTGTCAACACCGGCGACAGACGAATGGAACCGAGAGAAGAACGAGTCCCATTGACCTAACATACAATCAAACACCGTATTTCAGATCTAAACGGAGGACATACCCCAGTCGAACATACCTCCAGGTATTCCCTCGAGGAAACCAACATCAGCCATCGCAAATTGCTCCAGCGTATTCGACGCCTGCGGAACGTCAAGCACGTTAAGGACCTGCACGCTGCTAGGCGTGTCACTGGTGACGCTATTCAAAGCAGGGTTCATATTGGGGAAGCTAACCCCATCACCACGCGCAGACGAAAGTGGAGTGATGGTGACCATAGACGACCCGCAACGTGGCGAATCATTGCTCGCCTCTGCTAACAACCAATGAGACTTAGCCGTGTATGCGGGTTCTAATCGCTCCAGACAAACCTTCTGCTTCCTCATCAGATGATGTTACAATCACACCCTGAGGTATGCCCTCGTAATCACCTATATTTCTGTGAGCCTCACCATGCGCAACGAAGAATCCTCCACCAGGACGGGAAGTATCCTTCTTATACTCCAGACCACTCAAAGCCCGCTTACCCTTTACGCCCCCAGTGGGATTGAGCAAAGGGGGCTGATCAAGGGGGATCGGTGGACCCTGGGTAGCCTCGTACAGAAGAGCAATAATCTCCGCTGTCTGAAAAGCAAATCATTATCAATGATGACAATAAACGCTATGGCCACGTGGTGTGTTACCTTTCGTCGGGCGGACATGTGGTCGGGAGAAATCGAACCTTCCCATCTCCGAACACAATCTCGAAGCTTTCTAAGCTTAGCAGCCGCCTCACCATCTTGCCGCCTCGCCCACGTGTGATACTACAACATAATTAACACGGAGCTATGCGAATCACATGAACACAAACCTGGACAAGTGCACAGGATGTTGCTGCGTAAGGGACCAATAGCCAAACGTCATACATTCGCTCGTGAGTGTCCAGCCAATCGATCGACTCGCTGGTCAGCTGAACTAAAGAAGACCATGTCTCGACGGTTAACCCGAATTTCAGATGTGCAGGGCAAGCATAGGATATGCGCATGAAGACCCGCCAGAAAATCATGCAAACAGAGCAGTACAAAAGATGCAAGAGCCCTGAAGCATTTACAATTAACCTTGATCAAGAACAGAAAAGTAAGCGATCACGTACCAGCATCCTGAGGGGTGTCAGAACCACGATATTGTAGATTCTCTGGGAGGTTTGTCTTCCATGACTCGAGGTCAGAGAGTAGGCTGTACAGCATTTCATCCGTTGTGAACATGAGACCGGAAGGGCTACACACAATCGCGCAGGTGAATACCATACGAATAATAAAAATGGGTTTAACGGACCTGTAGATGGTTTTGAGCACTCGTCCCAAAATCACGCTCAGCCTGACGAGTTCATCCATGTACAAATCATTGGGATCGCCAGATGAAGGGAGCCTAGCATCGCAGTCTTGCACATCAATCATGTACGGATGACCATACGTCAAACTTGTCCTTCAGAGACAGTTAGGGCGTGATACAGACTCATCACAATAAATGTATACCATCGGTCGCAAATGACACATGCGCCCCACAAACGCCTTCGTAGTTCGACGCTCTGTTTGACCGACTCTGCCCGATGGAGACCCAGGTCTTGAGCCTGACACAACGCATCAAAACCCAACGAGATGTTCCCACAGCACAAGAGCTCACCATTCGTATTGCCGTACCCAACCGAATCCAGAGTGCCGAAAGAGCGTTTGGGACGAACTGGGAATGACTATCACCCACCATACTAAGAATAAGTAAGGCTTGCACGTTGGCGATGGAGGCCGTAGACAAGACATCTTCTGCTTTGATCACGCCATTAACCGCATATCGAATCGAATCAAAGACACTCTGCGGAACCTCTCTCCGTGCAGCAGCAACCAGACACATGGAATACAAGAGAATTGGAGAAGGGGAAGGATTCGCCAGGAATTCTGCCTGAGATACAACAGGTAAGAGGGGTGCAATCTCTTTGAAATAAGCATTAAGGAGGTTTTGAACAACCTCGGGTTCGATCCGCAAATCAACGGGTTTTGGATGTGTAACTTGCTTTTCCTCCTCAGGAAGATTTTGGACGGAAATTACGCCGTCGCCGTTTTTCGATATTTCCCAGGTGTGGTGATAACGTTGATCATAAGATTCGTATATCCGAGAAGAAATAATGGGTTGTGAATGCAGAAGATGTACAGCAGCCGTCGGTCCTGAAGACACATTAGGACGAAGAAAAGACGATGACGAAATTCAAGACGAACCGAAAACTCGTCGATCCCCTGATTCGACTTGAGGAGACGACGTATTTCGTCGAGTGTCTGCGGGTTTCTCCTTTTCTTTTTCTGCGGCCTCTTCTTCCAGTTTCTTCTTCTTGAAACGTGTCTCCGTTATAGGCAGGAAGAACGTGCACTCAAACCCATATTGTTTACAGTGCTGACACAACGGAGGTTCCGACTCCGCAAGAACGTCGCATCTGACAGAAAAAAAGAGTCAGTCAGATGAAACGAGCGAAAAAATCCAACCGCACCTGATTTTGCGACTTCGGCAGCTATCACAAGCCCGTTGTGTTTTTGTGCGCTTCTTTGAGTCAGACGCGGTCGGCGTAGTCGCAGTGGGGGTGTTTTGTTTTCCCGGAACATCACTCCCTGATGGGCCTTCTTGGTCTGAATCCTTGTCCACGGTTCCCTTGCTACGCGAGGACTCCAATTTTCTCTTCCGCTTGCCAATCGCTGCAGGGGCGGAGGCTGGTGCGGGAGATTGTGCGCTAGATGGCTGCGGCTGTTCTGGTACTGACGTACTGGCGCGCGGGGTGCCATACATCATCATTTGTTGAGGATAATATGGAGCGTACCCATGGGGGGCGGGAGGATACGACGGGTGCATAGGATAATATTGAGAGGTGTGGCTAGGCATGCCAGGGCCGCTTGCGCCATTAACAGACCCAGCTGAGACATAACCCCCGGCAGGGTGTTGCTGGGTAAAAGGGGATGGATTCATGGGATGGTAATTGTGATTCATCATATAATGGACGGGGGTTGGATACGGAGGGAGCGGTATACCTCGAAAACGCGCAGCGTCTTGTTGATGCTGATCGGTTGAAGGCCGAGTGGCTTAATGGAGCAATAATGTACGTGAGCAAGTACGATCAAAAATGCAAAGGAATGACTCTGTACCAGCGCTTGTTGTTTGTGGATTTTCGACTGTAGTGTTGTTATTCCGACGGCCTGATGACGGTCGGCGGGTGTTAGACGAGTTCGGCGCGGGGCGTGAAGATACCGAAGAATCTGTTTGTTTCTTCTGCCGTGTCTTTCTTGACGACGGCTTTGCAGATTGCGCGTTCGGCTGCTGCGGCACTGACTGTGGGTCGTTGGCTGTGTCCCGGACAGTAGCAGGTTCCATTCGTCAACCGGTTAATCGACTGCTAGCCTGAAATGCTCCGAAATGGCATATGCAACCGAGGTTAATGCTTACGGTGATCACAAAATCGATGACCAAATGTCTGAAAAATCGGACAATTCTGTCAGTGCGCTGTATCCTCCTACTGCAGTTTTTTTTATGCGCACCTTGACTGCGTTCCAAATTACGCGCAGAGGGTTATAGCTTGAGATGGAGTAGACTGTGATGAGTGCCGTGTCATCATGTTCAGTCTCCGCCTAAATTTCAGCCCCCGGCGAGCATGGGCATCAGATGGCATCGCTGTGAAGGGTGTAGCTATTCTTGTATCACACGGTATTACTCAAGCGTCTCCACACGTACGGGGCACACGCTGCACTGTCCTCACGAAGTTCTTCTGATGCGGCGCCGCTGGGATTTCTGTCAACCTAACATGTTGCTTAACCTTACCAAAGTTAGAGGGCTGTACGTATGAGTTGACACCGGCCACGTTCTCAAGCTGTCAGAAAGTCACATGAATCCATTTTGAAACGCGCTTATTCACGTTCACGAACATTTCACAATGGAACTTTATAACCTTGCACACATGTAGTTTCGGCCCCCCGCGGTTTTCGCATCGCCATTGATCGATCGCTACAATCATTGACGTATGGGGTTCATATTCCTCCCCTCGAGATACGATGGCACCCCGCTGAGGCTTGGCTTCCGATGAAAGCCCCACACATCCACGTCGAGGTGGAGTAGAACAAATCGGAGGTCAAAAATTGAATTGCCAGCAGAAAGGGATAGATGAATTTCGAATTTCGAAATCGCGATGATTATTCCGCGGCCCTTCTAATGTCTGTCTCTTCCCATCCCGGGCTAGCATCTTCAAGACCGGGATTTATCCGTCGCTTGTCATCAGTAACAGGAGCATGAGCATCGAGCCAAGAAAATCCTGCTGGACGGCACAACACTTCCATGAGGTTGTGCCGCCATGAGCCATATGAAAAAGGGTTGGGAGGAGCGGGTCCTGGCACAAGGGTTTTGTGCGCTTGGTTTCTAATCTGCATATCACCAACAATCAGTATAAAAAAACGAGGGTTCGTTGATGTCAGTAACCCACTTGCTCGATCGTGGTAATGTTTAGCAATAATAGCTGCATCAAACATTCAGTGAGCAAACCACTAGTATTGTGAGAAAATTATGCAGCTCACCCTCATGTGGTAGACAAGGAGAGCTGTGACTGGCCATATAACAGTGATGGACAATGAGAATGCCACAGCACTACCTGCGCCTTCTTTCAATGCACCGGTGAAATTGACACCGTCTCGACGAGTGAGAAGATAGAGGTGCAAGGCGGAGGTGCAGATTACGAGACATAGCGTCAACACCTGAGAAATATTACTCTTGCGACCGTCAAGCGAAGTTTAAAGTACTTACCGCAGACACCAGAAACGCAAAGAAAAAGGTGTAATTGCGCCGCCCAACGCAGTTGTTCACCCACTGACAATGGTGATCACATCCATCGACACAGTTGTCGCACTGCCAGAAGTTGTGTAGCAGATCATTCATGAAGACCATTAAACCACGTACCATTTTGCAATGGCTAGAGCGAGGAGGTCGATAAGTTTTGCACGTTGAGCAGTATTTGATGCGTACACTGAGCGTGCACGTTCATCGAACACATCGGCTCACAAGAGGGCAATCACTCACCTGTCATTGCGTACCTTGAGATCCCGAGGTAGTGGTTGTCTGACAGCATCGTCTGAAGGCGACCTAGGAGGGAAAGGCGGATCCGGGTCTAAATTACGGGGCAAGATGCCAGGATCACGACAGGCCTTCAGATTCATTTAGTAGACTGCGGAATCGCGGAGGTTTTTGATTACGCACCGTAGTCAGCATGCAGGACGCAGTCAACAAGGTCATGTACGCTCCCACGGCTGCAACAGCGGGACTTTCATTATGCCAATACCATACACATGTTGTTCCAAACCACACGCCAGATAGACCAAATACAAGTGTAAGGGACGCAATAAAAGCCCAAGGAGAATCGCCACCTGTAAGCAACCGGCCGCCGCAAAAGAATCGATTCTGTGATGGATGACGCTGGTATACCCGTCTCGGAGGAACACGAGGCATCGCAGAGAGTGGAATATGACTATCGGGGGGGACTGATATAAAAACATGATTTGGAGTTGGAGAGAATGATTGAGAATCACTTCTAGCAATGTGAATCAGTGGCGGAGAGGAAGATAACTTTCTTCGGGGGTGTGGAGGTGGCGAAAAGTGATCCACGGAGCCATTATGAGGAAAAGATGGGTGTTCGTCAGCATAAGATAAGCGGGGACTCAAGGTATGTCCGAGGCTACTAGTAGATTTCCGTATGGTATCGAGGCTGAGACCGCGGAACACGCGTTCGAAGCTATTTCGCATTCGATTCGCACTAGTAATCTTGTGGGAAGGATCTAAGTGCATGGAAGTGCGTGAGGGAGCGCTAGCACTTGCAACGACCTGCTTGTTGTTGAGAGGGAGTAGAGGTTCACGACTTGGCTTAAGCCGCTTAGATAGTTGACGGTTTGTGTCTCTTAAGGAGGCAGGATCTCCGTAGCTCCTCAAGTCAGATTCATGAGAGAGATGGCTAGATAAAGGGTGTTGATCTGGGGGCGCCGAATGGAATGTAGGAAGGATGTCATTGGAGGCCAATGATAGAGATGATGAGGGACGAGAATGGACTGGCCTAGAAGGGCGAAAAAATGAGGAGGAGGGGAGAATGCCACCTGCATGAGTGGTACTTGGGATTGGGGGTAGTTGAAAGGTGGTAATAGTCGGAGGAGATGACAAGGGATAGTCTCTGTAGCCAGGAGCCGAAAAACCTGGCTTGAGACTAGCGGCATTAGAAATGGAACGATTGTGTGCTTTCCCGGCTTTTGAACCTAAGCTTGCGGACCTTTGAAGAGCCTGCGCGCTATCTTGAAAGCGCTGCACAGGGGCAGCACTGAAGTTTGATGATGGTAGCGGTAAGTGAGCAGGACGGTGCTTCTTTGGTGGAATAGAAGACATGACAGATGAAGATGGGGAGAAGGAAAGTGAGACCTGTGATGAAGCCATTGGGTTATTATTTATGTAACAAAGTGAGGATTACGGCCAGAAGCTGGTTAAGTATAAGTTGGTGACTAGTGCACCTTTGCAAGGGCAACTCTGGTCAATATTGATGTCGACGACGCGAACACTAGAAAGAAAAGAAAGTATAGAGATGAGACTCGAGTAGACCGTCGTTGACGTCGTCGATGGTGCAAGGCAACTTGAAAGCAACGTCGCGCCTTTCCGTGTACAACATGAGCCTTCGGAAATGGAATATTATTCTCACGACTCTAATACAGACCACGATCGTGTCAGAGTTCGCCATCGCTGGCTAATAAATGAGAACTGAGATCCAAGGCGCGTTTAAGCTGCTCGTTATCTAGTATGAGCGGTATTAAACATGCTGTCTTATTTGCCTATCTCCAGGATATCGAGACCCCCCATCATCTAGGACCAGCAATTGCCTCCGTGGCCGCAGCTACAACAGAAGCCTTGGTCATTGTCTTGTTTTCGCAGCTGTTCCGCTCAAGTTCGGATACCCTTAACCGCATCAAACAATGGGATGATGTCCATAGGCTCTTGACATATGTCTATGTCAAAGCAACCAAGGCTGCCCAGGACTTGGGAAAGGTCTTAATGGACATTTCCGTGGTGCTCAAAGACCCATCAGAGAGTTTCCCCAACGATTTTGGGAATGGTATGGATATGTGCTTTCGAATCCAGGGCGGTGCGTCCCTCTCATCCGCTCATCCCATACATGCCCTCATGACGGATATGTCAAGACCCCCCTGTGCTCCATCTCCCCGACTCGATGGAAACCATTCCGCACGTCTTCGTCGTTCCCGACAGAGTTACTGAAGTGCGCCGACAACATTCTATACGCGTCACTCCTACCTGTGACAGTTCCCCATCATCATACCCTGTCGTTGCCCTTGGTGGCACTTTCGATCACTTGCACGCAGGACACAAAATCCTGCTTAGCATGGCAGCATGGATAACCAGTAGCAAGGTCATTGTTGGTGTCACAGGTATGATAATGTCTTGCAATCCGTCGCTCCCGCGACTAAAATTATCCTCGAGACGACGAGCTGCTGAGGAATAAATCGAATAAACATGTCTTGGAATCAATGGCCGTGCGCATGGAAAGAACACAATCTTTCCTGGAGCTCTTCCGCCCTGACCTTGAATATGAAATTGTCGCAATAAAGGATGTGTATGGCCCTACTGGTTGGGACCCTGATATTCAAGCGCTGGTGGTCAGCATGGAGACTCTGTCCGGTGCAGCATCAAGTGGGCATCTCGACGGTTCTCTGGAATCATGCACTGACTCTCTCTTGCAGTTGACAAGAAACGCGCCGCCGAGTCATTACCTCCCCTCCGCACATTCGTCATCGACGTTATTTCTTCAGAGAGCGAAAAGCTGGACCATGAGGACATGGAGATGTTGAAGCAGACCAAATTGAGCAGTACATTTATTAGGGACTGGATTGTGAAGAACACCGTATAACTCGTCACAAATGTTGTAGCAACAGATCCGGAGAATACAGATAACAATATCTAGAGTTGATACAAAACTGCAGGCTGTAGCATATGTAAGTCTTGATCCCCACACACACCAGCATGATTTAATCAAAATGTATTCCACCATCGATCGTGATCTGCACGGTTGTCAGTCTTCGGGCACGGGCTCTCAAGTAGTGCTTACGCTTTGCCCTGCCGGTTGGTAGATGCCGGTCAGCATCAGGCAGATGGCAGAAAAAGTGCTGTAATGCTTACCTGTGATAAAATGAGATTCTGCGGAGGCAATGTAAGAGACCAGTCCCGCAATGTCGTCTGGAGTCCCTACATACCCGACACTTATATTCTTCTTACCCTGCGGAGAGATGCTTGAACGAAGTCGTGAGAACAGTCCTACAGTCTTACATGTTCGATAAATACATCGGGGTCAGATAGTCCTTTCAGCTTCGTTGTTTCCACAATCACGTCGTTGACTGCGACCCATCTATAGTGCTCAGCTTGTATCGCAGGATATTTTATTTATGGCTATCACTCACGCATTGCAGTCATGATTGGTCCTGCAGCGTAGACATTCACGGTGATGCCGTGTTGTCCGAGTTCGATAGCTATCATATGATCACTTGTCAGAAATCATCGAAATCCAACGTAGACAGTCACCATACCAGCAGACTGTGTAAGACCTCGGACTGCAAACTTGGAGGAAGAGTACGCGCTAAGGTATTCTTGACCTGTGTGAAAGAAGAATTTACGGCGTGTTAGAAACTGCAGATGGACACACGCACCTCGTTTCCCTCCGAGGGAGCTGGCGCCAATGATGCGTCGGCCTCGTTTGTGGGTCTCATTCAAGGCAATCATCTTCTGAGCGGCGTATTTGTAGCTTAAAAACACGCCCCTGACATTGACGGCAAAGATCCTCTCCCAGTCCTGCGTGGTAGCTAGTCCAGCGAAATCAGTACAATGTTGCAGATCATCTACAAAGCCACATTTCTCACTTTCTACAAATGGTGCGATGTGAATGATACCGGCGTTTGCGACCATCTCGCATTGACTATGAGAACGAATAGAAGCTCGAGGATATATTGAACTCACGACATCCAGACCACCAAGCTCAGTTACGACACCGTCCACCATGCTACGAACATCGTCCTCGACTGTGACATCTGCGAGAAGTACGCAGACTCTTCGTCCTGAATGAGCAGTCGCTATCTCCCGCGCGACTTCCTCAACCTTAGACTTGTTGGTACCATTGAGTCCAATGTCAAAGCCATCGGCAGCCAGCCGAAGAGCAATTGCACGGCCAATACCTTGGCCAGCACCAGTGATTAAAGCAACACCTTTAGAGCAGCTTGTCATGGTAGCCAGCGGTGTAAGTCGGTGCTGGGAACCATGTCTACAGCCTGAGAGTAGAACTGAGTCTGTGAGGCGAGCGCCGTTCCAACTTCTGATGTCAGTCATCAGTCATGCGACTCGAACACGTTAAAATAGGACTCTGAGAGTGAGTCAAGGCATCAGAGCTGTGAGCAAAGATCCGGAATACAGCATGACCTTGTAGTGAAAGTGATCTTAAGCCTTCGAATATTACAAGGGATCACCTGCGGTCGGGAGATAACCCAAAGTTTGATGGATTCACACTCCATACGCTTCGTAGTATCCGATTGAGGATTTCTTTAGACGACGAAGTGGTACGGACTTACTTAACAACATGTTGAGACATAAACCCGTTATGCTGGAGCCGAAAGATGCTGCCTACCACGGTGAGCTAAGGCGCTGCTGCATGTGCATCTTGATCTCACCCGTCATGCGCGAATATCTGGGATAGGTTATATACCGTTGCTCGCACATCCATCGAATAAATTTAACGTGTCCTCCGAATTGCACGAACTCTCCGAATCCCCACACTTACCGTTCATAAATTCCCTGATATGTGGACAGATGAGGAGCCATGTTGGTAGGAGACAGAGATGCACAGCATAAACGTCATTCTTTAGATACAGCCACGTGGTTGCTCGTCCCAGTGAACTGCTTCCCATTTATGTCACGTAACCGAAGGGTCACTGTAGCAGTACTGCGGCAGAGCAGCAGGACAGTACTATATTCACTCGGACTGCTTTCCTGCCCAGCTTGACCAGCGCCCTAGTTCAATGATTTATCATAATATTCCTGCTATCAAATGGTAAAACATATGTACCCTCTACTTCATATCACATCTGTTCTCCAAATCCTCGCTATCACCTCGGCAACGGTCATCCCAAACTTGGTGAACTTTGATCTCCAGCACCAATTCACTCTTCCTTTACACGCAAACGCAGACAATCAACGCCCTCTCCTCGCTGAATATGCACCGCCGTCCGAAACACCCTCAATATCTTTAAAGGCTCGACCAGTAACTGTATACCGCCCGAAATCTCTCGATGCTCACGAGCGTGCTCGGTTACGGTCACTTCATCATGCGGAGACTGAACCCATCGAGTGGGAGGAGGCAGTAGTCTCAGGACCAGACATAGAAGACAGGCATACCCTCTCACAGTTGGCACGCATGACTGCCAACGCATACCAACTACCAGGCCACAAGAACTGGTACAACCTCGATTCATCTTGGAATGTCAACGCTGTGAGTACATTTCCACACTTCTTATGCTTCCTCCCTAATGACGTTCTCTTCTAGAGCTTTCCATTTGGGTGGGATAACGACGAGGATGGATTCCGCGGCCATGTCTTTGCTTCTGAAGACAATTCTACAATCGTGCTTTCAATCAAAGGCACCACCCTTCAGGGACCTACATCGAAGAAGGATAAACTAAACGATAATCTACTCTTCTCATGCTGTTGCGCCCGCGTCGATTTTTCATGGGTATTTTCGACAGTGTGCGACTGCTATTCCTGGTCAGCGCTACACCAACGTTGCGACGACACATGCTTGTCCGCAGCTCTCACTCGAGACAGCCTATTCTATTCCACCGGCGTCGTAAGTACACCACATGCGTCAACCCCCGCAAAAACTAACCTCTGAGTACTACCCAGAATCTAGTGAAAGACCTGATATTTCTATATCCTTTTGCTGACATATGGCTCGTCGGCCACAGTCTCGGAGGAAGCCTCGCTTCCCTCCTCGGTTCTACTTTCGGATTGCCAGCAGTAGCGTTCGAGGCTCCTGGCGAGAGGATGGCAGCGAATCGCCTTCATCTCCCACTTCCACCTCCCATCGGGAATAGCCCTCTTCCTCCAGTACCCATCACCCATGTATACCATAATGCCGATCCAATACCCCAGGGGACGTGTACTGGTATTGCGTCGGCTTGCGCTCAGGCTGGTTATGCTATTGAAACGAGATGTCATTTGGGAAAGACCATCGTGTATGATACTGTCCAGAAACTGGGGTGGCATGTAGATGTGCGTAAGCATGTCATTAAGCAAGTCATTCTGGAGGTCTTGGACCTGGAGGATGGCTGGCTGGATGAAGACGGGCATCTGTGGGATGTACCTGTGGCCCGTGAAGAAGCAGACTGTGTGGTTAGTCACTTGTCCGCAGTGCTTTCATTAAATTTCATCGCTCTAACACCTTGTTCATAGGACTGTTTCAAATGGGAATTCGGACATTTCAAGGACAAAGATGTGGACGGCTAACACTTCAACGACAGTTGTATCTGATATACTTTGTATTCTTATATATCGCAGCATCTCAGGGCCACTGCTGGTGGGAGCGTAAGGGAGTTTGCCAGAGATTGTTGTATATTACTGCCATAATCCCGTAGGTATAGAAGGGTATACATGTGAATCATACATCCGAACTCGCCTCCAATGGGTCAAACGGTCATCTTCTAATTAATGGAGTGATGGTGATCTCGTCCACCTATCGTCCTTCCTTGTACGATCACCTTCTTGATGTTTCGGTCATCTCCGCAGAACAAAAAGCGTTCTAACCATTCTATCAAGTTCTTGTCTGCGCTCTGAGCAGTTACCCCCTGAGTCAAATCGCGTTGGGGATTGAAACCCCATATCGCAGGGTTTCCAGCCTCGTCTTGGATGCTGACAAGGAGAGCATCGAACGCCTTCCCCTTCTCGAACGAGCCAATACGGTCCTGTAAACAGCAAACATGCGCCCCACCCAAAGTAGCAAGGTATAAGAGAGTAGCGATAGATAGTTTCTGATTGGTGAACCGTCCAGGCTGCTTCTTATCGTCGTCACAATCGCAATCACATTCATGGTACTTGTGACCCTGACGACTACGCGATTGACTGTCTTCATCGACCGATGACCCCGAGCCGGCGTCCGTCTGGCATCGGTGCTGGGCCCTACTGCACGTGCATTTCGGGTCTGCGGTCGCTTGTATAGCAACCATCTTAGATGCTATGCTGGCGTGCTGGATCTCCGTGAGTATGGATGGGGAGTAGCCGCCAGCAACGTCTGTGCCCAATCCAACCTGACCGAAGGGAATTGTCAATCATAGCAATCAGGATATCCAGGAAACAAAGGACTGACCTTCACACCATGATCCAGTAGCATACCGACTCTCGCCATGCCACTGCTCAGGTAGAAGTTGCTCGTCGGGCAGTGACTCACTCCCGAACCACGTTTGGCGATGAGCACCATTTCATCCTCGGTGAGGTGGACACCGTGCGCCAAAACAGTGTTGTCGCGAAGTAAATGGAACTTGTCATACGTCTCTGCGTAACTGTTAGTCTTGAAGAGACTTTTAGTCAGTTCGATCTCGGCTTTATTCTCTGAGATGTGCGTCTGGATGGCAAGCTTTGGGTTCTCCTTCGCAATTTGACTGAGATTCGTCAAGAGCTCCTCGGTACACGAGATGGCGAAACGCGGGGTAAGGATGGGATGTACCAATGGCTCGCCGCAAGCAGTTCTCGGAAGCTGCTCGATGTGCTTGAATAATTTCAAGGTGGTATCAACAGACTCTTTGACAGAGGGCTCGATGTAGTTAGGTGGGCAATTCTGGTTCATGTTACATTTCTGGCTTGCAAAGCAGTGGTTAGTAAATTTGGAATACCTCCAAAACAATACTCACCCCAACAAACGCTCTTTGACCTGGTGAATCGTCTCAGCAGGCTGTTTGCAGGCGATTAGCAAAGGATAAACTTACCTGCCGTGTGGATAAGACTGGCTAGAACCTTGGTCGCTTCTAGATGCAAGCTACCGTAATAACAGCATGTCGTCGTCTAATTCAGCATCGATAACGATTGAGCATATGGGCGATAGACTGTTCGCTTACACCCGAGTTGACCATACGCCGCACTACATCAGGATAAGCTCGTTTGGCATACTCAACGTCCTTGAATCTAGCCTCCGTCGGGAATGTATAATTGTCGAGCCATTGTAGGAGTTCCATTTCCCCGCCACTGCCAAGATGTGTAAAGGTGAGGACGCACGTATTTCAATCAGAAGACTTACACGCCGAGGTTAGGGACTTGACAAGCATGCTACAGATATAGAAGATGGTCAAGATATGAGCGATCTGATAATATGCTAGACGACGGACTGCATGGGTATCGATCAAGCCAGGCATTAGGAATTCCCCATCGTCCAAGTTAATAAGAGTGGAGTCAGCAGGGGCACAATCGTGCTCCGCGAGGATATCCTGGAGCTTGGAGTTCTCTACATCCTCGACAACCCACTCGATATCACCCTGCGGAGATACGCAAATCAAACATCGGGGAAGAGCAAGGTAGTCAGTGACTGATTGCGGGTTAATGACCGGCCCGTAGTAGATGGTGCGCATCGTTCGTAGTATGATGAGTGAGAGCAAGCAGTGGGTAGATGATTGCGGGGTGTGCAGGCGCCGGCCAGGCTAGGAAATAAGTACCGAGTAAGATCCGCCCAGAATATTGCGATCGCGAATTACTAGTCCTCATGTTGATACCTCATGTTGATAACTATATGACAGGTGACATGGAATTTACGCGAACCGTTCTGCAATGCCAGCCTCGAGTAAGTACCGACGCGAAGAGAGTAGCGAACAACGCGTTATGACGTGTCTTCCAATTGCCGGGAACGCGTGAACGTATATACTTAACAAATATCCGGGCAACTGACACTTTCCGCAGTACTTGGCAGGCTTGATGCGACATGGAACCGAGATCTTAAGGTGGCCGTCCCATCAGGCACTAACTACCAGTGTAACTAGAGGCATTGCAAAGCGTACACACCAGGCTCCAGCCCCAGACCGTAATAACCGCAGGGGTAACACAGGGCGTTTGACAGGTCTCTCGATATTGTTGGTATCGAGTACTAGACCCAATTGTTAAATGGGCGTAATCAACGGTCTGAACGTTGTAGACCGAGTACTTATATACTAGTCTTATCGAAAGCTGTGGGCCTACAAAGATATGAACGAAGAAGATCAGGTTAGTACTGACAGGGCACATGATCATTCATATCGGATGTGGGCTGTGTGAGACTGACAGCCGTGTGGATGGATGTGCAGGTCGGACTCGGAATAATCCTTGCAGGCTAGGCTTGTTTCTTACTATTTCAGTTCAAGGTCGCGGCCCCAGCACAACGTCGTCAAGCATCAGAACAATAATCCATGGTGATTGCACGCAGTTGTGTGCTTCTGAATGATAGCCCCGGGTGCTGGTTCTTGGTCGAAGCAGTTATCACGGTCCGATGAGCGTAAACACTATGTACAATAGACTAGAGTTGCAAGAAAACTAAAAGTTCGTCAGGACTACTAGCGTCGTTGTAGTGTCAAGACAGAGGGTATGTAATAGCTTTCATAAAAAAGTGCCTTGATGACGGCTTTGCCAGCAGTTTGGTGCGCGTCTTCTTGCTAACCCTTTCAGATATTCACGTTCTGCTCTTCACATCGTCTCCCGGTCACATCTGATGCATTTATCCGAAATTATAAAACCTGAATATTCGGTTTCCCACAATCCTTGTCTTCCTCATCCAAGCTATCGTCCAGTGAGCTCTGCGGTAGGCAGCTCCTGGTCCTAAAATCTTTGGTCACAAGGTCCTTTAACAGTCATCACTCAAATCCCCTTGCAATGCCTTCTCTTCGTCGTTCATTCTCATCCCCGTCGGTACGCTCGTCTCCATACCCAAGCTCACTATCAAATGGTAGTGTAAATAACGCTCGTACACGCGTTGCGGGTCATGGTATACGTCGTTCATCTGACTCGGAAACGAATGAACGCAGGGTTCTTGCGGACATTGAGTGGTGGCGGGTTTCTGATGGCCAGCGCGACCTTGATGCGGCCCAGGACCAGGCTGATCTAGATCAGGATGTACAAGACAGCGTGTATGTCTCCGCGGGCGGCGCCATTACCCTGTCGGGCTCTGACAGTCCACAGACGCCCCCGCTGGTCTTACACGACCTCCCCCCCGTAGACTTCGCCCAGGTAATATCTTGATGCTGTACACTGATAGTGGCGGTACCTGACGTCACTATTTAGTCTATTCCTATGAGTCAGTTCGCTGCACTCTCTATAGCACCTCACTCTCCGACGGGGAGGAGACACGGCCGCGAATCCTCTGTCTCTTCCCTCGAGTCTACACCTGAGATGCCCGAGGCACCTTTGGAGAGCATACGCTTCAGTATGATTGATGCAGATGCTGGCTCTCATAATCTCGACCTTCCATCCGAATTTGCGCTACCCCCTACAAGCACCATCTCCCGCCCTTCATTCACGCTCTTCGGACTGTGTTCCTACTCTTTCGCACCCTTCACAGAGTGCCATGACCTCGGAGATGATGCTCATCACTTCTCCGATGGCGCCTCCTCCTTCTCACTCAACCAGAACATTTTTCACTGAGTGCCCGCCATTCCTCGCTCTCAAATCCCACCCACTCTAGAGCCCACTTCCTCACCGCTGCCGCCAGACACCACCCAACATTCTCCGTTTCAGATTTCATCCATTTTAAGCTCATTTTATCGCATCTTTTGCATACCATTCACAGTTTTGTAATTTCACGCGTACATCTCAAAAGCTTTTCAGACTGGGTCATGTTTTGCCTCTCCATCGGAAAGCCCTTTCTTGCCTACTGTTTCCAAGCTTCACGATCTACGCCTAAGCAACGCCTTTTACGCTCCCGCATATTTTCTCCCCCTCCGTTCTCGCGCTCATAATTGGCGTAAAACTCAAAAAGCGCTACGTACTTGTTGCCTCCCTATCTCCGTCATCATTTGTAACGACTAGACATGCATCCGTGCCCTGCTTTCCACCGATCTTGTTCCCAAAATGCTCTCCATCCGAATCCATTGGTTGTTCTTTTACGACGTCACGACGTTTCCCCGCATGACTTAGTGTACTTGTGGTCACTCCAGTCCCTGTACACTTGACGTTTTTGATATCAAAACAGACCCAGTGTCTACACCTATTTGTGTGAATGCAAGTAAAACAAATCGATATGGTGCTAGATCGAAAGGGCGTCCCGTTTATCGGATGGAGCGAGAACAGCTACCGTGCGGACCCAATTCCTCCACAACTCGGGCCAGCTGTATCCCCGGAACAAGAACCGAGCGGTCACCAGCTGTCTCGCGGGCGATATAATGGAGGCGTGTGCGCAACAGGTGATAACAACCCACGGACGTACAAATAGTCTGTGATCCCGGTTGCCTATGATAGACAGACCGGCGATCCGATGTGCAACGTGATACGTGCAAGGAATTGGATCAACGATACATGCCAGCAAACATTGGGGGCCCAGACACCCTGCTCCAACGCGAAGTTGCGAGAGGACCGTATCTCAACGGAACATCTGGTGGTGGGGCATGCCCTGACGAAAGCCCGTTTTGTACCGTTCGGACAGCAGTGTCCGGTGCTCTCTGGGAGGGTTGCTGCGGCTGAGCGTGACGAGCTTTCCAGGCGTTTCTTATTACGGCAGAGCGCTCAAGGAGCTGAGTTGAAACTCAGCATATCATTTCTGAACAGCGCATAAACGACTTACCGCGTGCTTCTCAACTCCATCAGCAATGCTTTGAATGATATTCTCAACTACCGTCCGATAGTTGCCATTGGGTTTATCATCCCTAAAGCGCATCTTACGCCAATGGGAAGCAACAGGATCCCAGTGCACCTCGACAATCCTGTCATCAATTTGTTCGCCTGATGACTTCATCCTGGCAGGTTTGTCAGTAGGCTGCAAAAAAAGAAAACTATTGGATGAAAATCCTTACATCTCCCACTCATTATCATCAACAAAAAGTTCATCATACGGTTCGTATTTCGGTCGTCCCTGTTCGTCACCACAGTACACATAAAGACCGAAGAACGGTTTCGCGCGATAGTCTGGCGTCGATGGATTACTTTTTAATGGAGGGAACCGCAACACGAGCTTAAAGTCAATAGAGTTCTCGGAAGGAGGTTTCCACTTCAGTCTTGGTATCAAAATTAGCATCGTCATCCAGCTATAGCCAACAAACTCACATGTTTGGATCAGTGCCTGACGCATACGGGGTTTCCACGCATGTATAAATGAGGCCGTCATTGCCATGGTGTAGTGCGGGAATGACTGTCTGGAAGACTTCTTCAACGCCATACGAGAAGCTGATATTTTTGACTTTGATGCTGAGTGGTGTGTCAGATATAGTCATGTGGCCAAGTTAGATTACTTACTCGAAGGCCTGACTGGCAGCCATGTGAGGGAGTTCTTGCATCATCATTGAGAACGGCTTGAAAAACCATTCTTTGAGACGCTATAAACTCAGTTAGCACCCAGATCTGCGGGCCATGCATAAAGTACATACACCGTATCGTTTATCCAGTGTTCGCGTCATGACATTCTGCGCATCAACCACAAGGCAGTCAAACGTGAGAAAACGCAGAGTCTCCTGCGGGTTATGTGACGGTTGAACAGAAGGCGTTTGACGACGTTGCAAATCTTGCTCACCTTCTTGGTGCGAGGGTCTACATCGATGACAAGCTCTCCGTCAACAATGGTATCTCTCAATGGTTCCTTTCGCTTTTCGTGATGAGGAAACCAGAATCCTGGAACCTCGTAATAATCATTGTGTCTGTCAATCTAGGCGACGTCAAGGGATGTATGAAAGCGAAGGAGGGGGCGCACAAGGTAAACTGCTTGAGTGCCTGACGTGATATCGGTTTGAAGGAAGAAGAGGACGCGAATGCCATCAGACTTCTCGCATACCCAGTAACTAGCCAGCATGAAGGAGGTGTCAGCATACTGCTCCTCGTATAGACAATGTCTGCAACTCACTCGCGATGTTCCAACTGCTGCAAATGTCCCGATGCAAAACTGATCGGTTGGCTACCAGGAAATCTGACGAGGTCATAAGTTTCTTGCGAATATCGGACTTGCATTAAGCACCGTACCGCTCATGATCTAGTTGGCAAAGTCTCGCTACATGACCCTTCAGCCACCGGTCTTGTTCAGAGCGTGGAGGAACGACAACTCCGGGAATGGTTGGGATCCGTGGCATAAACGAGAGAGAAAACCTTGAACGAGGACAAAATTTGACTGGGAGTATGTTCGCTTCTGTGACAGTGCACAAGGGCAATTATTACAACTGCTGAGTTTACGTAAGCAATGGGCCAAGCTGCACTGGCACGCAAGGCAACGAGTATCGCTAAGAGAAAACAATGCAAATCGAACTGCAATACGCTGGTAAAGACATGAAGATAGAAAAATAGCTGGTACAGTAAACTCTATAGCCTGATCCCTCATCGGTCCTCTGCCCATTCCTGGTGAAAATTTGAGAGGATGCAAAAGATATGAAATAGTTGGGACTTACGTTCTCTTTTTTGATTTGCGCCTGGTATCAAGCTTCAGCCGGTGATCGCAGTAAGGGAGAAAAATAGGACATACCTCCTCCTCCGGAGTGAAGTCGTTGACAATGTTGAAGAGACGGCGGATTTCTTCAGGGGTTTTCCCCTTAATCATGTTGGCAACCGTTTTGCATCCAACATCGCTGCGAGCTGATAAGAGGTGCCCGCGTGATTATAATATTTGCGACTCACAGCAGCGACTTGATATCGAGATAATTTGCTGCGAGGATGATCTCGAACAACATCTCTTGGTCAACAGTGATGAACTTCTGGTCCCACTCGCTGATGTCTGTTGTCCGCTTGCGGGTCTCATCCTGGTTCTGGTCGGCGTCTGCACTAGGCAAAGGCTCGCCCCTGTGGTGTTCGCAGTACTCCACAACCTGTGTAGCAGTCAAGCGTGAGCACATGATGCCTAGCGCTACAACGAAGGAAAAAGTTGATCGATAAATATCTAAGGTGCTGACCTTCTTCAATACGCTCGAGGAAACGTTGGCCAAAGGTATAGATTGATCGGACTCTCCAACGTCTGGACAAGATCAAAATTACTCCTATGGGTGGCGATGATGAAAGAGGAGTACCTTCAAGCATGTTCTTGATGAGAACACTGCGCTCGACAACCTCCTTGTCGACGGAGAACTGCACATTATCAGAAGTGACGAGAAGAACCATGTTTGATAGAGCTGGTGAGGTGATGACGGTGGTAGCAAAGAAGCCTGTGCAAGACAACTGCGAGACCTGGACAAGGCCAGCCCTCCGTCACAATAATACTTACATAAGTTTTGATTACTAATATTTATCGAGAGAAATTATATAAATCAAACTAAATAATTATGTAAATTAGCTTCAACCTTCTCTCCGCCTATCAATACCTCGGGAACAGTCACACATGTCTAGACAGTGAATGCAGTTGCATCTTCTCCGTAGGTGAATAGGGCTAGGACTCGATCGAAAGGCTGAAGAGGGACGTCGGCGAGGAGAATTTCGTTGCACTCCTAGCGAATGGTGGCACCAGCCTAGGCATTGAAGCTTAAAGCTTTATCTTTCTATTGCGTGTCTTATGACTTTTGACGCAAAGGAAGAACTTGATAGGATGGAACTATTAGTAAGTACAAGCATCTGACATCTCAGAATGACGATCTGGTCCCATAGTGAACGCCGAGCTTATCGCATCTCATCAAGAAGCAGAATGGAATGCACAGGAGATACAATACGAAGCCGGGTTCCGAAACCGTGCGTTCGCTGTCTTTTACGTGACCGCGAGCTTTCAAGTTCGGTGAATTCGAACAGTGCTACTTTGAATAGTATGAGTTGGAGTGCACCTCAATACAGGACAAGACGTTGGCAGAGAGGCAAGATTGAACTTAGAAGACGCTGAAGGTCGTTGCTTTGAGTGGAACATTCATCAATATAAAATATTTGCACAAGAGGGGTGTCATTCGTGCATACTGCTGCCTCCTCAGGTCGCTGAGAATACAACTTCTTCTCCACTTCTACAGGGGCGCTGACTATGGCCAGGTTGTTGATGATCTTCATGTGGCGTTCTGATCAAGTGTCAAAAGGTAAAGTGCTAAATGCTGCAGGTACGTCACTAGCGGGAGTCACTGACAGGTGGGTTTGCTAGTTCAGGTGTTAGAGAAAGAGGTAAGTCTGAGGTGTGGAAAAGCGCAGGACTTATTTCTCAGACAATCAATGCCCGTTGTTGATTTTGGTCTTCGCAAGTACTGTGTCCCGAGCGCCCCCGTCTGCCGCCACCGTATCGCCTATCATCTTGGCAAAGATGGCCATGAAGCTTCAAAGAATTTAATTGCATCCTCGAATCTTTTCCAGTTGTTGTAAGTGACGGCATCCGGGTGATCGTATCGCTTGGTATAAAAGTAAAGTAAAGCCGTTACACGGACCTGGATCTCGCCTACTACACCAAACCTCCTAGCCAAAGCAACCGCTTGACGCCATACTCCATTTTGGCATAAATGGTGGTCATCTTCTGAGCCTCAGTGAGACTGCTCTCAAAATTAGCGATGTATGCTAAAAACATTCTTAGCGTGTTACCCACCTGACTACATCGCGGTCCACGATGACAAGGGAATTCCCCGCGTCCCCGCAAGCTCGTCTGATGCCGTCTACCATCAAGTCAACGACTTGCTTGCAAGTGGTTGCCCCTGCGAGGTCATCCGCAGGCTCTGCATATCCCGTGCTGGACCCACTTCTAACTCGAGCAGGGTCCACTGGGAGCACTTTGAAAGCTGCGAAACACGTGTTGATCGCCCCAGCGGCGTTCTCAGGAGCTTTGGACATGATCCCCGACAGGTTGGCAGTCTTCGTTGGCTCGCGACGTAGCAGCATCGGCTTAAGTTGGGTGGAACTACTGGCCAACACCACTGGCGGTGACTTTACCGGGGCATCCTCCGGGCGGTTTCCGATTGAATAACTCGTCATTCGCATGCTGATTTGATCACTGGCATGCCAGTAAACAGAAAAGCCGGCGTTCTGCAGTGGATCTCTGCTCGCCTCTTCCAGGGGAGAGATGATATAAGCACCTGTCGAACAATTTAGTTGCTTGATCTGCCAACAAAAACCAATGGTGACCTTTCTCGAGTCGTGAAATCGCACCCAGGGGGATGCAGATGTACATCTTCGCCTTCTCCAACCTGTAGTCATAGCTCTTTAGGGTGGTCAGCTATTGCTACCAAGTGACATCGCGTCATTGGACGACGTACGACAATGTACAGAGCTCGGGCACTCTGATTCGTGGTCAGAGCAATGTGGACCATACTATGGCTGATGCTCACCAAGAGTAACACTTTCTCCTCGAATCGATCGTCAAATTTAACATTTAATTGCTCCGGGCTAAAGATCGTCCACCCAGAAATCAAAGTTTCGCCCTCAGATAATACACGAGCGACAGAAGTTGCTATAGCTTCTGCTCTGATCCTTGACAGGCGAATAAGTTCTCTAGGGTCAGTTGACTGTAGTTTGATGAGAAATTCTTCGAAAACAGAGAGAGTCCTATAGCCGAGCATAAAGTCGATGACAGCTTGACAAAACCAGTCGCTGAAGGTTGCGCTATACATTCTAGCGAGGGAGTTCACACCGTCGTTGAGCAACCCCCCCAAGTCTCGCTTCCCAGTCCTAACTTATAGAGTTAACGATGAAAGAATTCAAGGTTGGCACCAGCTGACCTGGTAAAATCGCCCTACCAACAGAAAGTCAGCTCAATGTAGCAGGTTTTCGAAGTGAATCAGACACTAACCTTCAATGCAGATGTGCCAGCACTTCAAAGGAGAACAAAGGTAAGAAAAAGCTCTCTAACAGGTCATTCTATACCTACTATGCTCGACTGATCGCATCACCATTGTTGGCCCAGGCTGTGCAATTCTTTAAACCCATTATCAAAAAGAACGACGACAACTGACCGTCATTGAAGATAATCTCCACCCCCGACTTTCCGTTTGGGGGAGGATTTAGAAGCCCCACAGCCTCAAGTTGCGTGCTCATCACATGCCTTGCGAAGGCAGACTGTGGCAATTATGAGAAAGGAGACAGTAGCTGGACTCGCTGCTCACTTGGACAACGTTAGTGCGGTCCAGGCAGTCAATGCAATTAACCCTGAATACACCCTTCTGTTTTGATAGAAGCATGTTGTTCGAAACCCAGAAAAACCTATTTTATTGAGTTAGCAAGATCGAAGAGAGTTAGATGACAGAGTGCTCGTACCCTTGGCCTTCAAACACGCGTTCGAGTTGATTGATGAGCTTGGAAATGTTTTCGTACCTGCCAATGATCAGGAACGCGTTGTCCGTAGGCAGATGATACTAACTTCATCCCCTTCGTTTCACGGTGGAAATCAAATTCGCAGTATCTGTAACCATATTGAAGCTCAGATCAGAGTTCGTCGTTGGAACTTACCGAGCATCCTTGGTATCCAGCTTAGTTGCATATTCGCGATACGCATTTGTGATCAGTCCCTCCTTCCCATGTTGTTCAGCAAGATTGACGATGGTCTACGCAAAGATGAATGTCGCGATCATATTAGACATCGACTGAGCCCTACGTGTGAACCATACACAGGGACAGCGTAGCGGAAATGGCGTTTGAGTGCGTCTAAATTCTGTGCAGGGGTTCTTTCTGGTGCAAGGACAGGAGGTGGCTTCATACTGTAACCTGATTGCGTCCAAAACAGCGGAACTTGGATCGAGTTATGCAATGGATCGAGCAATCATCAGACAGCTGCTTACTTGAGCCTCGGATTTGCACGTATCCAAACACGTTGCTTATTCCGTTCCTCTGAGGAGACTTAATCTCGGAGAAATAGTGCAAACTGAGCTGCTCACCTGAACTCTCATTATAACTTCTGTTTCCACAAAATTAGCTACATGAGCTTCATCGTCCACACCCCTGCGCTGATACCGCAAACCGGCCCTATCCCTGGAGCGTCGCGAGATAACGATGTAATCCACGGGACCCACTGAATCATCTTGCATGGCGGAGGTATCTTTGGGTAGATCAAACGAAGAAACCTGAATGTATCCCTGCATTATCGGTGTCACATAAGAGTGAAGCTGAGGAACAGGTGTACCAATTAATCTCAACGCATCAAGTTGATTCGAGGCGCTTACACCAGCATCTATAAATGGCTTGGATAACCATTCGTTCCACCAAAAGTGACGGTCGACCCGTCGCCACAATGGTAACATGGCAGATGGCTCGCAGAGAGGTTCTACTTTGTCGTCCAGTGAATTAACTGTCGTATCTTTCGGATGAACACCCAGGTCTGAAAGTGACTTGTTTTGAGTATGGAGCTTGGTGAATTGCTCATGTTTGTGTTGTAATGATCTTGTGATGTCTGGAGAAAGTAATAACTTGCATGTCTGGCGAGCTACGATGCGTGCACCCACCAAAATGTAGAGCAAAATACATGTCTCCCTTTGTGAACTCTCTGATACATCCACGTAAAATGCGTTCCTCGAGCTCAGAGTTGCGCTCCTCCGAGCTATCCGGCGGTGGCGCAGTTGCAGCTATGATGGAACTGATTACCTTGTCATGTTCTCCCTCGGCATCTTGTACGATGGAATCGAGTAATTCTCGTTCATCGAAAAGAGACTCCTCTATGTCTGCTGATTCGGATACGCTGGATGAGCGCTTCGACAGACGGCTCCAGAATGACATGCGATTTGCAATAGTCGATACGGGAGAATTGGTTATCGACACATCGGAAGCAGGGGTCGAAGCACCAGATGATTCGGATGAGGCAGGTCGATTATCGCTGTTGATTGGAAATTCCACTTGATCGCGAGGGGTCAGGATCCTCACTTCATCTTCATCTGTGAATTTCACGTGAGGACCCCCGAGGTCCCTACATCAGGGGCCTGGAGATCGTCTACATCGCTCACAAGAAGGGAGGGTCTGTTCTCGGACGTGTTACGAGATGCCATGCGTGAAAGGACTGATTTAGCGCGGTCCTTCACAAGGGGTATGTACACAACGCTTTTCACGCCATAAATCAAATGGGAGGCATCAAATACTGAGCCTCGTGTGAGTCTCAGTATGTTCGAAGATAGAGGTCGCTTACATTGCCCTACATCAGATCGAGACGTTATGACCAAGAGATATGAGGCTGGTCAGAGAGCATTCAGTCTTGGTTTTACCCGTGTGGGCAGAGGACGGAAGTCTTGTTACCGTTGAACAAGGTCATTAATCCCACGATTCCATACACGATCACGCTCTCTTTCCAATCGACAGAAGAGCTTTCACCGTCACTGGGGAGCTCTGCTATGTCCGTGGTCTTGCCCCATGAAACGCGGACATGTGATGCAGGATAAGGCGGTCCTGCCCCATGGGGACGCATGAGCAGGCCATCCTCTGATGCGAGCAGCGCGATGTACTCGTGAGGATTGGGATGTGGGACTGGAGGAACGATAAAACTCGGTTGTAGACCAACGGTCATGACGGGGTGTGCTGCCGTACGACCGGCGATCGGCGGCTCAGGAGCAGAGGATTTGACAGAGCTCGCATTCTTGGATGACTTGGAGAACAGACGTTTCATGACTGCACAAGTCTTCTGTCATGCAAATCGTCGTTATACTCAAGGAGTAGGTGAGGTCCGCCGTGGTTATCGACCCACCCTTCTAAATATGAGCACTAAGTACTTCCCAAAGGTGGGAGCCAGGTTGACCGTTGGGAGCCACTGAGATCTAAGAGTACATTTACCAGATTGGGAATAGACGATTTTGGGCCCCATGCGAAAGTACACCCATGAAGCTTAGAACGTAGAGACTTCATTCGACTTTTACTACAGATACACATCTATACAGTAAAGCATCACGCCTGTGCTGGCGTTTCAGGAGGGTTGGCTGAACTGCGTCCCTCTACACGCAGGTCGTAACCATAACCATGACCAGGTGATCCAGCAACATTTCCTGGTCCATCGTAGTGCAGCTTCGTAATATCATAATTGCCTGAACATGGAGGTAAATCATAGTTCACATAAATAAATGACTCGCCACGCACCAATGAACTTCCAGCCATCCTCCTTCACATGGTAGAGATTACAAGTGTTGCCCGAGAACGCATCTCGGTGTCCAGCAGCATAAATACTTCGCCGTCCTAATTCTTGTGCTTCCTCGTCCGTAAGATCCCACCGATATCCCTGGTCCAAGACACCATAGGCGAACGTGCTTCCCGAACCCACTGAGAACAAATCGCCTTTCAACCGCGTGCCATCAGAGTCAACATAGAAGACTGCTGGACCCTTCAACCTGAATCAGTTGTGAACTATCCATCTGTTTACACTGGCACTAACTGTCTTGTCCCAGCCACAGATCATCGTACCCTAAAGACTGTTAGCAGACACAGCGGGAAAGATGGCACATGAAGACTGACCATGCTCAAACCCATTCCCTTGTAGCTATACACAAGGTTGCTCAAGTACTTGCTGGCAGCTGATACTGATATGCGTTCTCGGTTTCTGAGCTCATGCAATCGACAATGCATGCCGAGGTATGTTTCCCAGTACTGACAATCAGCTGAAGAGGAGGCGTCAAAGCCGATAAACACAGAGGGTCAGTTTCATACCAGCACCGCCAGCCATCGTACCCAACAAGTAAGGGTTGATCTCGATGACCTTCTTGACTGTGCCAGATGCTAAAGAACGTGTTAGAAAAGTAACAATACTCCCTGATATATACGTACCAACGTAGCTTCCGGCGGTAGCACGCGAGTCGACAGCCACGATAACGCCACCTTGGAATCTAAATGCAAGCGTGGTTGTTCCGTGCTGGATTTTGATTCTGCATGACGGGTCGGCGTGATCATCGGTGTGCAGCCTCAAGAATGCAGCAGGCTGTCAGAGTTTCACGTAATGATTAGTTGTGCTCAAGGACAAGAATAGTAGACTCACGTCTGGGACGGATGGGACGACAAACCCTGGCACTCCCTTGGCCAATGTGCCGAAGCCAGCCTCAGAACCCCACATTGCATCAGAGAAATCACTGTCCTCATCGATCGTTAATTTAGAAAGACCGCCCGCACTTGATCCTGAAAAACGCTGTAAGATGGAGTTCATGGTGGTTGGATATAGGATATAATAGCGTAGCTGACGCGGCTTACGACCGTGACGCGTCCAAATGATGGATTGTGTGTACTGCTGTTTGGCAAAGCCTTCTGAAAATAATACAGCCAAACTCATTTCCGACTAGATCATACTCGGGTAGTCTATTCTAACTACGTACGTAGCTCACTGACTCTTGTACTTTCAGCTTCACCTTGGTAACCATTTTTTTCTTTACACAAATGGTATGACATCCATGCACTATTCGCACTAATTTCCTCTCGATATCTCTACGAGTGCATTTCGCAAGTCGTCCTTCAGGTCCTAACATAGATGTTCAACCAGAAGAAAAACCAGTAAGACACGCCGAGACTCACTGCCACTTCCTCGACACCAATACTCAGGCGTACGAGAAGAGGATTTTCCTCCGGATCTGCATTGATGCGCTGCTCCGCCAAAGACTCAACACCACCAAGACTGGTTGCCGGCTGAGGGACATCAGTCATCCACCACTCACTTCGGGCGCGGGTGTCTTACCACAAAATACTCCAGTGAGTGCGGCAGTTTCTCCGCGTATTCTATTTTCGATAACTTTTGTTCGAATGAGAACAGAATCATGCATTGTGCGCGCGTTTACGCACCAAGATCGAGAAACACGCATTGAATCCACCTTCCATTTGTACCGAAGGGTTAAACCCTCTGGAATCAGTCTCCTGAAGGCTAGAGTGCCAAACCTTGGTGACTACTCCACCGGGAATTCCATCGTACTCCTGACCCTCTGGGACAACAGCTCTGCTAAGCCATTGTGCAATTTCCGTGCCGCTTGCCGATTGCCTTGGGATGCGCAGATGCATCGTTCGAAGGGACCGCAATAAAAGCCACGACTCAAGGGATCCCATCATGTTCCCCATGTACACACGGTCGTGCCAGAAGCTGACAAAAATGGGTCTCAGTTGGTTTGGGAATTCAATAAGAGATACCTGTTCACGTTCAGCTTCAGGTCTTGACGATGATAATTCCACAGAGAAGATCTGAGTGGCCTCCGAAGTACTTCGTTCCTGTGACGGGTCAGGATGTGTCATGTCGCGCTTGGGACGAAATTTAACTATACCACTGTGAAATATGCAGTCTGCCCCCCATTTGAATGGATATTGAAGAGGGGGAGGACCAAAGGTCGAATCTATCAATAGCTTCCCTCCGACAGCATGAATCTCACGGGTAGCGCATGAGGATCCCTGCTGATCATCCGTGTTATTTTGAAACACACCTTCTCCGCGTAATATTTTATGTTTCTAGCAGAAGCCCGGGTCATGGAAAATTTCAAACCAAAACAGCTCAAAGACTTGCCTCGATTCGCCTGTAGGGTTCAAGGGGCTCTCAAGCCAGCAGAGATCTCCCTCTTGGAATTCATCATCCAGGCCAATGATCGGGGTATCAGTAAACCTCCCTTTGATGTAAGTGGATATTGTGCCGTGACAACCCATGTATCCTCCGGATATCGCAATGCGTTTGGGTTTGTAGTGGACAAGAGCCTACCAGACCATAGGGTTTGGTCAGCTAACTGCATGCTGCATCAACATGGTACCCCAACTCACTGAAAATGCAGCAGCTAATCCTGATGCATAGGTGATTGCATGTCCTTGCTATGAAAAATGAGTCATGCTCCAATCACTCCTGAAATGAGGCCTACATTAATCTTGCTCAAGATCTGTTCCACCCTCGATGTGACGTTTTGTGAATAGCGGGCGTAGACATGCTTCTCGGGATTCATCGCTCCAAGCCCCTCGGGGTCACCATGAGGCACATGTCTAAATGCTAGATAGACGATAAACTGCTGCCCTGGCATGTAGCAGATAACTCACTTGAGGTGACAGAGATAGAAGGGGCTACTTCACTTCCTGGTCCATGATCACCATGAATAAGTTGTGTACCGCTGAGTTGGCATGATGGGCTTTGGGGAGTCATGATATGTACCTGATACTAGTGATAAGATGTCCTTGCTCGAGGTACTTTCTGGTGACAAGATGGCATATATATATATATGGCAGGAAAGTGACTCACACTAAGACACGCCTAGGTCAAGTGCTATTCTGACAGGGTTGTGCTGCCCGGCGGACCGGAGGTTGATAGTGGGCATACGATCTCTTGGATACGTTTCCGTATAACAGTATGTCAAGCTAATGCTTTTACTGTGTTAATTTACACGGACGAGGTGTACTGCGCTATGATCACAGTCTTCCCGACAAGTTGTTTCGGATCCTGCTATAATCCACCACACGATACATTAGCGCTACCCAATCCTGCACGCCATTCTTCCCGACGTCTCTTAACCACTCCCCCGACTCCCCCGACTTCTCCAGATCTTGCCATACTGATCTCAATTCCACCTTGAAATTGTACAATTCTTTCTCCCATTCGGTGACTTTGATAAGGGGAGTCCCAGACATGCTCTGCGCGAATTGATACATCTCGTCTCGATAATTCCATTGATCAGCTATGTCGAGTTGGAACCAGGCTTTGGCGATGTCTAGAGGCGTTGAAGCACCAGCGCGCCTAATTTGTTCAGAGCGAGCAATGATATCGACCGCCTCTGCGACAGGATCTAGAGACGAAGGATCGGCAAACGCTCGCACAATGGCATGCGCTTGAGCCTCCATGAGTGGAAACGGTGCGACCCTTATGAGGAGGCCCATGAAAGCAACAGACGTGATAGGATATTGAGTTTGGAGCGGGAATAAATGCTTTGCAAGGGGAAATACGTGATAGGTTGAGTTGAAAAGCTCGCCGGAAGGAAGTGGAGGGAAGTCTGATGGAATATTCTTGTTGATCATGGATGCTCCCTCCAAGAAGGGAAAATGCATATGGAATCCGGTGGCCAGAATACAATGGTCGATATTGTCCTCTGCGGTGCCATCGTCAAAAACTACTTGTCCGTTAGCCTTGAATTCAATGGGCCGGCCTCTCCGAATGAGGTTGCCAGTAACATTTGTCGCTGCGCCAGGCACAGTGACAGCATGAACAACCACCTGGGCAACAGTGCACATCTCAGCAGCGATGTCCTGACCGCTGGGCCCGTCTCCAGCGACAAGTATTTTGTCCCCTAGAAAATGAGGTTTTCTATACCATGCGGAGTGAGAGGCTCTTCCATGCTTCATCCAATCCGCCAACCCTGGCACTTCTGGTATACGGGGTAAATGATAGTGTCCGTTTGCGACGATCAGGTGGTCATATGTAAAGTGTTTGCCATCCGAAAGGGTTACTGTCCACTGCGTTGATTCCCATCGTGCATCTAACACCGTGGTATTGAACTTGATGAGGGACATGAGGTTGAATTGTGCAGCATACGACTCGAGGTACGTCTGCACCATATGTGCCGGCGGAAACAAAGGAGTCTCTGGTGGAAAGGAGTGGCTGGTATATGCCATTACAGGATGGGGCAGATTCGTGGTTAGAGAGTCGTAGAGAGGCGTGATGGGAGCATTGTAGGTATCAACAACTGGCGGGGCAGGCAGCCTGGACAGGATAAAGCCTCGGTAATTGTTCACGAACAAGTTTTTTGAACTCACCATATTCCTCCAACAGTTGTGCGAGTCTCATACGCGATGACAGACCATTTACCTGCCTTGAAGTAGGCAGAATCTGATATGACTTTCAGAGCGGCAAGACCTCCTGCTCCCGCCCCGATGACACATATCCGCTTCTCACACTCCAAATTATGCCCCAGCAAGTGTTGGGGAACATCTTGAACGGATGTCATTGCCAGTGAGCACTGGACGAATTGGAGAGCTGTAGAAAAAAATACTTGGCAGTATTTCCATGGACAGCACTGTCACAGCAGATACGCAGTTGGAGAGATCAAACCACCAGGCAATTAAAGTGAACACAATCTGTGATCAACTAGTCTCCCCTAGCCAGATCAATGATATAGAAGGAAGATAGTTGTTCCTTCTTGACTCTTATCAACATGTGGGTGTGAAGATATAAACAGAACGCAGAAACCTACCGCGCGGAAGTACTCGTTCTATAGTAATAAAGGTGTCTAAGGCCACGCTGCAGCGTGACAATGATTAGTAGCAGTCAGTAGATTGGATCTGCGCGCTGAGCTGTTTGGAGAGGAAGCGAACACTTGGTAGAAACTATGGCACTGGCGGTGGTCCAGACCTCAGTGAGAAGCAGTACGAGAATATTCTCGTCAATGTATATATGGTTAGTACTTGCATTCAATATCAGGCTTACTGGTACTTACTGATACTCTCAAGGACCCACTGAATCATATGTCCAGTCGGACGGTAGTGATGTGGATGAATCATTGACAGTTCCTCGACTGCCTTCGCGACGATGTAGGTATATGTAGATCCAATGAATGAATCATGATGATTCAGAACCAATACCAGATGAAGACAGGTACATAAGCTTAAAGCTAAAGTGCCAGTTCTAATCACACCAATAGCTCATTGTTTCTAACCAGGAGAGGTGGAGGGCATGCATCAGGACAGAACTACTGCAGGCGCGCCGCGGAGCATGGTAATAAATCAACGGTTGATCAAAGAAAGGGGAAATCGTTGGATTCAAAGCCGGCCGAGTTGTGGAGTTCATGATACCCAACAAACTTCGGAGGCCGTGACATTCCAGGTACAGAAACTTCTGATCCGTTGGCAGCGCTGGAGAGGCACCAACGGATGCTTCGGACCAATCTGCGACAAAAAGCAAGCAGAAAAGGGCTAAGAATTCGAGAGGAAAGACAGAGGCGGACGACCTCTTGGAAGCTGGACAAAGAGATACCAGTAAGGCCAGCGATCTAAAAAAAAAACAGATCCGCAATGTGAACATTGTCAGTTGAAATTCTCGTGTTCTCATTGCGAAGACAACTACAGATACATGGTTGTTGCATTATTTTGGTATATTCTCTCGGGCTTGCTGCCGGATTCTTCGCCTACGGATGATCAGCTGGTGTTTCAGATATCACGCGATAACTTACTCATAAGCAACCTTGTCGTTTCTTTGGGAGAGATAAACTGCCATGTTCTCATGCAATTGAGGCCAGAGAAAAAACGTACTTGAACATCGTGTATGCATCGCTTTGCGCCGGATCGTTTACATTCGGATCATCCAAAAGATCCTGGATGCCTAAGAGAATCTAGAAAATGCACGAAGATCAGATTGATACCATGAACACAAATACTCCACGAACTTGTTTGATAGTGATTGCTGGTTTCCATGACTTTTCTTCGTCAAGGATGGAAAGACAAACGGTTCCTGACGGGTAGACGTTTGGATGAAACAGAGGGGGCGTGAATTTACCTATACGCCATACACTCATATTTAAGTGAATGTAACGTGCGATTCTACGTACATTTCGGTGGTTTAGATGGATAATCTACACAGTATAAATAATCAGTGGCGGCAACTCAGAAGCATAAAGAGAATGAGTCACCTTCGGGAAAGGTCATGGTAAGCTTGAAAAGACCACCTTCCCAAGGTGTCTGGAGGCGTACTAATCAGTAACTGGCGCGCACGGTTTATCAATATTGTGACTTGCTCCAGTTTTTCCAGGAATGCCCACTTCCCATTCCATGAGGTTCATGGAGCCATCTGCAGCTTTCACTGGCTTCGCGTAGAATCCCTAAAATATTGAGCGGAATATTACATTTGAGCAAGCGGTGCAAGATAACGAGTCCAAATGAAAGCACTTCATTCAGACGCATGTAATAGATACAGCCGCTGGGGACTTACAAAGGGATGATCCTTTCTCCACTGCTTGCGCTCCTCAGCAAGACGTGGTCTACAGATCCCAGACATGGTAGGCAAGTGAGAATTAGGGTATGGACAGCCGTCGACAGACAATGAGTCGCAATCAACAACTTCCCAAAGGAACACTTGGAAAGAAGCAAAAGGGAATCCGGGCTTCGATCATGAGCGTTCTGCTTAGTCATATTCACGTTATTCCAGTATCAGTGATCACGCTAAACGTTTGGTCAAAGTTTACCGGTATTACCGACTGAAGACTACTAACCCTTGACCTAGGCGGAAAATCCATTCATACGACTCTACAAATGCCGTGACGGCGCTTCTGACGGTCACAAGCCTCTCAAAGGTTGCATCGATTTTGGGAGATGCAAAACAGAGCAGGGGGGCTATTGTCAACAGGGCTATCACGATAAGATGCTGAAAGCTCGATTGACACGTCAAATCAGCACTCTGGAGTCTGGACTTTGTCCATGGACTGGGCACGATCCACCCCCAACACCGCAGAAGCGAATTGGATCATCGGAAGGCGTGCGTGAAGACCGCAAAGAGGCATGCGCGAATTTCATTTTACGGGACACGATTCACGGGCCGCTCGTGAGTTTCCAATGGTCTTAAAGCAATGCTAATAAAAGAGGGGCGATAGATCATCATAACTGGTAAACTTCTACACCATAGTAACCCTATCACACGTGTCAGACTGTTGAACAATACTTATGTTGACAGTCCTGATATTCCCAAAGTTTGCGCCACTGTGCACCCAGCTTGCGGATATAACAAGCTTCCCGCATGGAAGATGGCTCATCTATTCCCCTACGCGGAAGTTTCTGGCCCGGACTTGGAATGAGTACCCGATCTAACTCTGCATTTCTCTCAAAATGAATAGGCGAAACTCTCCCCCACAACGACGATATTCGATACTATTAATATTGGTAGTATCATGAAAGCGCCCGCGGATGCAGCAGCAGAGTTTTACGACCATTTTCCAAGAGTTCTCACTCTACGACGTCGGCAGAAGGAGATTCAGACAATGATCGTGTGACCCTTTCCAGGGATCATCTGAGAGATCACACTCCATCCGACGCGGGGCTCGCAACAATCATCGTGCCATGCAGCTGTTAAAACAGTCTACTACCATGCCTAAGTGCGATAGCACAAAGTCGATCCGCTGGGTATTCTCGTCACGAGATGTATTAGACTGTTGAAGAAGACGAATGATTGAGCTCCCAACCTTCGATGAGCTCGGCACTTACCCGTGGACCTCGAGGTTATTCTCACACACGTTCAGCTCCTCAGCCGCGAATGGCATTAATACCTGGCGCTAGCACCTCAAGCAGTGACACGGAGACGAACGACACGTTGTGCTCTGCTCCGTGTATCGACGATGGCGAGGGCATACTAGTTATCATCATGGCGAGTCGTCATCTCTGTCATCCATGCTATTCACATCACAGTCGCTGTTTTATGAACTCGAATTCACTGTGATCAAAGTGGAGGAAAGATCTGAGAAAAGTGAAAGATCCGGAGGACGCGGGCGTGTTGGAGATCTACTCTGTCACTTCTCACCAGTTGCCACCTCCGCTTATTGATTGCATCATGATAGTCGACATACAAGGCTGCAAAAATGTGTCGTCGCAAAAGGAAGGTGTCTAGACAGACGGACTGTAATACTATTGGGGATTCGGGAAAGGTCCGCGGAGTGACTAGCCAAGCCACGCACAGGAAAAAATCTTATTGCAGCTCGTACACCCTGTTTGGTAGTAATCTGCCACTAGCATGAGACACGATTCAAATAGTGGCAGTAGGTGGCACATTAAGCGGCAGATTTGAATCAAACCTGCTTAGTCAGCGAGATGCTGTTAAACCCAAAGTTAACAAAGGGCACGCGTCAATGATAATCAGTACCATATAATCATGCGGCGCGTACTCCATGCTTTCTCTCCAATCCCACAACCGTACTCCGATACAGCTGAGCTCGTTCTTGTCTCCTTGAAAAGACCGTTCTTCTCGTTCTTTGTCACTCCACGCCGCAAAGTGCCCTGAGTACTATTCTGAGGAGGCCCTGTCCCCCGGCGGTCCACGGCCCTGTGACACCCTTGTCAATGACATCCCCAAAGCCACTTCACTTGCGTGAGCTGGCACTGCTGGCCACGTTTTCCTTCTTCTGACGTAGTATTTTGCGTTGCAGACCTGATGAAGAGACCCAAACATGATGCTCAAGGCCCTGAATCCCTAGTAGAAGCTCAGGCCGCTAATCCACCTATCAGACCAAGAGCCAGAAAAGGGGGGCTCTCCCTCTTACCCACCATTAGCTTGGATGTCCTTTTCGAAGTAAGCCTCACTTGCTACACGTGTACATCCATCCAATTCATCATCATTCATCACAACAGATATTCGGGTTTCTGAGACCCCTCGACCTCCTCAGTCTAGCTCGTACCTCTAAAGAATTTCGCAATTTACTCATGCGCAAATCGAACGCCTTCATTTGGAGGGCCTCGCGGTCCCTTATCCCGAACCTGCCCGATTGTCCAGCAGATTTGAGTGAGCCACAGTATGCATGCCTTGCATTCGATCCACATTGTCACGTGAGTTATCTTCCTTCTGTTCCATGATGACATCCTCCAATATGAAACGTACAGAACTGTGGCGAAATCGGTTACAACATCATCTGGCAGTTTCGAGTGAAATATTGCGGGCCATGTCTGAGAATCCAGACAAAGTACGAGGTTCCGTTGCATGCTCTTGCTCTAAAACGAATATTCTTTTGCAGTATGGAGGCGGTGTTTTCAAAACCTGTCATCACTCGGCTCTGTCCAAATCTCAATGAACTTCTCCCAACATATACATTTCGTGATTTGCGATTACGTATGAGTACCTCACTTTTCATGCCATCGGTCCGGTTTGACACTGATAGTGGATAGGGTTCACGGAGATGATCCAAACTTCGCAATACGAAGCTCTTAGTCTCCGGCTCAACGGCTTGAGTTGTGCCGAGCAACCGCTGGTCATTGAAGAAATAAAGAAGGCTGTGCGTGCTATGCGTGAGGTGTGCTATATTTTACTTGCGGGTTTCATAATTATAGTGACATGACCCTGAAGCATGCCGATGCATGCAAAGCATGGCTTTCTGAAGTCAACAGGGCTCGATCTGATGAGTTACACCAGATACGAGAGGGACGAAAACGAATGTAAGAACAACTGTGAGCTAATGTTCATGCCAGCTGACATCAGCATTCTAGCATCAAACAGTGGTTAGAAGCAGAAGGGTGGAAACCTGAGATCGATTATCATTCTTGGTGGAAAATATCCAAACATCGTGCAATTAGAGATTCGCGGCCTCTTACTGCTCGAAGTTGGTGTAAAGATTTTTTTGCAAGCTCTGTTAATGATTTGATCCTACACAGTTTGGAGCCGGGCCCGCCCAATTCTAACGGAGTATATGTCAGAAATGCGAACCATCCGCATGGAAGAAACGCTCTATAATTCTCGACGGAGGATTCTCCTCCAGGCATGGATCGATTTTTTGGGTGAACCTGCATCGTTTCCGAACACTGATGTCGACGTATTACCTCACGTCGCTGACGTTGCACTCTTCAAACCTTTCGATGACATCATCAAATCACCTGCCCACGTCGTAGTAGAGCGTGATTCCTTTTTACCGGCTTTTGTTGCTCTTCCTAACCTGGTGAGGAACTGGCGGAGACAGGTCGATCAACAGCTCGCTGCTATCATCGCGAATGGATACCCAAAGGACTACGCGCCAGCTGGAGATATCCGCCAACTTGCAACCAGCGTCTTTGTCTGCAACGCGTGCGAACAGCTCTTCTTCTGGATCGATGCTGTTGCCCACAACTGCAGCCTTGATTTTCCAAAGGGCTCAAACAAAGACCGGAATGATTCATTTAAGGAACAAGTTACCCGCATCGCATATTATTCGCTCGGATCTTCTCCATGGTCTCCGAAATTCAGGTCCTCCACAATACTCGCCATTCATGTCATTCGCAGTTGCTGTCAGGATCCTCAGACCGCAACGCTTGCACACATGGACAGCACAAGCTCCCCGTTTTACTGTTTCGCGTGCCATCCTGATGGCAAGACCGTGATGCATTGGAGGAAGGGCGTATGTTCCGCATCTTTGATATCACATTCAGTGTCTAAGGTGTTTGCAGCTCGAACACAACCATTTACACAACAATCGAGATAAAGCTTCACAAGGTGGCAAGACACGACTGCAAGCGCAGCTCCTATCTGGAAGGCCGCCAAGAACGTATCGATGCCTTCTATGTCGACGAAGTGTCGGCGCCGGTAGGCTTCTGAGAAGCATGGCTTGCCACATCGAGGAACAGTAAGTGATACACATTGTCCGTGATCGGTTTGGTGGCGAATGTTTATATCCATAGGCATGGCATAGGCATTTTAAGTGTTCAAGAAGGAGTCCATTATGTGAAAGAGATAGATTCCATCCCAGACGCTGTTACACTATCATGGGATAGCGGACCTGCCTTCCCGACTTGGCTGGAGCACAATCCGTACTTGTGACGTGACAGTTTATCGTGTATTATTTCGTGTACAGCAGATGTCCATACCATATGTCCGAATTACGGAATTCCTATGTAACAGTGACGATCTGACCCCTACCATCTTTGAGTATGACCAACTCACACTCGATTTTCTCCCCAGTGTCAAGACAAATGACCTCGGTGGGATCTATGGATGAAGTCTTTATTTGACGTTTCTCAAAGAACGAGCGGCCGAGCACAACGTCAAAATGCGGCTCCTCGGACAAGAAGACGGGGACAGAAACAGTTTTTGACTTGCTGGGCCGCAAGCGATTTGAACTGTGTGCAGCGTTGTTAGTTTGTGTGGTATCAGTGAAATCGGCAGCTGTCTTCAATGTGATCGGCCATTTGCCGAGGTTGATGAGACCGCTATAGCCGTAGTGCCCTGGTGCTGCGTCGCCGGGAATAAACCCATGCTTCAACGCAAACTTGCGTGAGATGTACACATGGCGGTAGCCGTTCTTTAAGAGCATGCGGACTATAAAGATCTTGAATTTCAGTGTGCATGTAAGACCAAGCAAGTGCCGGCCTACCATTGTCGACTGGACCGATGGTGCCCAAAACGGTACGTACACCGTTTTCGCTATGAAATCTTTCAAAGTCTCTTCTGTGCTTTGCTACCCCTGAGATCTCTTCGTCATCTGGTGGATTAGGGTGAATGGCCCTGGACTTGCCGCTCCGCGCTGACCGAGGACGCGGGGAAGTTACACGCACAGAGCTGAATAGGTAAAATGATGGGTTGCAATATGCGGGTGGTTCTGGGAGTGGGGCTGCGGGATCGTGGACGTGAAGGGTTGGTGTTATATCGGTTATGGGCCGTTCGGATGTAGAGGGGGCCTTCTGCCTCCACACGAAGATGGTGTAGTCACTGTCTGGTATCAAGCATATTTAGCGAGGGATTGGCAAATGGATACAAAAGGAATTTAATACCATCGTCCATATTCCACATGGCATCATTCCAATTGTATTTGATCCAACCAGGACCAACGCGCTTTCCATGAAAGCCCGTGTTCGGCTTCCTCGAAAGCTTATCATACAACTGCTGTATGGTGTCTTCTTTAACTGAATTGAATAATCAGCTTTACCAGATGCATCGTCAGTGTTTATACCTACGAGAGTGGAGGAGCGCGAAAGAAGATGTGGGCGTATGAACATTCAATACAGGGGGAGAGACAGACATATCGAGGTTGATTAATTGGAGCTATAGGTCAATTTGGAAGAATATGATGCGAACTTTGGGCGCCCTGCGCCAGAGATTCAGGTATATGCAGTGGTCGTGGTCCGTGGAGCATGTAAGTATCACCCAGCCCACTGCATCACAGTTTCTCACGACATCCGATCGCCGACAGCATTCCATTGGTTTGCAAGTCAATGCGAACCGCTGGCCAGACAAAAAAAATATGAGGATACTAGTAGCAACCAATGAATAGATTCCATGCTCAGGAAGCATGTTAGTAGAAGGCAGGAAGTAAAAAAAGGCTCCCAAATTTCGGCCGAATCAATCTCATGCAGCGCCACACAACAACCCCGTTTTGGTTGAACACTTCTCTGTATACAACAGCTGCGTCCCTCCAGTTGCTGGCCAGACGCCAGAAGGAAGGCACTGATGTCTTTCTTACCACGTATTTTCAAACCGCCAACGGCGAACTGCAGAGCCTACTCTTCTTTTTTTTCGTCCAAACCAGGCGGTGGCCGGTATTTCTATTCCGCCAAACCTCCAAAGCCTGTCGTTCCTTCCGGCAGAGCCAAGGTTGATAATGGCAGCACTAGCGTCGCATCCAGTGACGGAACGAGCAGCAGCAGCAGCAGCTCTGGGAATGGGGGTGGCAAGATGAAGGTCGGAGGCGCAGATGAAAATCCCTCGATTCCGGCCGACGCATCACGAAACACGCCTTCACTGCCATTCATATCACATTCCTCATTTGCCAGCCAGTTTCACCACCAAGTGCATCCCACAATATCGTCCCAGGATTTCAACCTCCACCAATTTTTCTCGTTGCACCGACCACTTCTTCTCTTATCCCAGCCGCCATCTACCATCTTTGAGTCTGCGCCCCAAGACGCGCCTCTCTTTCAGTTGCCAGAAGAGAAACTAAAGGCTCAATTACAATCAGGGCAATTTCCCTCCCTCGAGGACCCACCAGAATCCTCATTTGAGACCGATGCTGATGCTGCGAGGCAGCTCGGACATGCATTGGTCATGAACCGCGTGGGAGGAATGGTGTCCTGGCACAACGCCTTGGCAAGGCTTGGTTTGGTTGGGGAGAGTGCAGAAGGCAGTGCGGTTAACGCGAAAGAGTCTGCACAGGAGTGGGTCACCATCCACGCTGATAGCACAAAGCGCAAGAAGCGAAAGAAGATGAAGAAGCACAAGTAAGTTCATATTTCATCGAGGAGGTATGATTGACTGACTGACCCCGCCTCTTTAGGTTGAAGAAGCGCCGCAGAGTCAGTCATTGCTCTCTAGATCAACTTCTTTGCTGATATTTTTTGTCCTCACAGCTCACTCGCATGCAACGTCAGAATGCAAAGTAGACGATCTGGACACTGGCCACCTGGCACGCCATAATGTAGCCACATTAGTTTCTCAGATCCCTTGCAGATTCCGAGTACATATTCTACATTCTCGAATCGCACCCCTCACCCCAATCATGATCATCATGTTCAACATTATGTGATAGACGATTTCTGAATGGTTTGACTGAGGATAATCTACATTCAACGGATGTGTTTCCAAACCCTAACGGCGCCCCTTCTCTGACCCTCGCCTTCCCACTCAAACCCACCCTTCCATATCTCTTCGTAACCTTGATTAAGAAAGAGGTCCAACATGCCCGGCTCCCGGAGTAGCGCGCCAAACAGGACTATATATTGCGGCCACTCGTGCCGCCAGCCTAAATCCCAAGATCGTGAGCTTTGTTCGACAGCTTGAAGTGTTTCCACGAATGTGACGTTAGGTATCGATAAAGCAAAAGGCGAAGGAGGGTACGAAGGATCCACTTGCGATGGAAAATGTGTTCGCATATACTCAAAGGGCGCTTCAAAAAAAATATCTGTCTGGTCCTTATAGTCACTGGGACTTTTAAGCCTAAATGCAAAATGTCAAAACCGAGTGAAGCTTATCGCGATGATGTTTATTTACCCCAGCGGTGGCTCACACCCAAGAGCCCACATTCTCCCGGGTACTGCGAGATCGGGCCGGTGAAGATAAGCCTGCCACGGTGTCGAATGACAAGGCGTCAGGAACCCTACGGATGTCAGATTCTCCGGGGGTATGCTCCGCAAATATGACATGACTTTGATTTGCCCTACGCAATGGAAGAACACGACGTATATCGACGCCGGGACAGCCAGTAAGAGAAGGCAGAGGTCTCGAGTGCGGATTGGAAGCGAGAAAGTTGCGACAGTTTTGGCTATTCTCTTTTCTCGGGGAACTCTGATCTCGGCTTTTGCGCTGCGATGATACAGTTCCACTAGGGACCTTGATGCGAAGACATGTAACATCGGGAGGAGTGGGTGGAGAAAACGCCATTCCTTGTGTCCAACAAATGAGAATGCCGTGACTGTCCAAACGATACACCCGAGCATCGTCTTCAATTTTATCTCGTCGTTCTTCACTGCAAGGCGCATACCATGCAGCACGAATGGCAAGGAGGTAGAGCAGAGGATCGGGAGGGCCTGAAACAGGTAATAATGCCAAGGGCTAGAACCGTAGAACAAAGACACGGGCGACGCATTGACTCGTAGAAAATTCAGCAGGCTCAGCGTAGGCCTGCCATAAAAGGTTGAATCAAGCGCAAAGACTGCAAGAAGAGTCAAAGATCTATGGAAATACTGAATCACTACCTGCTTCGCAGAAAATGGAAGAACGCAACCAACCCAATGACACAGCAATCACGAACAAGGGTGAAGATCTGACTCGAGCGGAATCCGAGACGCTTGAAGAGAAGGCCAAACATGTAGACCCAGATGATAGCATTGGTGGGTCTGATTGCACACGCCAGCGCAGCAAACGCAATGCACATTCTAGTTCTGTTCATTATGTGAGACGCTGACAATAATTCGGCCAGTTTGGGTTGACTGACGACTGCACCTGCATGGACCGTGTAACGTCCCAAGGGTAGTAGCTTAATGCAGCTGTTGTCAATGACGTCTCAAGGGAATTCGACATGGATCGTGAAAGTGACAACGAGTGGAACAGAGATGTCATAGAAACGAAGTACTGCAATGAGATTGACTTCAGTCGTCAATTACGCTCGAGTTTGAGAAATCTCACCGCCGTTGACACAAACGCATCGTTGAGAACTTGCCTTGTAACTTCACGGAGTGCTATATCAGTGATGGCAGCTAATAAGCCATGGACAATGCGCGGGCCCGCTATCTAACTCGTCGAATGAAGCTGAAGAATAGCGCATTAGATACAAAGCTCACTAGTAGCTCAGGGTATTTGGCATCGAGGCCCAGCGTTTTTACAAGCCAGAAAGGCGGTATATTCAACGCAGGGTAGATAATGCTCCGAAGGGGTGCTGGACTGATCCACTCCCATGTGAGGTGTCCATGTCCAAAAACATAGTGGTAGGCGGGTTCTAACGCCTGAAAGTACTCATCCGGCTGGAAGAATCCTTGAGTGCTAAGAGCAATTGCGACCCGAAGAACTAACGCCAACCATGCCATATAGGCGCTGAGCAGGACTCGACGAAACGCGTAAACTCAAGGAGTTGCTTATGTAATTACCCCTGTATCGTGTCCATAATTTACCTGACAGGTACATTCTACATCCTCTCTGCTTTAAACCTAGATATCCTTCCCTCCGGAACATTGGTGACTGTGTCTGATGCACTCCTCGCAGAACCCCCACTGAATTCTGTTACGGTCGAGCGCATGACTACTGGGGGGCGTTGTGGCCGGCCCGTGTCAGTGTCAGATGAAGATTGTGTTCTGCGCGGAAAAGAAGGCGAGTCCACGATCATAGAAGGGAAAGAGGGTGATTCAACGACCGTCGAGGGAATTGGCTGCACGCCAGCGGGTGGTTCAACAACCCTTTGGTGCGGAGGATTGGGTTTGAATTGTCGGCGCTCGATGACTTCTGAGACAGCTGTAGGAAATGACCTTTCTCCCACTGGCAATGAAGTAGGTGATTGGGAGGGTTGATCTGAAGCAAGAGCGCTTCGTGCCATCTTGAACTTTGATGCTTTCGGGGCAGTTGGAACTAATGGCACCGTAGCAGACACTTCTGGCAGCGCAGGTGTAGATAATACTGGGCCTTCAGAATTTTGTGGGATGAAGTCGGGACCGGCATTATGAATGCGTCCATTGCTCAGAAGCTGCAAGACCTCTCTGACAGCCTCATCCTCACTCCCGCTTTCCCCTTCCTCGCCGCCAACAAGATGGTCATTTTCAACTTTTCCCAACCGAATCGCTTCTTGCAAGGACCTTTGTCGAGAGGCCGGGATAACCGATGGACCAAGCGAAGTAGAGGTAGACCTGTCATATGCTGTGGCCATACGATCAGCTCTGAAGCGCGACACGCTAGGTTTCGGGCGCTGATCTGGGGGAATATCCTATAGTTTCCTTGTTGAAATGTTAGGGCTGAATAAGAAGAGAAAAACTGACTCCTTCGTTCCATTCTTCGTCATCATGCGTATGCGAAGTCATCGCTTGAGCAGCCTCTGCACCGATAGCATGACGCTTCTTATAATACGCTAGGGCCACTTCTCGTTGGTGCTGCGCAGAATCCCAATCATATTCCTCTTCGAGCAGGCCCTCATCCGATCCGTCATCATCGTCACTGCCCGAAGTGTGAGACTCGTATAGCATATTTCCAACTTCATTGGGAGCCGAAGACGTCGTGGAAAGAGGTTCATCGTCCGAATCACCTTCAGACTGAGGTTCCGATAGCGGTTTGTACGAAGCTGGATGTCGCTCCACCACGTGCATTTTCATGGGATGTCGTTCTGTATCCGTTCTTGTCCGAAGGGGAGCTCGATCGATGGATCGCAATCTTGCAGGTGAGATATCTCCCCAATCAATAGATGACCCAGCAGCCCGACTCTCCCCTGTAGCAGACGATTCATCCGGCGAACTGGGATTAGCAAAAGTGACAGTCTTCTTGGGTTTAGAGGACTCCGGTTTGGAGGACTCCTTTTCGATGAGTTCTTTTCGCTCTTGCTCTTCCTTTTCCCTAGCTTCTGCAAGGTTTTTCAGCAGAGCCTTGCCCATTTTCTTCTGCATCTCTTTGGCTGCCCTTAACCGCTCCATTTCTGCTTTCGCAGCTTCTTTGCGTTTAAGGATATCATCCCTTCGCTTCTGCTTTTCTTCCTCTTCGTCTTTTTCCAATTGTAATCGTTCCTCTTCTTCAAGCATGTCCAACATGTGATCCCGTGCGCGACGACGTTGTTCCCTCTCTAAAGCAGAGAGAGATGATTCTGGTATGAGATCTGGTTCATGAAATGGAGCCTCTGGAGAGTGGACATCACTGATATCCACAACAGGTTCAGTGATGTCGATGATCGGGAGACCCTCGTCGTTTAGAAGCTTTGAACAGGGATCACGAATTCAATACATATATTGGACATAGGTTTGAAGACGCACTTCACCCTTCTCATTCCGTTGCAAGTCTTCAGTGTCACTTGCACCTCCGATGATCTCGTCTATTTTATCAGCGAGATGTTTGAGTTGCGAAGGTGCCAGCTTTGAAGGCGGGCTCGCGTCCGACCCTTTGGGTAATAGCGAATTGAACAGGGCCTGCAGCGCTGAAAAACTCTCCTTCTGAGCACATCAGAGTTATTGAACGCATGTAATTACCCTCAGTATGGCTGTCGTTCATGTCCTTGGTGCAACCCGACATTGTGTGGTGTTATGAGGTCAAGGCTAGCAGTAGCCGCCATGCGATAATTTGCTATCAGTGACCAGGTCATGTGACTTGCACTTCTTCAAGATTCTGATCTATGTCAATTTGCACACCACCTTACGGCCTCATACTGGATCAGATTCACTTCTTCATTCATCATTGACAGACATGGTTGTCGCACACATAGAGCAGATCACATCTGCTTCCAAAAACCGCCGAAGCATGAGCAAGAAGAAAGCACGCACGGCTGGCGCCATATCATCGCGGCAGGTAGACGGCGACGAGGAGATGTCTTCAGAAGTTATTCCCCCTTCGAACTCAAATAAAACGGCTGAGGATGACGATTTGATGATCGAAGTTGATCCTACGCCTGCCCTAGAGGCAAGCTCAGCTCCCTCTTTTCCGGCTTTGCCTGCATCTGCAACACAATCTACTCTGAAATCAGAGACAAGGCGGATCCCAATACCTCCGCACCGCATGACGCCTATAAAAAAGGACTGGATAAATATTTTCAGTCCTCTCACCGAGATTCTCGGGCTGCAAGTGCGGATGAATGTTCAGAGGCGCTGTTTAGAAATCAGAGTGCGCATTTGCATGTCCCTGGAGATTCTGCGCTTATCGAATCGCTGCAGACATCAAAAGCAACAAAAGAAATTGGTGCTCTGCAGAAAGGAGCTGATTTTGTGAAGGCATATGCTCTTGGATTTGACGTTAACGTGAGCGTCGATGTCTGATGTCATTGTTACATCTCTGAGTTATTTGTTTACAGGACGCGATAGCACTTCTACGGATGGATGATCTTTACCTCGACTCATTCGAGATTAAAGACGTAAAAACACTTCATGGTGATCATCTTAGCAGAGCAATCGGTGAGTGTATGAGCACGCATCATGTATTACTTCGCTCAAAGGCATTTCAGGACGGATAGCTGGGCAGGATGGAAAAACTAAGTTCACAATCGAGAACACTAGCCGGACTCGCATTGTGCTCGCTGACACGTAAATAGCCGTTCCTTTATTTTCCATCTTGACAGGATAATTGACGCTGTGGTGTACGCAGGAAAATTCACATCATGGGCTCCTTCCAAAACATCAAAATTGCGCGCGATGCAATCGTCTCCTTAATCTTGGGCTCCCCACCCGGAAAAGTATATGCCGGACTTAGGACTGTCAGCAGCCGTATGAAGCAGCGTGCCCTGTAACTTTTTGTGTATAGACGGGTTTATACACGCATCATCTATGTTTTCCATACTTCTCCAATATCATCACAGGAAGTGCAATACAAAAACGTTGTGTACAAATCTAATGCTGACAATACAATACACGATAAGCTCAAACGTCAGTCCGTGAGCAAAGTAGATAACAGGATGAAAGGCCAATCATCCGGCAATAGCATATAGATTACTCTGCGTCGTTGTCGACATATTTTCCCTTTTTCTTTCCCTTCTTTGATGATTCGTACTGGTCAACCGCAGTCATTTTCAGCAAACTGTCGATAGATGTCAGTGATGTGGATAAAAGGAAAAAAGCGAACGCACTTGTCCCAAGCAGTTTGGTCTACAGGGGGCCCGTCACCATTTCCTACCATCACCTGGAACCCAACGCTAGGAACGCCATCCACGACAACGTATATCCAGCCTGGTCCTGGTGGGTATACGGCAGGTCTAGGCGGACCAGTAATCTGTAGCGAATGACCATCGTTGAAGAGTGAAGAGCTCAGATACACCAGACGGCTATTCGCGTGAACAGCGTGGGTTATGAAGCCAAGATCCATCAATGCGACTAAGGTGCATAATCGTGAGGTTGGTGGCCCGAACTGAGCGATAGCAAACCCACCTTTGATATTCCCAGCTTGATTTGTGGAAGGCGGGATCTTAACGCTTAGGGTGAGGTTCTGTCCATACATGAGAGCCTTTGGGGGATTATGCACGACCGGCCTGTTCCTTTTCATGTATGGGGGGCCGACCCACTCAACTCTGTACTCCGTCCCATACTTCACTTCACTCCGATCCAAGTTCGGATTGCTCCCAGCTACCATGATATCGCCATTGGGTGTCAGTGTTGCGACCGAGTGATACATCCTTGGAATAGCACTACTTATCATTCCCGCAGAAGAAAAGCGTTGCCCAGCGGGGGCGGTGTGATCGTATAAAACTGGCGTCAGGACCGGATTGTCTGCGTTCGACTGCCCAACCTGATCAACAACGTTGCCGTAGCCTGAGATTCCAGTCCCCGCGCCATTGACGATCAGAACCTCGCCAGTTGGGAGCAAGACTGCATCTGGCATGTGACGCGCCTGAGGCATCTGTTCGACCATCCACCCTGCAGCAATTCCTTCGTCTGTAAGCAGCAGGCGGGAGCACTGGGAAGACGCTGGATCTTGAGAAGATATCTCGTAACCTGGTTTCTTGTCGTCGATCGAGGAACCTCCGCACAACAGGATCTCTGCGGTGTAACCATCTTCGGGGGACAAAGGAAGGAGGAGGCCAGTACCTGCCATAGGATATGTAACCCGACATCCGTTAGGGATCCGCGGAAGGGCTTGTTCTTGATTCTTCCGCCAGTCATATATTATAGCATCTTGATTAGCAGCTATGAAGATCCTGTCGTCCGGAAGCGCGAATACGATAGGGAAAAGGTTGGCGTTGAGGGTGCGGACGAGAAACGGTAGATATATGGGCAGACCGATCGAGTTGTGGATGGACTTTGGAGGCCAGTATTCGATAGTAGGGTTGTTAACTGTCTCGTTATTCATCCAGCCCGCCCTTCTTTGATCCGCCAACGATCATTGCGCTTCCGTCCGAGATTCGAATGACTGTATTATACCAGCGGGGACTAGCCAAGCGGATGCGGGAGTGATTCTCATAGATTTTGCAATGAGCGGCGGAGGCAGATGGACAAGGCTCGAAGATGCGAACTGCCTGCAAGCCATCCAGATCTCCGAAGTCTGCCGCGGACGTGTACCCGCCGACCACAGGGTTACCCCCAACGTTAATCAGAGTTCCGTTGCTCAGAAAGGTCCCGCCGGCACAGAATGAATTGGATTCGACCTTGAGGGGCCTAACGGCACGCGTCTGGAGGTTGAACAAGGCAGCCCATGCAGGGTGTCCCCCAATCGACACGGGATTATGTTCAACTTTGTCGATGATGAGAGCATGAGTGTCAGAGATTACGGTAAGCTGCATGGCAGATACGCCGGTTACACCCTTTTGTTCCAGTGTCCATTGAGCCTGTGAAGCGATGGACTTCTGCCCTAGCTGGGTTGCTGCGTTTGACAGGTCATGGGTCGGAGGAAGGGTCGTATGACCTTCTGTGACAACAAAGGCATCGATATCGATAACAGGGCTGCCTACTCGTCCCCGCCCGAGGTTTCTAATCTTGATGGTGTGTTTCCCGTACGGCAGGTTAAACTCCCAGAAGATCCGCTGCTGTTTGCGCGACACGTTGTTCCAGGTATCGATCTCTTGCACTTTTTTGCCGTCGATGAACACAGCGGCGATTCCGTGACTCCTGTCGAGACTACCGAACCACTCGATACCGGTACCCACGAACGTCATCCGGGCGGCAGCTCCTTTCTCGTCAGTCCAACGCAGGGTCGTCGCGACATACATGTTATTGAAGGAATCAAACCAGGAACCAGTAAAGTGAACGAGCGGAGATGATGAATCGTAACTTTTTGCACCTGGCGGGACGTAATAGGGCCGGAATGGACCTGGCGTGTCTGTCCCTGAAGGAGTCTGACCGTTCCATGCGGACTCCTTGCCCCAAGCGAATGCCCAAAGCACCGGAAGCGAAAGTAGTGCAAGAACAATCATACGAGAAGAAAAAGGGTGTGATTTCGCAAAGGTAAAGAATGTGTGGCGGTCAGGGTTCTTAAACTTGAGGTTGTACAATACTGGACGGATCCTGGGACTTGCATGCACTGCGACGCGACGCGACGCGCTCACGTGATGTTTGACACTAATCCTTAATAAGTCACTAATGTTTCATGAACACTATCCTATGTCCTTGTCGGGGTTGCTACTTAAACAATCTATACTATGCATGATATGTCGCAATGAAAATGATTTATCAGTGTTCGAATAACTATGTGTCGTGCGATGAGGCGTGCGATGAGGGCAAGTACTTAGCAGTGAAAAAGCAAAAGCATTCACAAAAGATCATTGATATCCGCTGAGCCCCAGTCCACTTATAATACTCCATCGTTATAGGCCCAAGGTTGCTTGAATTTGCCCTTGCCCTTGCCAACCATCCCCGGTTCGGACTCAGGGATGCTGAACCCCCGAAGCAGTTCACCCGCGGAAACAGGTGCCTCCCATACTCGTATCGTGCTATCGTCTGAACACGATGCAAACATGCGTTTGTTGCGAGGGTTCCAGGCTACGGAATTCACACTTCCGAGGCCGTGACCTTCCAGTACCTCTAGCAGTTCCCCTGTGTCACGATGCCAAACATAGACATTGCGATCTAGAGGTGTTTTGCGTGAGCACGAACTAGCAAGTCACTATTGGACTTCGGTATACCTTCGCTCCCACTGATGACGAAGTTGCCATCGATGCCACCAAAGCAACTGCGGATGACATGGTGACTCTGGCGCTGCCCAGTAAACTTGCGTGCAAGCCGGAGCTCTTCCAAGTCCCATAGATGTATTTCCTTTGATGCATAGTCAGTGACAAGGCTGGGCTTGAAACAAGAAAGAGGTAGTCACATCTGGAGCATGGTTAATTAATGCATACCGAGAATCCTCGGAAATCTTCACGCTAGTAAGTTCACCCTCCATGTGGATAGACCTGTGCACAAAGATCGATGAACAAAGATATGGAACAAACATGCCTGAACGTACAGTTCAACCTGTCCCGTCTTGAGATCGTAGATAATCATCCGATTCTCTGACGAACGTGGCCCCATCGAATTGCCATTGCTATTGGATACAATAGGTGGCGATGCGTCTCGGACGTGACCTCGGGGAAGTGACCCCACAGTTGGTGGAGGGTTGTATCCCATCCCAACAGCGATCAGGCGCTTCACGTCAGGAGTCACTGCAGCGTCAGTGACACGTATGGCTATATCATTCCATGATTCCCGTAGTTCGCCCTCCATATCCTGTTAAAGGTGAGGTGAGGTGTGATAGCATGGGTTACGATAAGCGTACCCATAATACGATCTTGCGATCAAGGCTGCCTGACATAAACCCTGAGCCATCGGGTAGCCACACCAAGGCAGATACTGTCTCAGCATGATTCTCGAGCGTCTTCATCAAAACCCCGGTCTACAACTCATTAGTAACCCCAAAACTAGACATGAGAATATAAAGCTAACCTTTGTATTCCATAGCAAAATGAGGTGATCCGCAGATGTAGACAAAATGGAGTCATCTAATGACCAAGCCAAGCAACCAACAGGATATGGGTGATCGCGCAAGATGAATTCCGCTATACAATCCCGAGATGATGGTTCTGCCTCGAGCTGCGGGGAAACAATCAGTATGTCAGATGATGCGGTTCAGTGCAACTAACCCCGATGCGCCAAATGATGGCAGTCTTGTCTTTACTTGCGCTTGCAAGGTGGGTGCCATCGTGACTCCAGGCCACGTTCCACACTTCGTCTGAATGGACTTCGAGGATGGTGGTTGTTATACGAGGGAAGGCCTCCTTGTCGCACATATGATTACTGAATAGTGAGAATGAAGTTGAATCCCCAGGTGAGTTGTGATAGATGCAACGATGTCGCTGATATAGTCGCGACTGTGTGAGAAGGGTAGAAAAGCGGCGTTGGGGAATCATGATCGAAGAAGGTATATAATCTACGAGGCAAGACGTCAATGACTGAACAAATTCATATAGGAGTGCAGAGAGATATTTCCATCGGGATCTCATACTGACGTTGTAGATCATCAAGAAGTTGTCGCCGTGACGTTCCCGACGCTCCATCCCAAGATGCACGTCGACGCAGATCCTCAGGACCTGAACACATCATCAAGCTGGATGAAAGTTATCATGAAAGTTACCATGTGAAAATATGTCAAAGAGCGCACCTAGATAATACGTGGAGTTCCTCCTGTTCTGACATCGTGCTGTAAGGCGCCAGATCATTCCGCAGGACCTGCAACGCAGCGGTAGTCTTCCGCGCCTCCAGCAACTCAAGATACTTCTGCTTGCCAATGAGGAACCGTGCATCCTAAAAATAGAACCGTCAGAGCTGCTGAGGAGCAGGTTCGTCATACAAGGATGTGCATACCAGAAGAGCGTCTTCGTCAGTCACCCCGAGTTGAACAAGTAAAGGCTCTGCGTGGGCCCAGGCGCCGCGCAGAATGTGTTGCCGGAATTCCGATACCTCAGGTGCCTCCAACGAGTACCCCGACTCTGCCTCGAGAGTGGCAGCGGATTCTCTGCAAGGAAGATGATAAGAAAAGAGAATGGGAGTAAAAAAAAGTCGCTTACATATATCCGACGTCTCTAAGACTCTGGATAATTAATCTCACGAACTCTTCTCGATCAAGATATGGGTCGTCGTAGAGAGTTGTGCCTGGCAGTGACACTCGTGTAATGGACGAGTTATGCTTAGCGAGGCCGTTCCCCATCGCTGAAGATCCGTTTGAAGTGGTGCCATTCGACACTGTAGTAGAGTACCCGTTCTCCTTATTTATTCCATTGGAATGACCAGCCTTGTCCAAGATGACGCAAGACGGGCCTGCCTCTGGCACGCAATCATATGAAGACGACAGACTAGAACTATTATCAGATTCAGGAATTCGCATGGCGCTTAGAGGCGATCCAGTAAAGCGAAGATTGTGATTGATTGCGGTCAGAGAGGTTGAGGTGGAGTCCGAAGTGTTTAGACGATCGATTCTTTGTCGTTTGCGAGGCCTTGAAACCTCAGTATCTGGATATAAAGACGCAAGAACAGAATGCATGGTTAATAGACATGAACGAGGCGCTCTGAAAACCCAATCGAGCCGCACCTGTTGATGGAGCAGATTGCACGTCACCCGCAGATTCTTCGAGCTGCGACCGGTGTCTGGTAGACGGTATCGAAATAGCTCTATGGGCTTGTACGGCGACTGCCCTTGACTGTGTGGAAGTAGACTGGCTGTGACTCTCAACCGTTGCAGATTCCAGGCTTGGAGACGGCCCTAGGCGTGTAGGACGAGTGTCCTCTGCGGTATTCAGCTGAGTAAGTGGATCAATGATGGCAAGTTGATAGTTCCGTAGGTAGCTATGGCATGCAGCACCAGAAGTGCAATTGCGAAACTATAATATTTGCTAGAGTTTCTGGATGATTTGGTGGTAGCTGGTTATAAAGGAGGGATGCCTGATGAGGACACAAGCTTGATGGGTTGCTGAAGGGGGACTTGAGAGCCACTGCAGTCAGTAAGTTCCCAAAATGGAAGTCCGCCGTCGCGTGTCGAGGTTCGCACAGCTTCGCAGCACAGGCGCCATGCGGGCACAGGTTGAGAGTGAGTGACCCTACTACGTTAACACGTTAATTATTCTAGTACATTTCCTTGCTACGTCCAACCTCGCCGTCATGTTTAAATACTTACTGGGGGGATGCGTTACCGGAGTCTTTGGATTATCTTTAGCTCGCAAATTACCATGAAACACGTTACATTGCAAGCGTTTATCAGCAAATGGAAAGGATCGGAACTGATATTCATGATAGTGGGCATTTAGACTGATTGGAGCTTAAGACTGCGCGTTTGCAACGAGGCGCATGTCGCCGCATCCTATCTTTCAGATCTATAAGTCAGGCTGTCTCGTTTATCAGGTCTGTGTTTCAGACGTGCACGAAAACACCGTGGTAGCCGCAATATGTGCGGTGCTCTCGCTGGCAGTGTCGCAGGAGATAACTATTGCATAATAACAATCACCACGCTTTCACAGAAGAGAATCTTGTTCGAATATCGTGCAACTCAGTTCAATCGCAGAGGAATTGTCACGTAATGTTACGCTAACTACTGCACAGGGTGAATATTATTGCGCCATCTCGGTAGTAAGTACGGTACTTATAATCCTTTTGTTTTGATGACTAGTAAAGACAGAATGGCGAAAGACGATGCGAAATGCAGTAGCTAAATACGATGAATGCGTTGCGTTTTAAATGTGACAACCGCGAATAAGTAGTGAATGGTGATGCTGATGAAGACGAAGAATGTGTGTTGTGATTTCCGTAAGTTTTTTTTGAAGTCTGTCGTGTATTTTGATGATATAGATATGTTACGTATGGTCGATATAGAGGGGCAAGTGGACAGCCGATGTGGTTATTTTTGAGTGTAATGCGACGGGAAGACGATGCGGAAGCGATAGAGTTGAGTCGATCATGGTTGTAGGCAGAGCCGAGGAGGTCGTTTACTCGGGTCATTGCTTTTGTTACGCCCGAGGTGCAAAAATATATCGGCGTGGCATGGATGACAAGAAATGTGGACTTCTGGGTGTGCAGTCACAAAGGATTGACACCAACACCACGTTGGCGCTCTCGAAGGCCGCTCCTGCCATTCCCATAACCCGGCGCATCGCGCGAGCTTGGTCCGCCAAGCTCCTCGCGCTTGAAGCGACCCCTCCGCTCGTGTGCATCACTGATGGAACCGGCAACAAAAGGTGTTTCCTCGAATTGCTGCATGGAGGATATCATCTTCGGAAGTGGCGATGAGTTGCGCCGTACACTTGGACGACCCCGGCGCAACGGAGCACAAGTCCAATCAAAGACTTGCTCGATGCTGCTGCGGCTATCCTGACGTTCACGAGGAACGAGGGTCTGCTGGCGTGCACGAGAACGAGACTTGGAGCGACTACTCTGGGATACGTTTGGTTCGCGTCGTCGCCCGCGGGGCGTCGCTTCCAGAGCAGGGCGAAAGCCAGAGACGGCTAGCAGTGAAGCTAATTTTGGTGTAGGGGGAGAAGCATGATTGATTGTGTTCCCTGAACTACCGGAAAGTGGCGGCGAACTGCGTTGGGGAGAGCTGACTTGCAGAAGAGAAAAATATGCAGGGAGACTCGCACGGTTGCGGGTCTTTTTAGACTTGGAAGTAACGGTGAGCTTGTGACGCTCCCGCTCTTGCTCCGAAGGTTTCTCGTGGAAGCTGCGAGGGACATCGCTCATAGAGTCGGCGTCATCTTCAGCGGAGGAATGAACTTGTCCTAAACCACTAGATGTGGAAGAGGTTCGGCGGTGTAGAAGGGGGATGGTTGAATGGTTGTTGGTAGCCGATGGTTGGCGAGTGTAGCTAAGTCCTGAGGGTTTGCACGGATGCAAGAAGCCTGCGGACCGTGTGAAGCCGTCGCCAGATACACCTGAATCCAAACTATCTCCCGCTTCGTCGTCAATACCGACAGAAGCATAGCCTTCTTCTTCCGCATCAGTAAAGACGGACCACGAAGCGGAAGACGTGGACGAAGACGAGACAGAATAGCGACCTCGCTTGTGAAAGTTGTTGCTGAGAGCGGTACCTAATGCCGACGGCATGAGTGCTGGAACTTCTCCACCGGGAGCGTAGTCAATGTATGGAGAGGAAAGGGCACTGCTGGCAGAAGATATGGACGGAGAATTGTACATGTCCGAATTTTCGCATTCATCACTGCAGTAAGCACGACTTTGTACGGGAAAGTCAGTTGGGGTCAACTAGCTGGGCATAGGGAAGTGCATACCCATCATCGCGGAGGTGTTTGGAGCATGTGAGGCAGATCTCCTCGAACATGAGGCTTGTAGTGGTCAACAAAGGGAACCACAGGGTAAAGAAGTAAGCTTGTTTGAAGACGACAAGGTTAGAGTACGCTGTTGTAGACGTCGTCGGAAGGTGATGAAAGGACGTATGAGAAAAAGGACAAGGAACTGTACGGCCTTTAAATACGGGGCGGTACGAGGAATGGAATATTTCATAAATAATAATTGGATGACTCAATTCAGACAAGACCAGGAATTGAGCTTGAGTCAAAGCGTGTGATCTCACCGAAGAGGGAGGACCCAAGGAACCACGTCACACTCGCACATCAGATCTACCCCGTGAAATTCACCTGCTTCTTTCTTTGTCAGCACGACACCTTCTCAATAGATTCACCCATTGTTCTTTAACCACTATCGCAAGTTCTCGGCCGTGACGACATCATAGTCCAATTCTTGGCAATTGGGTCTTTAGCTCACCAAATTTGTGTAGCAGCGTGATCTTACCATCGTGTTTCGTCGTCGCACGTTTAATGACGAATTCAAACACCATCGCGCGTGCGTCACTACGTCGTATCAAGTAATGCCTTTCAATTAAGTCGACTGGCATTGAATTCATCGCTAGAGAACTGCATATCTGTAGTCTACATGTCACGACAAGGTGTGAAAAAGTGTGAAAGTGATGTGATGGAATTCAGGCGTGGCCCACAGCACGCCAAAAGGTCCGTTTTTTCGCCCTCAGAAGTCCGTGCTAATCGATTCACTGTATATATCCATCTGACCCGGTTCTGGTAACTTCTGGCACGTAGACAAAACGTCTGTGAGTGAGGCTGGGTAAGGATTCATTCGTTCGCACGTAAAAATGTTGAGGATCGAAATAGTATGTATCTCGTCACCCGAGGGTCAAGCCTCGAGCACAGTGAGGACCAGAGCAGTCGATGTCACGTCGCTTTCTAACCCTCCCGAACGGCGAACCGAGCCGACCTGTCGGTGATACGGTAGATTATTGATTCGGAGATCCGCCCTCGTTTCCACTTCAATCCAGAACCGTTGTGGTCCCCGCTGGCTATTAATGCAATTGGACATCACTGCGTCATAGCTAGGAGTATGCAACGGGGACCTTGTACTCAGTCACTGGGTCAGAAGAGCCAGGGTGGCTCGAGCAACGCGCATCCACACGTCATGGGCAGTCTCCGATCGACTTGCAACATGATCTTGGCAGGAGGCACAGACACTGTGCACTGCTGTGTGCTTATGTCAGCGTGAGGGTCGCTGATATTCTTTCGTAACCTCTTCCTCGATTTTCGTTTCCCCACATTTCGCAGGATCCTCATCCGATCTAGCTACGGTTTGTGCGGGTCCCGTGCCAACGTAAGGGAACAAAGAGGGAGACAAAGTTTCAATTTCAGTGGCCCCGACACGGCTCCATATTTGAAACTACTAATAGACAAGCACGGAAAGGCTGATCCTGGTTGATCCGCGCCAGAACAATGGGATCGGGAAATGGAGGACCTGTCAGGCATGCACACTTGTGTGATTATCAGGACTAGACTAGTAATATGTCAATGGAACGCTAGAATGTTCCACCATAAATTTCGACACGAGAAATTTGGCAGAATCCATAATTGTTGTATATCCAATTGTAATCGCTCACCAGACATATCAACTATCGCCATTGCAAGGTAATATGGAGACCGCAGGTGGAACTTCCTCACGGCTATCACTAGTCCCACGATCCTCCACACTATGGGACGGTGTCGGTGCGGAATTACTTTCCGTCAATTTTGGAACGACACAGTTGGGGGGGTTTGCTTCTGAAAGCAGGGTGTGATTTGCGTCTTCGGGAAGGGGTGGGAGCACATCCTTCTCTGCCGCATCTATATCTAAGGAAGGAGATTCCGCTTGCTTGAAACCTACTATCCCGCGGGCGCGAGAACTGCCTCGTGCAGGTGGTACCACTCTATCGAGGTTTAGGCTTCCATTTCGATGTTCTTCCACGGTGGCAGCATCAGCAGGTGCCTCCTGAGGAGGCGGCGGCGGAGGCGGGGGGCTATGTGTCGGAGACGGATAGACTGCCGGAAGCGGTTTGTCTGGCTTGACACTATCTCTCCTCGATAGGAGACCCTTGATACGCTCGTTAGGACTTGCGGTAGCTCTGATGTTACTGAACGTAGACTTGCGGGGCAGAGCCTTTTCTGCGACCAGATTCTTGAGCATGTTCGTAGGGGCGCCAACGTTCTTGAGAACGGAAAATTTCTCATGAAGGTAGTGCGCATCCGCGAGCATTCTGTAAAAATCGTCACGGGGCGTGAAGCGAGGGCACTGTTTTAGTTACCTGTCTTTTACTTCTTGATTCTGCAAGTCAATCTTGCTGTATTCTTCAGATAGGCGGTGATTGATCGCAGCGACAACCTGAGACATGACATACTGTGCGGCGGATTATGACGTGAGCGGACTTGGTTAGCACGAATTAAGTATCACATACCTCCACAACTGGTGCAGTAAGGTACCTCGAGAGTACCCTGTGAAGCGTGACAGTCTCCTTGACGAGAAGTTCCATGTAATCATTGACACCTTCTCCCTGCTTTGGCCGATCCCAATCAACGTTCTATTCGCACTCGGTTTAGCTTTCAATGACCCAAACCGCGATGCAGATTACGGAAGGGGGCGTAAACTTGCCTGTAAAGATTTGACATGTGCACTAGTGCGGTCACCCATAATAGCAATCAATTTCGAATGAATTTCGCTCTGATGCTCTTGGAAGTCCTACATTTAGGACAGGAGTGAGGTTTTATTATGATATGCGACGGTTCCGGACGTACCCTCTTGAGTTTATCGAAATTCGATGAGCATTACCGCCTGGTTTGGGCTAAGGTGGCGACGGAAGGTTTCTCGCACGTACGGAATAAGTGCGATCATTATGGACAGGGACTGTGATGCCAGTGCTGAAGGGGTAAGATCAGTGGTTCCTCGGCATCAGGGACGACAAGCAGTACCTACCAAGGTGTTTTGCAGTGATATTTTTCAGACCAGCTGACCGCATGGCCCCAGCGCCCAGAACGACTTGACAAGTCCTAGAGTTAAACGCCTTCAAAAACTCTATGACTCGACTCATCGTATCGATGTTAAGCATGGAGAGATTGACGATAAGCTTAAGGTAATCGAATAACAGGCTGAGAACAGCGCCTGTGGCAGAAACACAGAAGTACGGTCGTTCTTCGATTCGAAGGTACTTGGATGACGGTGCGGATCCAATCGGATTGCTTGAAGGAAGCTGGGATGGTAACGGGTTTGGGGCCGAAGTCGAGCTATCTCTCTCTCCTACGATAAGCTCAGGGGAGTCCCGAACTGCGGAATCAACCAGGACATCTGCCATGTGCTGCAGTGCTGCAGGCACTTCTGGCATCGGATTCCACTGTTCATCTTCAACGAGCTTCGCCGATTGGCTGATTCGGGCTTGATGGAAAGCCTGTAGAAAGTGCTTCGCCTAGAAGGCACATATGATATGATATTATTGTCACATCTGATGGACTGATAAAGGTGCGTACCTGACCAAGGACCACTCCCCTTAGCCCCATGATCATCCGTCGGCATATCACCTCGCACTGCACCACGAAGTCCCACGAAGTGTTGAAGAAGGTAAGGAAGCCAGGAAGATCAAGCTGCGCATGCTGCTCGGCTCGATATCCAATAACTACCGCGGCTAGCTTGTTCGAGAGGTCCGCAGATGCAGATAGAATGTCCAAGAGTTCTTCTTGGAGTGATGTGATGTCTACTGATGGTTTATGCGCCCTGTGAGATATTAACCAGGAGATATGGAAGCGCAGTAAGCGATAAGGCGGAGAATAAGAAACGAAAAGTCATACTGTAAACTTCGTAACACTTCTATTAGTATGCCATTTTGGGCCTTGTATGCCTTTGATACCGTTCAGAAGACTCGTATACAGCTGCGAGAGAAGCGAGAGGAACTCCGCGTGCTCTTTGGAGCGGAGAAGGTTTGCAAGTCCACTGAAATGAGCACAGGACAATTGATAGTAGTGCCTGGAAAGTCAACGCCCCGCTTACCTTGGGGCAGCCTTAGGATCTTTGGACCCCTCTTCATCCGTATTGAACAACGGCAGGTGCTAAAGAACCATCAATGATCATTCACCATGAAAGTGCCGAGCACATACATGCTTGACGATACCTTGCAATTCACTTGTCACAACTTCTCTCCAGGAAACTGTGGCTTCGCGAATCCCTTTAGTGCGCAAAAGGCCTTGAAGGACGGGCCGCAGCCTATCCTTTAAGGAGAGATTCACGTTAACATTCGGCTCAGGTGCTCCATTCACTCGTTCTAGTAAGTCAAGCTTCAACACACTGACGAGTTCCGTGGTAAGCGAGGACGCTATCTCCATGGTCAATGCGCTAAGGTGCACAGGAAGAGAAGAGAAGGCGATCAAGGATGATAGCGGTATTGATGGGGTCTTCCTAGTCCCTTCACTTTCCGGGGGAGGCGATTCCGGCATAGGTGGAAGAGGGGACAATCGTCTGTTGGTGGGGACACGTTCCACACGAGCTTCCCTGCCAGAAACTGCAGGCTGCCCTTCATCAGGATCCCAGAGCGCTTCCACGCTTTCAATGACTGTCAAAGCCTCGCCCCACTGTCCTGCCGCAACTAACCCTTTTGCCACCCCAGTCATCTCCAGCACAGCCCCGACCTCTTTGACACCACTACAAATAGATCCGAGATTGAGCAGTTTGCTTTCTGTCCTCACGATTTCCAGCCCTCGTTTGGCGCCTTTTTCATCGACATCCTTGAGCAATCCGCGGAGCTTTGATATTCGATCAAGACATTCTTCCGATTCTGTCTGCAGGTCTTGCAAGTTGGTTAATGCCGCAAAGAATGATGTGGACCGAAGAGAAATTTCCCGAACAAGATGCTGTTCAATGGTATCTGCATGATGAGAAAGCTTCTCAAGAAGAGGCAGCGAATATGAAAGTGATGAAGGGTCTGAGGAACCTTCGTCTTCTTCCTGGCGTTCTATGACGGCATTGAATGTCTGTGGGTCACCAAGATTAAATTGAGCATCAAAGAACACCTGAGGGACGGAGCTAAGTGGTGTTAATAGCTTTCCTGCCCGAGGCGTGCGTGGCGTAAGCGGATTGTCCGCTGAAGGACGAGGACTAAATGATGCGTCCAGCTGAGCCTGACCATCCCGACCAAGCTGCATGTTTCGCTCGAATCTTTCCCATTCTGGGGCAATGGCTCGAAGAAACGGATCGAAGTCCTTGCGCTTCACGCGTGGTAAATCAGAAGGGGGCACAGCTGGGAGGGACGAATGTGCTTTTGGAGGAGCCTGGCGTCTATGCGGATTATTAAGAACTGTTGATATCGCTAGAAACAATAAGCATCACGCATCAGGCAATGGCAAGAGCCTAGGGTAGCCTACCGTTAAATCCCTGTGTTGAGCTACTCCATTCCTGGGGCAAAGCGCCGAGGGCAATATTTGTAGTTGATAGATTGGACAGTTCAAGGCGAAAAGGTGTTGCGAAATAGTCACCTCCACGACCTTCAGTGGTCTCTGAAACGCTCCCTGGACCTTGGACACGAGAAGATGTATCCCAGTTTAAGCGGAACGGACGTGCAGTTTGTGGTATCTCCGGTAAAGCTCCTACAGGCGAGGCTGGCCTAGAGGGGCTTGACGCATAATCAGACATGCTCTATAGGGTTGTGTGCAAGTTCGGTAGAGGGAGGACACTGGCGAACTCTAGACGGAGGGCACTGGCAAATTCTAGACTTGTGAAGAGGATGTGGCCAAACACAACAAGGATTAAAGCCAGCTCGTCGTGTCTACTAAGGTTGCCAGTTATTTTCCAGCCAATATCGTCGACGCGAACGTCGGTGAGCAAGTTCAAGAAATCTCAAAAGTGACTACTTACTCGTGAATTCTGTACAAAATATGTCCTATAAAAGAATAATTTAGTGGCAAATATATTTACTTTAGCAACAATCTTCCCAAATTAGGTTCAGTTTACTACGGACGCTCCAATGTTACTTCAAGGAATAACCGCTACTGTTTTTTTCAAGCATGGCATCCGTTTTCAGTCTTCCTGAACCGCTCCAGAGGTTCCTCAGCAAGTTCCCCCTGCACACTTATCCGTCAATACCAGTCACTGCAAAACGTCCCTTGCAAAGGCCTACACTATGGATTGCACCTCCTCGAACAACTGCAATCGACCAAAGCACTAACTCTGATGTCCTGAGCACGGATGTCGAGTGTCTGAAATGGCAGGCATATATTGCTCTGCGTGGGCTCACGAACATCACAGTCCGGTGGGACATCTCTCCAGAAGGTGGTATCGATGGTTGCTTGCCTTGCCTACACATCCCTGGGGTTGGGGATGCCAGCGCTGACCTGTTAGCACCACGCACTATCCCTGGTTGGGTGGATGGACAACTTCACTGTCCGAAGGATCCGCTGAATGGTCACAGGGATGAATCTCTCAAAGATGAGAGCCATGCATGGGTCTCCTTGCTCGAGGGTGTCGTGCATGCTGCCTTGGTGTGTGGATTCTGTCACGTACGTAGACCACACCCTGACTGTGTTGCCAGACTCTATCAGAACATCCACAACCTATCTTTTATCAACTCTTCCAGACAGCCGCTGCTGGGGGGAGAGACTTATCTGCCACTCTTAGCCCACCACCTGCTCCTCTTACCGGCTTGAGCTCACTGCTACCATCATTTGGAACAAACATTACACTCTCATCCATCCAAGCACAGTATGCGGAGGCCATCGCTTCACTCTCAGAACGGCTTGGAACCGACAGATGGTTTCTTGGCTCAGAGTAAGTCACTATCCTATTTGCGAAGCCATCGGGTATGATCACTGACGGGACGCAGAAATCCTACTGCCTTGGATGCACTTGCATTCGCATACCTACACAGTCTTTTGCACAGCAAGGATGGCACGAGAATCGAGGTTACTCGACGCGTGAACCTTGTTGACTGGGAGCGGAGGGTACGAACACAAGTAGAGGCAGCGTTCAATGCGGCCTAGTGGTCCGATCGTGTCGTTGATGGTTGTGTCTAGCCGGTTCGGGTCCACCCCGGCGTGCTGTGCTGCGCATTTGCAATGCTTTTGTATGTCGTTCATTTTGCAATTCTACACCGCACCGCATTTGCACGCTTATTTGAGTTCATTGCCCATCCAGGCGATGACTCGGATATTCCTGTGACTGTTTTTACATTCGGGGGGTAATATAGCGCCCGTTGAAGACGGCATTTACTTTTCATTGAAGTTCAATTGCCCAATGATCACCAAATTCATTGCATTCCCCGCATCACCTCTTCTTTTCATGCAGGACGGTCAATCGCAAGCAATTTCCATTACGGCCAGCTTATGCAACGACATTCAACGACTGTCAAGGCCTCACCCTTGCGCAAGCAGCGCTGGATCTGCCCATCGATCCCTTCACACACGGACAGCTGTACACCGCTCTCGCGCGTGCGCGTACGGCAATACCTCATTGCCGTATTCTCAGAGTCTAACCAAAAGAAGGACTGCGCAAATGTAGTATGCAAAGACGTATCGTTGTGATGGGCGTCGACGGTAATGAATATCGAGATCGAATACCAGACGGAAAACTCCGACCGAAGGTACTGTAGATATCGCTAACTTCTAAGTTCACACGCTTTCACGCATCATGGCACTACCTAGAAGACTGCTACTAGACAGGCTCTTGCTACCAAGTTACTTGTTTTGTCCCGATCACTTCGAGTTTGGTGGGCAGCTCCCTTCCAGCGTCTGCACGCATTTCTTTCGAGACCTGTCTTTGAAAAAAACTTGAAGCGCTCGCGACTGTGGCTGAAGCCCTAAACTTTAAAGCTGAGTTGGACCCTCGAGGATCCCCAGGGATCCGCACCGCTCAATACAGCCTGACTCGGAAGCGCTCATCATGCCCTTTAAAAAGGGCGACATTGGGTTCCTCGTTCCTTACTTCCATCCACCATCATGGATGGGTCGTATGCACCACGAAAGTTGTTCCCACTTAACGCCAGTGACACTTCTCAAGATACACAGCCATTAATTCAGAGGGCAGACAAGGGAAAGGGTGTCGGTTAGTGAACTGTACTATCTACTGGGAAGCTATCCATAATCTGCGCAGATCGACCATTTGATATCGGTAATAAGAGTTGGGATCGTTTTGCCCAGGGCTCATATTCCCGTGCATCTACCCCATCGATCATGATCGACGAGATGGACGATGATGATGAGCCCTCGGCACCACAAACATTTACATCAAAAGGTGATCAAGCAGACCTGACACACGCTGCCGTCAGTTCTGAAGACTCTGACGATGATATGTATCACTCTGTAAAATCTGACGATGACAATGTAAGTCTACTTTCCTCGCGGTCATCATGATGTGGGCTGGATTTTCCACGTTCTTCTTCAGATGGACGTAGAAGACTCCCCTCCGCATAATGATGCTCGTGACCTCGTCCAGTCGATCAATGGGATGTATCGGGTCCTGGACTTGATCAGCGAGCAAGGAAGCGGTGGGCTAGGTGACTCCATTGTCCTTGCCGAGTCTTTCTTTGCTAATTGCCTCCAGTGGACAAAATTATCATAGCGCAGGATTCACTCCGTGCATTCATCAATACCATTCGTCCCGGCGCATATGTGTCCATGACGAAAGTAAACTTCAGCGCACTGGATGGCTTAAATGTGAAGCCCGTTGGAATTTATGGGAGCAAAGATGAAATAGTGCGACTCTTGTCGTCTCTAGGTCTCGTCGACGACCACATGTGAGATAGGTTCCAGGTGCATGTTGACATCTTAATGAACCTTTTCGTGCAGTGCAGCACAGCTTGTCGCGAACCACAGCGACTACAGTGTTTCTAAACCAAGCCTTCGTTCTGGACTTTACATCCTCCGAACAACTTGTGAAGCTACCTCCGATGAACAACTGTTTCTCGTCTACTGGCCTGAGGATGGCACTTGGGATGACTCAGCTCCTTCCTCCACGAAACGCAACCGTGTCACTTTCATGCGGTTCGTTCATTCCTCTCTGATTTCTGCGAATTATTTTTTTGACAAAGGGCTTCAGATACCTCACGAAAATGTGTGACCAAGTCACAGCACTCGTCTCTCCTAAGCATTCTCGCTCTATTGTATGGAGTGAACAGGAAGACGAAGGCACCTTGATGGAAACGGAAGAAGGCCAAGACGAGTCCGATAGAATGTTCACGTTTGAAGTTACGAAAACGAACGAACAGGAAGAAGCCGTAAAGTCGCGTCCTGGATTCAAGGTATGCCCAATTCATCATTCCCAGCCTAATGCTAACATCGGCATGTAGGCTACGTCAGATCACATAGCTATAATCCAGCCTCACCCGGAGGCAACAGTGGACGTCGGACTGCATAAGCCTTGGTTGTTGCACGGCGAGACTACTCAAGGGTTCATGACAATCAGCTATATACCAGGCAGGCAGGTCACCGAGGTGTCGAAGCGCAAGTCCATCACTCGCCTCCAGTTAGGCGATTGCTTGTAGGTGTTATTCTGCGTAGTAATTTTCTAGATCTGAAGTGATACGTCCTCAGGAAAAATGACAGTTTACGGTTGAACGAGGGTCTGGATGCCAACGCACTGCGTCTTTTGATGGATGCAGGCCTTCGAAGTCGCTTCCCGCAATTGTACAAACAATGGCAGCAGGAGTCTAGCGATATTTCATCGAATGTCCGGGCAACTAAGGCGTCGAAAGAGGCCAGCATGAAGGAGGCGTTGGATAAGGGTTCACCCCTTCTCACTCGCATTCTCCACAAGGCACTGGTTGATGCCATCATCGAGAAATTTCCGTAAGTATCCCTTCACATATCTTTCTTGTGTCTTTAACTCGATCCTTTTCAGCACTTTCACCCATGATTCCTTCCCTTACCCCACCAACAGCGAGCGGGGCAACCCGGTGGCTCAAGGTATATCGTCCGTGCAATCAATTCGTTTGATAATAACAGTCTGTCCAGATCCGGTCGAACCAGCTATCGCCCCTTCGTGAGTTGTACTTGCAACAACCACAACCATTTCTGATTCGATTCACTAAGTGCACCTACTGACGGCTCCCCCCCTCACTCCACGGAAAGCGAGCAGGATAACTCTGTCCAAGGTATTCGTCTATATAGTGGAGTTGCGTCATAGTAACAGGTTATCCAGATCAACTTCACACTGTCATTGAGCTATACCCAGAAATAGGGGATGAGTTTCATCGCACATTGCAAAAGCTGCGCATCGAGAAGATTAACAATCGCGATTTCAAGAACTGCAAGGAACGCGTCTGTATCGCCCAAAGCCTACTTCGTCAACTTCCCGACATCGAGACGAAAGGGGAAGACTTCTTTAATGTAATTCTACACGCGGACATGAAAGACGTCAAGGAATCCGTCAGATTGATAGGAAAAGGTGTTACCCCGCATGAGCAACCGAAGGGGTTGCTAAAACAAGCTGTGGATAGCATCGCTTCCTTTACCTTGTCTGGACCGGGCTCCCAGTTCGTCGATAAGACATTCAGAGATGCAGAGGCTACTGCATCTACGGTCAGCGACGCTCAGTTCCTCGCTGAGTTGGATGACATCGAGAAGCTCCCTGTCATGAAAAAAGTTGTCGCAGATACCAGGGCTGCTGCGTTGGCGCACTTCAGATCGGCAATTCTCACGAGGCAAACGACAAATTTGACTCATTTTGCGCTGCGCACACAAATTGATACATGTGTGGCCCGGGTTCGTAAGGAAGCGGCCAGCAATGAAGAGCAACAACTGGCCGAATCACTAAAAGGGTTTATCGCTGAAATCAATGCCCAATCACAAACAGGTAATCATTCGTAAGCGATTTGGCCGCGTTTCCACTTCACCACACTCATAAACTGGCAGGCACACCTGTCTCATTGACGCCATCGAGGATGGACGAGGGTATTACTATTGTGCGTCAATCATTCCTTTCGTTTTTGAATGCCAATGAAATGGTTTCTAGCAGCGTCTTCGCTGCAAATAACTGGTTCAAGGGAATCTTTCGAGGAGCCAAAGTTGAAATTCACGGTTCACCTCATGCAATTGACAGCACAAGATCTACATTCCTTACAGCTCAATTCTAGTACGATTCCTTCACCAAAGTTTAGGAGCTCATACTCGTTCAAGTTACCCCTTGGTGATTCCGTGGTGTATGTGGTCTCTGCAATTTGACACATAGATATAACTGACGCAGAGCTCAATCCCAGGAGAGCGCAGCTTCTTCCAGGCGAGAAGATCTTGCTTGCCACGACTGATCGACTTGGAAACCTCACGATCTACCTGGAACACCTCACTGCTATCGAAGGCGCCTTGGCTCACGGCAGTCGCGGAAAAAAGCTGCACCGTGATAAAATCGGCGATTTTGTTCTTGCTTTTGATGAGTCAAAGCGTGTGCTCAGCATTGTTGCTAAAGAGAAGGTTCGTTCCACTAGGCTTCTGCTGGGACGAGCCTGATGAAAATGCAATCAGCTCTTGTTACACATCTTCGTTTACGATGACACTCGTGGCAGTTTCCAAGCCATGGGCAGTGCGATCAACTTGACTCAATGGTACACTGAAGGGAACTCCATTAGTCATGCATGTTTCATCTGCGGCAGCGAAGAACTGCTGCTCGTTGATACATTCGCACAGGCGAGAGTCTACTCTCTGACGACAATGCAGTTCAGGTCAGACTCGCGCCCAGAAATGTTAAAGACATCTAATTTATGCATCGCAGGCCGGCGACGCTCGATCTCATTCAGATTCCAACGGCAGTTCACTCGACTCCAGATGGTTCTTGCTTAATCACAGCTCATGTCCGTGGGTCTGACTTGACACTAACCGCCTACCACTGGAGCACCTTCGGCTCAACGGATGGCATCCCGCTCGATATCGCTAATCTTCCATTGGACCAGCCACTGCTTCTGACATCGCTGACTAGCCGGAATATTGTGCATTTGGTCACACTTGACGTTGACACTCAATCATGTCGATCTATCGCTCTCGACATCACCCGGAAAGTAACAGAGTTCACATTCAAAGAAAAGGGCGCCCGAGGCGGGAATATAAATTCTGAGAACGTCACTGCGCACAACTGCCTCATTGATTGTCACGCCGAAGTGTGGACTCGCTTCCCGGTTCTTCCCGCCGTTCAGCGGGAAACGATCACGTCGTCGAGTAGCAGGTGTCAACGAACATTGGTATTTATTACGGATCGGGACCATCATCTATTTGTGCCGCACTTCCATGATCTTATTTCAAACTTTGAAAGGACGTCAAAGAAGCCAACCGGAAATCTTCTGAAGTCGATGGCTGTCTCTGCAACGACATACTCCGCCTTTTCTAATGGTCTTCTTGGAGGTGCGGCGTGGAGCGTATCAAAATTTCGCGCTGGGGAGTGGCTGGCGGAGTTCCTCTGCCTCATTCCTATCCAGATTGCTGTGACTAAGGAGAATCGTTTCGTTCCACTCAAAGACGGGGTGTATTCTACCGAACTGGAGAAGACCCTTCTTGGTGCAGATGTCAACCGCATCGTCGATTATGTGTCTTTTGGTTGGTATGAATCTCTATTTCAGTCATACATGGCCAGAAAGGTATGGATCGCACATGAATGCTTTACGGTGTTTTGAAAGCCACTGATTTACGTTGTGCCCTCAAGCCCGTTAAAGTCGTATCATCTATGGGTGAACAATCAGTGGGGAAAAGCTTTGCCTTAAATCATCTCGTGGACACGTCTTTCGCTGGATCAGCTATGCGCACGACAGAAGGAGTGTGGATGTCGGTGACTCCAACGAAAGATGCTCTCGTAGTTGCTTTGGACTTTGAAGGCATGTCGGATCAGTAATCCTTGCGACATCACGTGTTGATATGCTCACTCTAAAAAGGTGTTCATAGTATTGAGCGTTCCGCTCAAGAAGATACCTTGCTTGTGCTGTTCAATACTGCAATCTCCAACTTGGTTTGACAGCACTTTCATGGCGTAGATGGGAGCTTTACCTCGTTCTATAGGTACTATTCCGGAACAACTTCGCCTTGAGCCGCGATATTACTGGATTATTCCAGTCATTCCAGTCGAGCTCGACTGTCCTAGATCCAGCAGCCAACCCGAGTCTATTTCAATCAACATTGGTGATCATCATCAAGGTGATTTTCCACTTCTGACGGCCACTTTTCATATTCCTCAACTCAGCTACTGTCAGGATGTCGTAGATTCAGACAAAACAGAAATCACCAAAGAGTATGTTACTGACCATGTCTTGAGGACGTATACTCAAGTTGTCACTCAGGTTTGCTCTTAAGTTTCAGAAGATAGTCCAAGACGAACAAGAAGCCAACTTCATTTCTCGCCTCCACGCTGGACAGTTGAATATAATCCCATGGTATGCGCAGTGTTTCTCGTGTCTACATTCCGCTTTATCGTTTTTGTAGGCCCGTGATCGAGTCACAGGAGTTCTACAAGCTGTTTCCAACCCTTAAGCGTCGACTGGACAAACAAAAACTGACGCATAATACAGCAGGAGAGTTCCTTCATGTGATGAAGACGTTGATGGCGAAACTAAAGGTATACTTGATCTGCGATGCATTTTGCGAGGCCATTGATTCGAACTTCCGCAGGCAAATGACTGGGGCGCTCTCTCTCGTGCGTATTCTAAAGAATCGATAGTCCAGTTCACGAACAGGGCAACACAGAATCGATGGCCTCGCATCGAGCACAACTTCTTCTCGCCCTCTTACCCAATGCTCTGGCATTTGGACTGCAAGAGGTTCATCCTGACCCGGAACCTTTGAAGGTGTGAAACACTCCTGCTGTCTTTTGCTTTAATCGCATTTAACCTGGTGTCAATGAAGAACCTAGATAACGATGTCCCGATTGACATGCCCGATACTTCTTCTGAATTTTCGTTGGCGACTGGGGGACCGCAACAATCGTCTTCCCGCGAGGCCGCGCTGCAAGTCCTGTCTCTTGCATGGGGAGACTATGATTCTCGCCAACATGTCTCGGAAGATGTTTGGATTGAGAATCTGACCACTCATATAGACAGCCTGGTCGATTTGCGCATCACCCACGTTGGCGAGTGGATATCGTCGAACGTCTCTCGCTTCCAAAGCGGGCAAGCTAGCATTGACGAGCTTATGAGAGCGTTCGATAGCGCAACAGTAGACTTGAGAAGCAACTTACAGTTGTGCAAGCTGAAATGTGCACGCTGCGAGCTGCTCTGTGTTCAGAGCAGATTGCATGATGGACAGCATACTTGCCAAACTTCTCATTCTTGCATACATTCTTGCGATTTCTGTGCCTCATCCGGAGAGACCAAGGCTTGCTCAATGTCGTAAGTCAATAATCTTAGTACTTGCTCAGTAAATGACCGATGTTTTTCAGAGCGGGACATCCAGGCAAACATATGTTAGGCCTTTCATGAATACCCCCGCACATCAGCTCATATTATGTCTGCCCCTTCTAGATGTGTTGTTAATGCGCATCTTTGTGGTCAAACTTGCAAACTATCTGGGAGACAGGGATGTCTGGATGAGTGTACGAAGGTGAGATTATCTTCACTGCAGCCAGAAGGCCACTGAACTGGTGGTTTCAGGTGATCGGGCATATAGATGACGATCATTTATGTGCTGCTACTGTACATGCCTGTGGTCAGGTGTGTTTGACTCTTGAACAGTCTTTTTTACATGCTAGAATGCGTCTAGCCATGCGATCTGTCAAAGCTGACGTTGGCTGACGGTTCCGCTCCACCTTGCCGCGGCACTTGTGGTATTCCAAGGTAAGTATAAACTATCAACGATTAGCGCTACGTTTAGGATCTTATTTACCACAGCGATGTGGACCACGACCAACATCAGTGTGATGCTCGACTTTGTTCTTTCCCTTGCCAACTTTGCAAGAGACTTTGTGCGAATACAGACCATCTTCACGGCTTGCAAGACGACGCTATTCATCTTTGCGGGTTTGTTGATAGCATCCATGCCACGTATTTTGGCAATTCAAAATTAATTTCAATATAGGGAAGAGCATTCGTGTTCCAGGCAATGCACTGCTGATGGCATCTGCGAAATTGAAACTGCGCCTCAATCGATCGAGGCGACGTTTACCGGAAGGCATGAGACGTTCCAGTACACGAAGGTGGCGTGCCGTTTTTGTCGTGAACATTTTCTAAGCTAACAAACGACCTTGATTTGTAGTACTCACAAGGTTTGTGCGAGTTACTTACCTGTCACACTAGTAGTACTCACCCGCTCTTTAAACAGTGGCCAAACGACTGAGATGTACCAAGTCGATACCGCCAGGAGTGGTTGCCCATAAAGGTCCACATAATCATAGTTTCGGACAAAAAGGTGGTGCATTTTTGCAGAGAGAGGTTTGGATATTTGTTTCATTTTGCGGTCATTCCTCATTTTTTCTAAAGGTGTGAGCACTGCGGCTACTATTGTACTTTGCCACTCGGTATGTGTTGTAACATTTTAACAGTCACATTTCACACATCACCACACCAGGTCACCCGCAACAAGAGCATGAAACGAGACACGGATCCATGTCTTCATCACGATGGGCAGTCGATGGCCCAGATGATGCAGGTCTCGAGGTCGAGGGACGTCGCTTCTCTTCGAATGATGAGGGTGCACCGATGATGTGCAACCTTATCTGTCAGGCATTAGGCCGCCACATCCACATCGACTACTGTCGTGCCCCGGATGCCTCTGCTTGCAGAGGGAATAATGAAGTTCAGCATATTTCCAAGAGACTGGTGCCCAACCCGGATCGTGCCAAGGACTACGTGACGCACAATCTCTTCTGGCGGCGAGCCGGTGAGTAATATAGCTGTGGGTATGACTGGGCTCACATAGTCCGCAGGCTTCAAAGACCCTTATTCTCGGGAGGAGCAAGCAAATTTCGCCAAGTGGTGAGTTTCGAATGTTCAAAGTGTGGTAACGTAAATGAACTCGTACCCCTGTTAGTGACTCGATGTGCAGCGGTATGATCTTTTCCTTGCTGTCCCATTGGCTATTTACCCTTTCTCCAGGGCCCGAGCACACTGCTGCGGCTGGAAATGCTGCTCAGCCATCTTATTGCACTTTGCCTCTGTTTCACCCTGCCGGTGGATCCTAACAATGCCCAAGTCGGTTTAGGATACATTTCCAACGACGGACATCTATTCTCATGCAGGAATCCCGTGATCATGCAGCAAGCATTCCATGTGTGAGTGGACATCTGGGGTTCCGCCGCAGTGACATTAATAAATGCACAATTACTTTACTCCAGAATCTTTGTGGCCGATAGGTAAGAGGAAATCTTCGCATTGCTGTGGTTGCTGACCATCAACAGATCCGGTTCCATGAGCTATAATGACAGACGTCCCCTTCCGAACACACCTGCCTCTGACAGAATTAACGCGACGCTCTAACAACCGCTTTGGTGCTGTGCTGTCTTCGTTATATAGCTTCTGGTCCGCACGTGCTGCAGCAGTCGGTCAACAAGGAGCGCGACGCGACTCATACAGCGTTATTCTTTTTCAGTCTTCTGTCACGAATGCCTTCGTAAATGATTTCGTCAGTTCTCCCGACCAATTATTAGACGCCGTTTTGCGTTATGATGCCGATGGAGGCACGAACTTCACTGCTGCGGTTCAGCAGGCCCAATCAGTCATAGAACAACATTGGAGCACAGAGAGGTGCGTCGATCTTACCGTGACATTGTTTAAGATCTTTAACAGTATTTTCAGGAGCCCTGTAATGATATTCCTGTCGGATGGCGAGTGTCATATCGCAGATCAGACTGTTCAAGATTTGTGCCGCTCCGCGGTTCGTCTTGGGTTCGTTGTCCGGTTTCCTTCCTGGATTGCCAACTTACAACATGCAATCTAGCAAAGCATTGTCTTTCCATGCAGTATCATTTGGCCCAGATGGATCTTCTACCACGTTGCGAAGAATGACTCAAATCGCACTTGACATCCAAAACAATGCTCCAAGAGATCCTTTGGCCCCAGCGGCAGCAACAGTCGCGTCTTCATATACGCAGGCCTTAGACACGGTAAGAGTGTTGCAAGAACACATCAATCATGATTCACTATCCATTTCGTTCTATCATTAGATACAACTCGCCGAAACGTTCTTAGGAATCGCAGAGTCGCTCAGAAAGCCAAGAGGGTCTCTCATCCATTGATTGGAGGATGCGTGGGGAAATTGCATGTCAAAAAAGAACGTCAAGGTTCAGTGTACACTAGTGCAATGTTAGTTTGTCGTGAATCAAGATGTACATTATCTGTGTTCCTTCCCTCTTCCCGTTATTGAGCTCATGGCGCCAGATGCCCAACCCTTGTTAGGCTTGTCTAACTTGGGAACGTGATATGGACCGCGGGATCGCTTGCCTCGTACTTTCGGAAAAGGATGTACAAGCTGAGGCCGCGCTTTTCGATCGTGTCTCCGCGCGCAGTGTCGCGGGTGCTACGTGATGTATGAAGCGTTCTGCTGCGTATATGAAATTACATTGGCTTATGAGGTTACTCGACGCGTGAACCCTGTTGCCTGGGCTCGGGAGCGGAGAGTACGGACACAAGTAGAGGGCAGCGTTCACTGTGGTCTAGTGATTCCGATCATGTCGTGTATTTAAAGCATATGATACCTGTTACTATCAACGTTCAACCTCCAAAACCAGAAGATATCCAAAAGATATTCATATTTTAGCCTTTCCATTGTCGTGTCCATTGACGACTTTGTGCCCGTTGGGTTTTCCTTGAAACCTTTTTGTAAGCGCAGCTATCATCTTGGCGAACCTGATGATGAGGGTTCATGAGCATATTGGCCCTCGAGACAAGGACAACTGAAGTCTCACCAGAACCAGTTGAGCCCTTGGAGCAAGACATTGCCGACTCCATAAATGATGACGTATGGAGTCAAAACTTGGTCGTACACGCCATTCAAAGTCACGAAAAAGTCATACGACTACATTGAAAACGTCAGTGTGATATACACGAGTCAAATAGGCCACCAACCATCTTTGCGCCCCAGACGCAGCGTACAAAGAAGAAGGTCACAAGAAGAACAATACCATTGACAAGCTGAAGGGCACTGCCTGTCTTTCCCGTCTTGTCCATGAACCTGCAAGCGAAGCTCGTTTGCATCGTCATGAGCATGCATACCCGGTTATGACTTACCAATGGATGTTCAAAAACACAGTGCTCCTGTGAACAGTATGAACGAGAGGAATGGAATGCCTGCAGTGGTTCGCTACTTACAGCTCCCAAAACAAGAAGCGTACTCCGTAGTAAGGAACAAAGGGCGTCTGAATGGGCGTGTTATATGCCCTGTCCATAAAGCTCTAATATGATAACATCACGCACAAATGCAAGGCCGTATATCAAAAGGCATGAAATGGCTGGGGCTGGATCAGAATCAAGCTTATGAAGAAACCAGTCGGGCACGCACCATGGAAAACGAATCCAATGTCACTGAAGTGAATGATCGATTCCAATGTGTCCCAGATGAAGTAACTAAAGTCATGTCAGAAACCTTTGTGGCGTTCACTGACAGTCGGCTCACCCCGTGGCGACAGCTATCACAAACCCAGCATCATCATGCCATCCAAACGCGCGATTTTCGTTAAGACTCGGAAGATTGAGGCAGCGCCCGGTGAGGAATATGATTATAAGAGCATGGACGAGCGATGCGACACGTATGTCCCTGTAAATGTCAACTGTTCCGTAGTCTACCGATGTGGTGTAATGAGCCTCACCAGTTGTTCCGCGCTCTCTTTCCAGCTTTGCCATACGACACAGGAAAGAGCACCTCGCTCACAGTGGGTGACAAATTATTGTGCACGACAGTGAAGAACACGAAGGAGAGCAAGATCACATCGGCAAAGTCAGATATCTTGTCAATGCCTAGTTTCTGCCCGAGTGGCGCTGCAAACTCCCGTATTTGCAGCCGCACGTCTTGAATCATGGCAGGAAGCAAATAATTGAAGGTGTGAAACTGTTACGAAAGGTATTTGTGATTCGTGACTAGCGAGTTTAGCAGTACACTTCCCAAAAATTTTATGCGCAGTGCCAGTAAGTCCGGTTATTACGACGGGGCCGTGTTCCCTCCACGTTATCTCAGAGGGGTGCAATGGGCTCTGGCGCGAGTAGATATGCAGGAGTTCACAAAGAGACATTGTTCGCCTGTTGGTTTATATCAAAGGCAGGAATAAGGACATAAGAACAAGGTGAGTCGTGACAGAACAATACGCCTGGTAAGTCGATCAAAATCTATTTCAAATTGTCCACTTCATACACGAGTCTTGGCTCAGAATAATATGTAGTAAATGACTTCATTGTCAAGGTTCTCTTCCCCAACACATATATATCACATAGATGCACTTCCGCGCCGAAACAAAAAATGGATAAAAACAAATAAAACACTAAACTATGCAAAAAGTGAGATAATGACCATGCAAAGAGCGAGATGCTCGAAGTGGGATAGAAAGACCTTGGAATGACTCAAGCGACAACGGATTTGCGGTTCCAAGCAACATGTATACGAGTGGAGTGTGAGAATGTGCACATTGGCAAGCCATGAAGCATCGTCCATTGATTTTGGAATGTCATGCGGACAAGGGGGTGTAGGATATGTGTAATGAGCGTGGGCGGTTCGAGTGTGCATAGGATGCGTGGGGGCTTTCGCTTAAAAAAGGTCGGTTTGGAGTCTGAATCTCTCCTCCAGTCTCTCCATAGCCAGAAAATCAAAGTGGGTATGTCACAGTGTGGGGTATAAGGAGCAACACATCACATCACGATACAGTTGCAGCCTGTTTGCGGCGGTGCGTATGGGTCCTCACCCTTTCCGACGGGTCCCCACACAGACGGTACCTGAAAATACGGTGTATGAGCGCAATTACACAGGGCACAGGCACGCGAGACGAAAGTTGTAAATAGTGAAGGCACTGGAAGCATCAGCAATACGAACGCACCAGGTGATCTTTTGTGGTCTTGCAATAACGAATTAAACTGTAACGGAGAGAGCAAGGGTAAGATCGTCTGTGCCTGGCTGTGGTGGGAAGAAAATGGGTTCGTACCTTGCACTAGCTTCGCTCACTCTCATTCGCGGTCGCGCAAGATCCTCTCGCAGTCGCTGATTGTGCTCTGTGAGCCTACGAAGCTTTAGCTCCGACATGGACTGCTTGTGTGGACGGGCGTTCATGACGAAATAGAGCGGAAATCACGAAGAAGTTGAAGAAGCGCAGGAAATCTGAGAGAAGGAAGTCAAGTATGCGACTGTAAAAGATGAATGACTTATAAGTAAAGAAACTAGCAAAATTGAAAGAAAAACAACGCACCTGCCCACCGGGCCAAGAATGTACGGGGGAGAGGGACGAAGAACGGAGACAAGTGGGACATACCGCGTCGGAGTTCTAATCCACAGGAGTCCTGCCATCGCCAAGTTATTGACCGCACGGTATGATATCTCCTACAACATCAGATTAAAAACTCGTCATGGCGCGCTTTTCATCCCCAAGTGACAGGCAGTCAAACTCTCGAACGCGGTCAAGTATGTCGAAAGCGCCCAAGTCACGTCAGATGCCATCCACGCATTCATTCTTCAGGAACGTTACTGACAGCGAGAATCACGTTCTGCAGCGGACAAATCACGCCTGTTGGGCCGCAACAGACTTATTTCACCATTGAAGAAGATTCGGACCCGACATAGATGCACCTGCGAACCTCGATACCAGTCTCCTACATCAGAAGAACACCTCGGCTTCAGCGAATATCGCGAAGAAGACCAGTTTAGCGATGTAGACGATGGCATACAGGAACACCAGGATCAAGATGATGAGGACGATTCCGCTTACTCTGATTGGGACGAACACGCAACCCTAATTGCTCTCCTAGATGACGGGTATGTGAAATTGACCAACTTTACCGAACCTTCAGAACCTCTTCGTCGCTCACCATCATCTCAGGGAGGGGGCTCCCGATTTTGACGATGGAGCGGCTATAGTTGATCTACTCCAGCCAGCGTTCACTGCTCATGGACGGGATGCGAAAGAGCGGTTCAGGGAGACTCTCGTTCCAGTGATTACCCGAGTAGGAGAGGCTCACAAACTTTTCTCGCATGAGATACACCCAACTTTTTTTCGTGGAGCTGCCCTATTTCAAAATAGCTCAAGAGCCCTCGAAGATGCTGCAAGACGCGAACACGATCAAGTGATTTCGACGTTTTCTGGGATGAAAGTTAGTTTGCGAAAGTCCTCTTATCTCCTCGTGTAATTCAGCAATGGATTTCCAGGACGCGCTTGAGGGATTATCTTTTCAGTTCCAAGATGTATGCGCTGAGAGCGACGAGCTCTTTGATGCATACGAAAAGGTCATAAACAAACATGGTATTTTTTCCGGACTTCTTGAATTGTGAGCCTGACCACAGAACGGTCCTTCCATGTAGTCCAACGAGTTAGAGATTACGCAAAATCGGTTCCTGGGGACATCGAACGACTCATATCCAAACTTGACAAGTCGCACAAATCTGTCGCAGCCGAAGATCATGCCAAAGCCAAGGAGAAACTCCTGCGAGGGATCCTGGACAGATACTGAGCGCAGTTTGCCTTCTATTGCCTGTCATGTACCTTGCCCGGACTTCGATCACGTCACTTTACTAATTCTGCTCTCCATAAAGCCAGTGGACTCATCATCGTATCATTTGCATGACTTGCGTTGTTATTTAATCGCTACCATTCAGGCTGTTTTCTTACCGTTACTGGTCATAATTAATTGAGGCTCAGGTTGTTTCTAGATATTTCATTGTGTATATCTGGCGCATTGCCTGAGCCTCAGTCGAGGAGCCGAAGAGGAGAATGGATGTACTTTTCCAGAATACTCTTATTCATTATCAGGTCTGCCCGGTCGCCGAATCGCTCATCTCAAACGCAGTTAGATCAACGACCCTATGTGGCTTTGCGGCCTGAACACTGAATGCCGTTAGGAACCTCCGAGAGTCGAGACTTGAATAGAAAAGAATTTTGTGAACAAAATACAATTGCCCAAATTCGGAAATTGTCATTTCAAAGCAGTCAAACCGGGTAATTGCACCATTGCAGACTTGTCTCCCCACCTTGATCACCACCGTCTAATCCTGTGGTATTCTGGTTTCTTGACCCTTCGTGGTACGACACGCGACAATTTCACTTATACGGCGGTCCATACAAAGCTGGTGGGTAGCTTGGTGCTCAAAAGCCTATGTCTACCATATCTCACAGTTTTTACTAATCAAGGACTTTTACTACGCATCAACTCTTGCCTTCTCCCGTCCTGAAATTCCATAAGTATGAGCTCTCGAGGTGGAAGGCAGTCAATGTCAGAACTACGGTATCGTCGGCTACTGGAACACAACCAGCGCCTTCGAGAAGATTTGGCAAGGCCAAGAATTCGGGTTAGTGAAGCTGCCGCTAGGTGAGATTCCGCTTTTTTTCGTTCTATTGAAAACCAAGCCAACCCATTCATAGTTTAATTCGCTACTGCAAGACGACGAAAGATCACCTTGTATGTTTTCTTTGTGCTGCGCCTTGTTTGTGTTGAACGTATGACGACTGAATTGTACTTAGGTTCCGTCTGTGTGGGGTCCAGTCACCAAGGCAGATGACGTATATGGACAACAAAAATCTGGAGGGGGCTGTTGTTCGATACAATAACCTGGACGGTTTTGCATACATTCATCGACCTACTTGCCCGTCTTTATGTAAGCGCCCGACACAGTTCTCGCTTATACCGCTGCATTATGATGTGGACCCTACTGCTTCATTGACCCCAATAGCTTTTCATCTCTTACGTGTACCTATATTCAACCTTTCATCGTTGTAACAAACTCTACGCTTTGCTTTCAATGTTTTGATACATTTTTTTGGAACTCAGAGGGGTACTGAACCTGTACAAACATGTTCATCACAGAAGGATACGTGTCTTCTACAACTTGGCTAAGAACTGTCGAATGGCGCCTTCATTCAAGGCACCAACAAACTGGTCAACCTTCTGGCCATCTCTGAAAGCTATAACGGTTGGCAGCGCCCGGACCTGATGAATTGTAGGAATGATAACTATAACTTCTAATTCATGGCGAAGAGTGCGCACCTGGTACTTTGCTGCTAGCTCAAACTCAGCGTCTGAATCCACCGTAACCAAGTCAAGCGAACGGCCACTACCGGTCTTTACTGTCGCATCACTGGTCAATTTTTCAAGCAAAGGCGAAATCATCTTGCAAGGGTTGCACCAACTACACGCCCTGTCAGTAGATGCTAAATTACATTCCAAGTTATTGCGCACTCTGCATAGAAGTCAACCAGGACGACTTTATGACTTGCAGTCGAATTTAGAGCGACCTTGTCGAAAGTCTGGAAATGTTAAATGCATGTAGCTCTTGCGGTTATATTGACCCAGCTGGTGCTATGATACTGACAGGAAAAGGTGCTTGCCTTTGCATCGGCCTGCAGGAAATGCTCTTGGCATTTCCAAGAACGATGGAATTGACGTAGACCAATAGAGCGTTTCAAGGATCCACGTCCCGTCGTTGATGCCAGCCGCGTGGAAGCTTTGAAGGTGACGGATAACATTGCAATTGGAGAAATAAGATTAAGTTGCCTCTGGCGTTTAACCGTGAATATATATTCCCACATTCTCACGGTTTAGCTCTTTGTGTTGGTCCAATAATATTCTAGCAGCTGGGAGGTCCACGGCGCCGTCGAATCCACGTCGTACATGTCTGTGTTTGTAAACAAAGTGCCAGAGCAGCAGGTCGTGATTCACTGATTGGCTCAGTAATCAAGCTAAGTTAAGTGCCAAGCTCGATTGTGTTCTTGACCGTGTTTACATTTGTTTACGTTATTGAATAATAATGAAATTAATCCAAAGCTAATCAGTATGATCTGCTTCACTGGCATATCTCTACTATGCCGGTCCGTTCACTCCCTCCTCCAACCAAAAGACGGAAGACCGTTGTTGAATCCGTTTCAATAAAGTATTTGGAAGCTCAACTGACCTTCCGCCGTCGCCGAAAATGGCACTCTTAACCCACTCGCGGACCTGCTCATACTGGCTCATGGCACGTCAGACGCGAGGGAGATGTCCAAAGTTGTCTATAGCATTTATCGCGTATTCGTCTTGATAATCTCTCGCGGAATGCTAGTCCACGGGGGTGATGATGCTGCCAAGCTAGTCCGCAAGTGGACATGGGAGAAGTTGGATTCGTACGTCGAACTACTCGTTGGCTTACTGCAAGATGAAGAGCCTGCGCTGAGGGTGCGCATCATCTTGTTGATTTTTCCTTGTATTCTCACATCTATCCTAGAAATCAGCGCTGGAGATTCTTTTTTCACTTTTGAAGCATCTCTCAACCTCATCAACCAAGTCTTCTCCGACCCCACAACCGCAATTTCACCTTTCGCACTTTAAACACATAGTGCATGGGCTTCTACTGTGCCCACTGTCTCCTCGATCAAAAGAAAGCAGCAAGCATGATTCCAAGACGAAGCTGGACGTGAGAGAGAATTTCGTGGAGGTATGGTTCAGCGTCTACGATGATATACGATGGTGTTTTTTGCGAGAAGCAACGTAAGGCTCGTGCAAAATCAATACGCAGTGCTTAAATCTGCCTTTAGAACTGTGCTCTCGAAGTATTCATCTGCAGAGTACCCTCAACTGCTCGACAATCTACTCTCCATTATGGAAACGTTGTCAACATTTCCAACGGACCCGTCGGAGCTCAACTCGTGGTGGGTGGAAGAGCTCGGCGCAAAACCTCCAAAACACAAACACGCCAAGGGAGAAACTGAAGAGGATGACGATGACGCAGAACCAGTAGGCGAAAACGACGAGGATGACTGGCGCAAATTTTTCGATGAGGATTCCAATGCGAAAGATGCCAAAAAACAGAGTATCAATGCCCGGGCTCACACCCTGACATTCCACCAGTCTCTTCACTCTCTTCAAGCTCATCGAGCTGTATTCACGCGAACGTGGCTGAACTTCCTGCCCCATCTGTCATCAGTCTCTACATCCTCCAATCGGGCGCTCACAACGAGAGCATTAAATATAATGCACCGTGGTGTCTTGCCACATCTCACTAGGCCTGTGCTTGTCATGGATTGGATAAGCGCATGCGTGGATCTTGGTGAGGCAAAAATCATGGTTTTAACACTGTTTATTAAGGCGTTTCGCTAGGAGAAACCGTCGGACTTCTAGCACTCAATGCTTTGTTCACCTTAATGCGAGATTATAATTTGTAAGTGCCAACCTTCAAATGACACGCTTTAGGTCTCACCAGATCTCCTGGCTGCAGGGATTACCCTTCATTCTTCACTCGATTATACGCATTCCTCCATCGCGATGTTCTACACTTGAAGCATCGTGCTCGGTTTTTCCGCCTAACCGAGCTGTTTCTGAGTTCCACGTAAGACCCATGTCCACAATTGCCAGTTGTTGTAACTGAGACCACCCAGGCATTTACCTGCAACCTTATTGGCATCGTTTGTCAAGAGGTTGTCCAGGCTCTCGCTGAGTGCTCCTCCGGCAGCTATTATCATGATAATGCCTTTCACGTACAATATTCTCAAGCGACATCCGGCCCTGATGGTGATGATACACAGGGCTGATGATAATACCGACATAGGTACGCATTCAGCTCCTTCCTGGCCACCGTTGACTAATCACAATGTCAGACCCGTTCATCGCGGACGAGCCAAATCCCAACTCTACCAACGCACTTGATTCTTCGTTATGGGAACTTCACTCTCATATCCATCACTACGACTCTGCAGTGTCAACCATGGCGCGCATTTTTGCAGAGGCTTTCACCAAGCCAGGTTATTCAATGGAGGATTTCCTCGACCACACGTACGGAACAGTAAGAGATGGTCCATTTTACTCTTGTGCACGCGCTTACAATGTCGCAGCTAATTGAAACTGAGGTCAAACGTAAAATCAAAAAGGAACCTGCGTTGGCTATGGGACTGAGGAAAGATCTGTTTCCAACAACAGATGCAGCGAATACGGACGACGGTGTGGCTGGTAGAGATGTTGTTAGTGAACTGTGGGTCTTTGGATAAATAAAAATATCGAGGTACACTGTAGCAGATATACGCGTACGACCCATATGCATTGTCCTCAGGCTGAGTTCATGATGTGTAAATAGGATCAAACATACCAGTATTAATTCCGTCTGACTTTGAGGGCTCAAGTCGAGCCGCGTCCACTTCCACCAGATAGATGGATTCGATCAGAGTTTCGAAGGTGCGTTGCGTGCGGAACGCACCATTGATGTGCTCAACAGTGCGTGTGCAGGTGGAGAGGGTGTTATGTGGCAAGTCCGGCAGCGCTCAATATGGATCTCTACACCTCACTGCCCATCACCTTATATTTCGGTATGAGGATGATGAGAAGGAGGAGATGTGGGCGAGTTATACATTTCGGTTCACGGCATGCTGCACTTGATAACTCGTACTGCAGGTACCTTACCCGCTGATATCTCTTGTATTGAAGCTCCCGCAAACCTTGCATGGACAGAGTCCGCTAACATTTCACACTCGGATGTTTGAAACGTTTTCACTGTCCTTTGAGAAGGAACGGGACGCCATAGATGTATTCGAAAGTGTCAAAGAGCTGACCGTGTGCAGTGAGCGTCCAATCCCTTGATTTATGTTACATCGATCGTTAATATTTATTAGCCTCTGTCAACCAGCTGTATGCGTTCTTCTACACCCCTAGTCCACCATTTGATACTACGAGTGGATGGTCCATTTACTCTCCAAGAGAAGAGTTCGGCCGTATGGGCGTTGGAACTCGTACGAAAGCTTGGCGATTCACTGACATCAACAAGGACTACGCTGTAAGTATCACGCTTCCCTGTTGAATCGCCTTGTGTGTAAAGAACATTTCAAAGTTATCTCCTACCTACCCTTCAAGACTGGTCGTCCCGACTCGCATCAGTGATTCAACGTTGCAACACGCTTCCAAATACCGCAGTAAATGCCGAATACCTGCACTGGCCTACCTACACTGGGCAAACTTTGTCAGTATCTGGGCACCTTGGACAGGGTCAACTGTTAATTGACATTTTACCTCATTCAGGGCAGCATAACGAGATCAAGCCAGCCGATGGTGGGCATTAAGCAGAACCGCTCGGTTCAAGATGAGAAGCTCGTCGAGGCTGTGTTTCAGTCTCATCATTTCGCGGAATCACACCCGTCTGGACCGGTTTACGGTGCCACCAGCACAAATCTAATAGTTGACGCACGGCCGACTGCCAATGCCGTGGCTAATACAGCCAAAGGCGCAGGGACGGAAAACATGGATCACTACAAGGACGCCAAGAAGGTGTATTCAGGCATAGACAACATACATACCATACGCGAGTCACTTGCCAAGGTCGTGGACGTATTGCGCGAAGCGGACAACGTAGCTGCGAGCGTTACCGGTAGCCTGCCTGGTGAAGCCCAACAGCTTGTTGTAGTCGACCGGCAGGCGCTGCGTCGTTCTGGATGGCTCAGACACATGTCGAATATACTGGAGGGCACAGCCCTCATTGTTCGAAACATTCACATCAACTCGTCACATGTGCTTATCCATTGCTCAGATGGCTGGGATCGAACATCTCAGTTATCTGCTTTGGCCCAGTTATGCTTGGATCCATATTACCGCACCATCCGGGGTTTCCAGATACTCATCGAGAAAGATTGGGTGTCATTTGGGCACAAATTTCTTGACCGGTGCGGACACCTCTCCTCCGACAAATTCTTTACATCGTTACCGGAAACTGGGGGGACGACTAGCGGCGCGGATGCTGCACAAGCCTTCTTGGTTTCCGTCCAGAATCGATTCACTTCCCAAAGCCACCTGAAGGAGACGAGCCCCTGTTTTCACCAATTCCTGGAGTGCGTCCGTCAGCTGCAGCGGCAGTACCCCTCTCGTTTTGAGTTTAATGAGCGCTTCCTCCGCCAATTGCTGTATCACCTCTATTCGTGCCAGTTCGGCAGTTTCTTATACAATTGTGAACGAGAACGACGAGCTGGTGAAGATGGCGTTGTTCCTTCGGAGCGGACGGCTTGTATTTGGGACCTTTTTAACTCAACTTCAGAACTGGAGCTGAACAAGAATGACGCATACGACCCCTCTTTGGATGACCCCTCCAGTAGAGATCCCCCGGCTGATATGGGTGTTCTCTATCCAAATGCCAAGGATATTCGTTTTTGGCACGAGCTTTATGGCAGGACAGAGGAGGAGATGAATGGGAGGATAGTTGTCTCTCAAACGAAGGAGGGCCCAGAATTCACACCCCCGATCGATTCCCTGGAAGATGATCCTGTCAATTCAATCAGTGTTCCTGCAGGAATATCACTTCCACCGTCCCCTGCTAGAACGCCAAATCTTTCGAATCCTTCTGTCGTGCCATCCAACGTTGCAAATGCATCTGAAACCCTGACTGCAGGCCTTCGTGGTCTATGGTCTTCATTACCAGACATTCCTCAGAGGGTAACTGGTGATAATATTACAGCTTCGTCTCCCTCATCGCTACGGCCTTCTGGCCCTCCCCTTCGACCATCCTCTCCAGGAAGTATTTCTTCATCCCTGGGTCGCTCTCGGACGGCCAATTCCGCGGACATATTTTCTAATCCTGGAGTGAAATCTGTGTGGGGAAAATTGTCCTCGAATGCCACCGCAGCACTCTCAGTGGTGCAGGGTGCTTATGATGGAGTTGCGAAAGATTTTAAGGCTTTTCCGAGGCCATCAGGAGATAACGAAGAGAAGACTTCCGAGCTTCAATCTCGCGAGTGTCTTGGAGACGGAGAGCGTCTTACTTATCGTGGGACCAGTCGGGCATACACCGTCGGCTCATCATATAATCCTTGGGATAGTGTGAAGCCCCAAAAGGCTATACATGCCCTTCCCTCCGACAATCCTTGGAGTACGACTAGGTCTCGGTCGCCTAGACAAGGCTCCTCATCACGAGATCTCTTCGACGGGAAACCATTACCGCTTGACCCAACAGTTGCACATCCACCCCGTCGTGTAGAATCCGACGGCTCGTCAGGATTCCAGATATCTGGGCAGAGCCATAACACCGGCGTGCCCTATCTCACGGTTGTATCTGATGAAAGCCTTGTTTTAGAACACGAAGATAAACAACTTTCGACAGATACAGATCCTCTTGGTGTAGGATTTTTGTAACAATTAATTCCCTTGAGTATCAGCTACTATCAGACCTTCGAGACGGGATTCACCCACACTGCACTTCCCAATTGAACTTTTTCCCTCCATCATTTGACATCTCATGGGAATCCAGTTATGCCACGTCTGCTCACGTCTCAGTCTGCTATCAAAGTGCTATCAACTGCTATCAATGATTCGGAGGAAGCGGCGTTGTATGTTTCACAAGTGATAAGAGGATGGCGTGATGGTTGACTTACATAAGCCAAGTTGAACCTTTAATTGTTTTTCGCGAACTGCTTGGTCTCACATCTTCTTTCACCCTTCCCAACTCCTTCTCTTTTTTATTCCGACGACTGCATCTTCAATGGCTACTAACGGACACGCGCGTGCTGATCTTGCCCCCGGACATTTTTTGTTCACCTCTGAGTCTGTAGGCGAAGGCCATCCCGGTTAGTTCCACCGTAGTCGCGGTTTTGCAACGAAACTAATATGTACCAGACAAGATCTGTGACCAGGTTTCCGATGCCATTGTGAATACTCACTCGATAACAATCAATGCGGATAACAATTTAATCAGTTTTGCAGCTCGATGCCTGCCTTGAGCAAGACCCATGGTCAAAGGTCGCCTGTGAGACCGCGTCGAAGACCGGCATGATCATGGTCTTCGGAGAGATCACCACCAAAGCTCAGCTCGATTACCAAAAAGTTATTCGTAACACGATCAAGCAGATCGGTTACGACGACTCTTCCAAGGGCTTCGACTACAAGACCTGCAACATTCTTGTTGCCATTGAGCAGCAGTCTCCTGATATCGCTCAGGGTCTGGACCATGGCTCTCTGGAGGACCACGGTGCTGGTGACCAGGGTATCATGTTCGGTTATGCTACCGATGAGACCCCAGAATTCATGCCTTTGACCATCATGCTCGCACACAAGCTTAACCGTGCCATGGCCGATGCTCGCCGATCAGGTCTTCTGCCCTGGTTGCGCCCTGACTCCAAGACTCAAGTCACCGTCGAGTACAAGAAGGAGAATGGTGCGATGATCCCCCTGCGTGTGGACACCGTCGTTATCTCGACCCAGCACGCTGAGGAAGTCTCCACCGAAGAGCTCCGCAAAGAAATTTTGAGCAAGATTGTCAAGCAGGTCATCCCCGCCAACTTGCTTGATGATCGCATCGTTTACCACGTGCGTGAATTTCAATTTCTGGTAACCATTGCAACTCACCAGCTAGACTAGATTCAACCATCTGGCCGCTTCGTCATTGGTGGTCCCCAAGGTGACGCCGGTCTGACTGGCCGCAAGATCATTGTGGACACCTACGGTGGTTGGGGTGCACACGGTGGAGGAGCCTTCTCGGGCAAGGACTTCTCCAAGGTTGACCGTTCTGCAGCGTACACCGCTCGTTGGATCGGTATGTTCATTAGTCTTATCAATTATTCAGTATTTGAATTTTCGCGCAGCCAAATCTCTCGTTGCCGCTGGCCTTGCTCGCCGCTGCCTTGTTCAGCTCTCATACGCCATTGGTGTCGCCGAACCCTTGTCTATCTACGTTGACACGTACGGCACTGGCAAGAAGTCAGACGAGGAGCTCGTTGATGTCATTCGCAAGAACTGGGATCTCCGCCCTGGTGTCATGGGTAAGTGTACTCTACCTGGAAATAGACGAATGACGAATGCTTTCTAGTGCGTGAGCTTGACCTCCAGAAACCCCACTACCTCAGAACCGCATCTTATGGTCACTTCGGTGTGTTCTCAAAGCTTTTGAGCATGCAATGCAGAAACTGATCCCTATACAGGTAACCCAGCATACACCTGGGAGAAACCCAAACAGCTTAAGCTGTAATCACTCTTTTGTTTCACTGGGCCCTATAGACTCCTTTTCATCTAGCATTGGAAGTTCATCCTTCCCTCATTTAGCATTGCACGCACCTATCTGTAGATTATTGCACACCATCGCCTCCTACTCCGCAGCCGGTACGCTGCTTATTATCATGACCATTACCCGGGAATTTACCAAGATCCCGACTACATTGCATGTTGCTGATGCCGTACCTATATCCACTATATCCTCTCTTAGTACCGAAGAATACACCCGCGTTCAACCGCGTATTTTTCTGTGATTCTCTAAAGGAGTGATTGGCATGAACTAAGCTTTACCATGTCTATCCACCTCTCGACTGTGTACTGATCATGGGTCGATTGTATTTGGCACACATCGGGGTTATCAACATTTAAGACCAAACCCCGATGTGACAAAAAGTGAAGTAAGGTCCAAGTTACGTGGGTCCGAGAGTCCGAGACCGAGAGTCCGAAAATTTGGCCCACGTGCGTGGCTCGTACATATACGGATCTGATCGATCAGACTATCAAGGAAAGATTATCGAAAGTGACAAGACACCATGCTAGTTTTTCTGCAGGCAGTTTTCGGTTTGTGACCAATAGCCCCCCTGCACGTTTATCCCGCGAACGGGCATTGCCCCAGCTTTCTGTCAGGTTTTCTTTCATTCCACCCCTGCATCGCGAGTGAGTTTCCTTCTTGATCGTTTAAGCTAGATTTCCTGACAGATCTCCGATCCAGTGTGCGGTATTTTAGGGCTGCTGCTCCATGATGCATCCGTGGATGCAGCGCCAGACATTTGTGAAGGTCTTTCTTTGCTGCAGCACAGGGGACAAGATGCGTGTGGCATCGTAACATGTGGCCCAAAGGGCCGATTCTTTCAATGTAAAGCCAATGGTATGGTTCGGGATGTCTTTGATGAGAAGGCCATCTCCAAATTGATCGGAGGGATGGGTGTTGGCCATGGTAAGCCCTTGGAGCAACCTGATCCTACCAACGATTACCTGATGTGACATATTGCAGTTCGTTATCCAACCGCTGGAAGCTCGAACCATGCCGAAGCACAACCATTCTACGTTAATTCACCATATGGTATTGTATTTGCACATGTGAGTTTGTTTTCGAGCCTTATCGCTCAAGACTGAAGGTGATTAGAATGGGAACCTCATAGACGGGCCTTCACTCTTACAATTTATGGACGCCACCGCACATAGACATATAAACACTTCGTCCGATTCTGAACTTCTACTCAACCTTTTCGCCAACAATCTCCAGCAGACTGGCAAATTTCGTATCAACGAAGACGACATTTTCACTGCCATAGGTGGTCTTATGAAGCAGTGCACAGGTGCATATGCGTGTGTTGCAATGCTTGCTGGCTTCGGGATCATTGCTTTCAGAGATCCGAATGGCATACGACCCGTCGGAGTGGCCTCCAGAAGGAGCAACTCCGGAAGAGACTACCTCTTTGCAAGCGAGAGTATCGTCGCCGATGCTCTAGGTTTTGGTGAATGGGATGATGTGAAGCCTGGTCAGTCCTTGTTTCACACTGTCAGCCGCAGCTACTGACGTTGGGTGCTGGTAGGCGAAGCGATGATCATCACTCGGTCAGGAGTTTCAAGGAAGCGTGTTGCAGAGCATGCGACCTTCGCACCCGATATATTTGAATTTGTGTACTTCGCTCGCCCCGATTCTGTGCTTGACGGCATCAGTGTTTATCGCAGTCGAATGGCCATGGGCGATGCGCTTGCGGTCGAAGTTGACAAGGTTTTAAAGGAACGCGGCATCGCAGTGGATGTCGTCATTCCCGTTAGTGGTTTCAGTCGTTCCACAAATATTGGTTCTGAAATGGTTGCAGGTTCCTGATACATCTCGCGTTGCAGCTTTGAATCTTGCTCAGAAACTCAATTTGCCCTACCGAGAGGGCTTCATCAAGAACCGTTATGTTGGCAGGACATTCATTATGCCAGGTCAACAAATGAGGTAAGACATATTTGTTTACAGAACCCACAATATTGACGGTTTTTTTCAAAGACGAAAGAATGTCAGACGGAAACTGAACGCCATGGCCCTGGAGTTTGCTGGGAAGAATGTTCTCCTTGTTGATGGTAAGTCGTAGAGCAACTGAATGATAACCAAGTCTTGCATTGACACACCGCTCTAGATTCCATTGTTCGCGGCACCACCTCAAAAGAGATTATACAGATGGCGAAGGATGTTGGCGCAAAGAAGGTCATCGTCGCAAGCTGCGCACCACCCATACGGTAGTTCCTTCTACCGATACACTTCACCAGATTCCTGACAGATATTTACTAGGCACTCGAATGTCTATGGTATCGACATGCCTTCAAGGACAGAACTCGTTGCATTCGGGCGCACCACCCCGGAGATAGCTGAGGCCATCGGTGCAGACCTTGTCGTGTTCCAGACTCTTCCCGACCTCATCGCATCTGTGCGACAATTCAACCCGTCCATTCCTACTTTCGATTGCTCGGTCTTCACAGGGGAATATGTCACTGGTGGTGTCAGTGAGGAGTATTTGCACCAATTGGAGTTGCTGCGTGCAGACAATGCCAAGAACAAGTTGGGCATCAACTCGCGGGAAGGCAAAAGTGAGGGCAGTAGGGTCAATGGATTCCACGATCGGGAGGACATGGTAGCGTCTAGCAGTTCAATCAATCGTGCGGATGACACAGTTGGATTGCACAACACCTGGAACGTCAGTTGACATCCAGTTGCTTTCTTCTGTAGAGACTGAGTAGACATCTATCATTATCCCCTGTTTTATAATTTCGTCACCAAGAAGTATCGCTACGTAGAGTATGTCAGGGTTAGAGGGATGTGTATCTAGCAGATACTAATTCGATATAGATCTATAGTGTGGATAGCAGTTATTATAGTGGATAAACTTGACATACGCGATTTCATTTACAGGGAGTGCACAACGCTACAAGCTCGCATTTGCTAGACCTCACGAACCATGCAAATGCTAAAGAATGATTAGGTAGAGCGTTATGCAGTGGAGTGAGTAACTCAGTTTGGAGACTATCGGGTCGGCATGAGACAACGGACGTGTTACTGGTCTGTACTACCTGAAGCTGAGGGAGGTCGCAAAGGACAAATTGCACCGGGAGCTGTCACTATGACGGAGGCTTTAATTCTTGTAATGTCTTTGGAGGATTGACTAGCTAATTCGAGAATAATAGAGGCCGGTGGAGGCAGGACCGATGAAGTGGAAGGTCTACCACATGACGGTCGTGACTGTCTTGTCCAAGTCTTGACGGTGACCAGGCTCTTAGTTGGCTCGGAGTGTCTAGTAGGCGCTAGAATTTTCAAGCTGGGAGGCTCGCATGTGGTGTTGCTTAGGATGAAGTATACGGCGGTGTACATAGAGTTTCGTGGCCGCACTCTTTGTCTCCTGACAAATGGTCTTGGATTGACTCGTTGCTCTCCCTCGGCACACAGCAGTTAATAAATAAACACGGGAGAGTTTCAAAAAATTCAACGTACACCCTCGAGCACGTTTCGGAGGAGGAAGGCGATTGGTGATATGGACTTTATGCTCTTTCTTCGGTTTTCGACCTCCGTGCGTTGCGCGCGCGGAGACGAGAATCTACTAATTCAAACAGTCTGGCCTCTGCCTCTCGAAGTAGCTGACTCTTTGTCAAGAAGTGTCCAGAAACTTAGAAAAAAGGTTTACGAAAGATTGCTCGCGCCACGATTCGGGATCCTCGACACCCTCTTGTAAATACTGTCTGGCTAACAGCAGAAATGTTCTGTAGCTTAATTTCTTTGATAGTATATGAGCGGAGAAATCATTAAGATATATTTAACCCACCAGAGGTATCATTCTGAAGATACTGCAGGGCCTTGGTGAATCCGGAATCAAGGCTTGATGGAAGGAGACAAAGCGAACGAGTGATTATTGTTCCAGACGCAGAAGGGTATCTGCAGAGCAACCTTAAATCACGTCATACCACATAACATCGCTTCCGAGACTGCTTGTAACTGAACCAATAACCTGCATGAACCTTAGACGAGGTCTTCAATGTCTTTGGAACGCAAAATCTGTGTATGTCGAGAGGACTAAACATGACGATCATGTCAGGCAGTACGACCACACAGGCAATGTAATAGAGAACCTACCATATTGGTAATATGTGACCAACGTGGGCGAACGATGAGACTGGTCTCGAATGACATCAGAGACGAAAAGTAGCGAGAAAGGGAGCTTTCCAGACAGAAAATACAGGGCATGCATTGAGTTCACAATGTATCCCCTGTCCGAAGTGCAAACAGCTCTGGGGCCACGTGCCCGACGAGAGCACCGATTTTGAATAAGTTTCCCTCGTCCAATTGTCAAGCTAATATACAAGGTGCAAGGAACATTTCCATCATTTTGAATGCCTCTATTCAATACTCGATAGCGGAACTCCTTGTTTTTAAGGGGGCGCGATCGATGAAAGTAAGGTAGCACGCGCCTTGGCGTGTTCGTGCCAGTTGTGGTACGAATTCATGGAGGCTGCAGTACTAGGGTAATATTCAACCCACATACAGAGGAAGAGCTAGGATCTGTGACCATGAGGTGGTACGATGGGCGCGAAAGAGAAAGAACCTGCTTCATTCATCCTCGTCTGATGGTTGGTCTTCAACATCCAATGCTTTCTCTTGCGCATTCATTGCCCCTAGAATGTCATCTGACTGCCCTTTTTGAGAAGCAAGTCTCTGCCCTATTAATCTAGTGTGAACAGTTGATGCTAACTGGGTGGAATATCAAGCTCACGGATGAGTGTGTGGACAGCTTCTTGAGTCTTTCGCTCCAGCTTTGCGAGTTTCTTTTCCATTTCGCGCTTTAAATCCCAGTTTGGCCGTTTTGGTGCGATGTTGAATACGTCCTGAGAAACATGAGCAGCTGCAGACGCGGGAGTTTACTGTAGTTGAAATTGACATACAAGTTCCTGGGTACGCTGCAGCTCATCCTGGGCAATGATCATTTCAGCCACTCCTTGCACAACTTTCTCAACGGTATCTGTCGTCAGGACGTCATTTTTCGAGTGCTTCTTCAATGTCCTTGTCTCTGGGTCGTAATTCCTGCTGAGAAGCACAGAATCTCTGTGGCTAGTTAGAATTATGCAGCCTTGAATTTTCATTATCACGTACCCATTTGCTCCAGTTGAAATGCCCTCCTTGCGGTTTCTTAGGGCGATCAAACGTGTTTTTCGAGCATCTGAGGCCTCCTGCAGTGACATGGCGAGGACAGACGTCTAATATATGCTTAGTCAGCGCAACCGGCAATTTTGACGTTTTCGAAATTCGCGTTTCTGCAAGTCAGGAAATGCTTCCTGGCTGGCGGCATGCATGTCTCAAGGTCTTGCTGCGCTGTCAACCTGCCCGTTGGGGAATTCCAAGACACCTCAGTTCCACGACAATATGTCTGGCTGCTACACCCAAGTCCCTGAGGATGGAAGAATACACTTGCGAAGTCATTCGGTACGATAATGACGCGCCATTATACGTCCAGAGTTGAAGCTTATGCATAACCGCGCCAGAAACTTTTCCATTATTGCGCACATTGGTATTTTTAATGTTTGGTCTGCACGGTCTCTTCTGACTTGAGCTCACAAGACCATGGTAAATCGACCTTAGCGGATAGGTGGGCTTCTAGGCGATGTACATGGCTAAATTTATGTGCTGACAACATATAACGCCGTAGACTGTTAGAGGTATGTTCGCTTCATCTGGCATATATCCCGGTTCTCATGGTTTTAAATATCCAGCTCACTGGCACTATCCAAATGAAGTCGACGGGACTCAACCAGCAGGTTTTAGACAAGTTAAAAGTGGAACGCGAGCGGGGCATAACCGGTAGGTCATTTGTGGATCTGCTTTTATTGAAAGATGATTAATTTCGCGAAGTCAAAGCACAGACAGCAAGGTCTGCGACGCATATTCTGTTTTCAGAATGCTTGACCAATGAAGTTCCCCAGTATGATACACAGGATTCATGGGAAACAGCACTTGCTCAATCTCATCGACACCCCTGTAATAAAATTTCATGCTTGAATTTGACGAGTAACTTAGCACCGTTTTGTTTCACAGGGTCATGTTGACTTTGCTTGGGAGGTTTCACGATCCTTGGCTGCGTGTCAAGGTGCTCTGCTGCTGGTAGACGCCTCGCAGGGTGTTCAGGCGCAGTCGATTTCTGTCTTTCACATCGCTCAGGAACGGGGATTGAAGATCATACCTGTCTTGAGCAAGGTTAGATCTCGCTCGAATATTGAATATAACATCATCTAACCAACTTTGCAGATAGACTTGCCTGCATCACAGCCGGAACGAATAGCCGCTCAACTCCAGTCAACTTTCGGCATTGACCCCAGTGAAATTCTCCATATATCCGCGAAAACAGGTAAAGGAGTAGAAGCAGTTCTAACAGCTATCGTGGACCGCATACCACCCCCTTCTGGAAATATAAACTCCCCACTCAAGGCCTTCATGTTCGACTCACTGTCCGTATATGTCTATCTGTATTTCCCCTTCTCTGGTTCAAATAGTGCCTTAGATATGACCGTTACAGGGGTGTCATTTCTCTCGTCAGCATACAGGATGGTATCATTCAAAGAGGTTGGTTATCATGCTCTTCACGCGCTATCTTCATCGCTTAGTGGCGTGCAGGCGATAGGATTGCGTCTTGTCATACCCGAAAGAAATATGAGATCACTGAAGTCGGTGTGATGCACCCTGAAGAGGTGACTACAACTAGTCTACAACCTGGACAAGTTGGCTACATAGCATGCAACATGAAAGAATCTTCTGAGGGTAATTGCCACTGTCTTCTGTTAGTCATATCCTGATCCTTGCTCTCAGCTCATATTGGAGACACACTCCATCGCGTCGGTATGCCTGTTGATCCTATGCCTGGATTCCAGCCGTCTAAGGCTATGGTTTGTTTCCAATATCGATTCTTTGCCATTGGTTCCTCATGGATCTAGGTCTATGCCGGTGTATTCCCAGTGGACAGCAACGACTTCATTAAACTCGAGGAATCTATCAAGAGGGTGCGTTTTCGCATCTGAATTTCCGGCCTACTCTTATGCTTCTGCAGCTTACCCTGACGGACAGGAGCGTGACTATCCAACGCGAGTCCTCTACCGCATTGGGGCAAGGGTGTCGCCTCGGCTTCCTCGGGACACTGCACATGGATGTTTTTCGACAGCGTCTGGAAGATGAATATGATGCAAGCATAATAGTAACGGCTCCAACTGTCCCATACAAAGGTATGTGACAAACGCTAACATCATATTCGGGAAATCCCTGAAGATCAGAAAAGTCGTGTACAAGGACAAATCGGTGATGATCAGCAATCCTACGGAGTTCCCGGACACCTCGGACACATCTAGCAAAGTGAAGGAAGTGCAAGAACCTGTAGTAAACGCTTCTATCATTGTACCTGAAGGTCAGCATTCCTTAACATTGGCGTGAGTGATCTTACCGATGTTTTAAATATCAGAATATGTCGGGGAGATGATGAACCTTTGCTTTGCGCACCGTGCCGAGAACCTTGATCACCGATACCTGGATTCGGGAAGCACGTCAGAAGCGTCTGCGCGAACAATCTTGACGTGCACATTGCCCCTTAGTGAAATTGTCACAGATTTCTTTGATCAACTGAAGAGCCGAAGCTCAGGCTATGCCAGTTTTGAGTGAGCACCGGCAATATTAATAGAGACAAATGCTGAAACATCCATAGCTATGAAGATGGCGGGTATAAAGCCAGTAATCTCGCAAAGGTATGTGGTAAAATTATCTGCATCATACAATTCCCTGACATTATGTAGATGGTCTTCCTTCTGAATGGGAAACCAGTGGACGCACTCGCTCTTATAGTCCATCGGTCAGCTCAACAAGAAGTTGGCAGAAAGTGGGTCAAGAAGCTTCGTGCGTGATCAAGTTTACCCTCCAACGTGTTAGTGCTGAAAATCATCGCAGATAAGGTGATCCCTCGTCAACTGTTCGAAGTTCCGATCCAGGCTGCCGTTGGCAAGAAAATTATTGCTCGTGAGACCTTGTCGGCAATGCGTGCAGACGTCACCGCTGGGCTCTATGGAGGTGCATATACAGATCTCAGAAATTCCCTGCCGCTTATGAAACTCCTTGTGTAGGTCACTACGAGCGCAAGATGAAACACCTGGAAAATCAAAAGGAGAGCAAGCGGAAGATGAAGCGCATTGGATCTGTTGACCTCCCCCAAGAGGCTTTCTTCGATATATTGAGCACTAAGAGTAAGTGAGCAGCGAGCAGTACGCCCAAGCGGTGGTGTAAATGCACTATGCCCGCAGGACGCTTACATGCATGATGGTCTACATGACAGAGCTACAGTTCATAATCCTCATCGTCATATGCCTCTTTGATAAGGCGATAGACCGACGATGGAGGGTGATCTCCACTGTATGGAGCGTTAAGGAGAGAATCAACCCCGCGTATAATAATTACTCACTCGTTTGTAATGAATGCGTCGATCAACTCTGGTCGGACATAATCGTAATAGGGGTTGACCACGTCCACTTTATCGACGAGGTTGCCCTCTTCAAATCCTAGCACGCTACTTGGATCTGCGAAGTCGAGGGCGCCGTATTCATGATACAAATTCCATTGCGGGGTGAGTTTAAACTGTCCAGCACAAACAACAACCGGGGTGCTGTGTGCTCTGGCTGCCGTGGCAGCAAGCAGAGATCCTGTTATCGCAAACATGCCACCGTTGGCTAATATCGCATGTGCACCGAGAATGACTTTGTTGATGCGAGACATGAGCGCGTAGATGGATGAATCTGGAACAAGAACGGTTGAAATGCCAGCTGATGAAAGAGATTGAGCCATATCATGTCCGCTATATCTGGTATACGATGAGTAGGGGTTAGAACAGGAAATATTAGGTACTGACGATGGTGCAGTATCCGCAACGATAACAGTATATTTCCGATAGGGTGCTGCAGCCTTAAGGAATGCTTCGACTGTGCTGGACTTTCCAATGGTCAGGATTATCTCGCTATCTGAACTCAGCAATGAAGCAAAGGAGAAGACAGAAAACTCACTCAGAATGTATATGATCCTTTGCATTTTTGGAGATATTATCATATACTGTTTCCAGCTCATCCACGACGTCCTGGATGGCTTCCATAAGAACAGGTTTAAGCGTTCGAGCAAATGCATCAGGATCGTCTGGATTATTCTCCTTCAACGAGCCGTGCGATTCATTCAAAGTCGTCTTTTGTGGAACATTCTGCTTCCGAGGTTGTCCCTGCAACACGAACTTCGCAATCGACAAGGTATCCTTTGATGTCGACACAACTGCAGTCCCTTGCGATGCAGTGTGATATTCTTCCCGGATATGATGTAGTACTTTCCGCACAGTGTTCCCAACCGTATGTTCTGAGAATGATAGAATATGATGAGACGCCAAATCGTCTGAAACAGAAGTTGAGGGGCACCTTTAGGTTGTGCCTCCACGAGCTTCCGTCCAACGGATCGGATGATTTCGACAAGTTGGTCGATATTAGAGAATCGTGCTTTGGAGATAACCTGTCTCAGGACAAGGACAGTTTCTAGAGCAGTTTCGCGGGACCCTACAACTTGCCTGTCATGATATATGATGTAGGAGTATGATCGGGGGTTTCAACTCACCGCCTCCGTAATCTGGATGCAAGGGTTTCAACAACTCGCTGGTTTGCGACACTTGATGCGTCAGTAGCCATAGTTTCTAGTCCCGTTCTTTGTGGTCAAATGATGCGGATGTTTGGGACTGGAAAAGCCTTGACAGAAACTTGCCCCAGCAGGCCGAGTCATCTGTTATTGCACCTGCCGTAAGTAGCATACATCCGTTTATATACAATTCTATAGTGACTTGGAACGAGCTAGCCGCCCAACATCCGCCTCAATTTCTCTACTCATACGGAAACTCCGCGCATATATAATCCTTTGTTGAGAGGCCGCATCAGCAAGTCTGTTTTCTCAAATGTGCCAGTCGAGCTCCTCAGCCCATTTTCCAGGGAGTAACTCTGATATCTGTTCTACATCCTTGTCGCCTCTCCCGGAGAGGCACTGTATATTTCATGAGTGCTGTGTAAAACGATGAAATTTTTGAATACGTACGATGACAAGATCAGTTTCTTTTGGCAGCGTTTTGGCAAGGCGGATACCTTCCCAGAGAGCATGTGATGACTCAAGAGCAGGAATGATCCCCTCGAGCTGGGTGCAAAGTCGGAAGCCTCTGAGGGCCTCCTCATCTGTCGCAGCAACATACTCTGCTCTTCCAGAGTCCTTAAGCCATGAATGCTCTGGCCCAACACCAGGGTAATCAAGACCCGCGCTGACCGAATGCGTCTCGATGATCTGGCCAGCCGCCGACTGCAGGATGTATGTTCTCACACCATGGAGCACACCGGGCTGTCCTTTCGAGAGGGTTGCGCTGTGCCTATCGCCATCCAAACCTTCACCGCCAGCCTCCACACCCACAAGCCTCACGTTCTTGTCGGGAATGAAGTCATAAAAGGTTCCAATGGCATTGCTCCCACCACCGACACATGCAACGATGACGTCTGGGAGTTTCCCCTTGGCTTCTTTCAGTTGTGATTTGATCTCTCGCCCAATTACCTTTTGAAAGTCGCGCACGATCGTTGGGAACGGGTGTGGACCAATGCAGGAGCCGACAAGATAGTGTGTTGTAGAAAGGTTGGTCACCCAGTCACGCATGGCTTCATTGACCGCATCCTTCAAAGTACGAGAACCTGACTCGACGGGTATAACCTAGATGGAGGTCAATATACGTAAAACAACAAAGGACAAGATTACAAACTTTGGCACCAAGCATGTTCATTCGGAAGACATTCAAGGCTTGGCGGCGAACATCCTCTGCACCCATGTAGACGACACACTCCAAGCCAAACCGTGCACACACAGTAGCAGTTGCGACACCGTGTTGCCCAGCACCTGTCTCGGCAATGATGCGCGTCTTGCCTAGACGACGAGCAAGCAAGATCTGATGAAACGTCACTACACAAGTAAGGCATGAACATTCAATCCTACCTGTCCAATGGCGTTGTTGATTTTGTGCGAGCCCGTATGATTCCTGTAGTCTATTAGCGAACCGTGGATATTTTTTCGGCGAGTCACTCACAGATCCTCGCGCTTCAGCCAGATATGGGCACCACCAGCATGCTTTGTCAAGCTCTCTGCAAAGTAAAGCTTTGACGGGCGATTCATGTATCCGTAATAGCTCTCGAACTCTTCCCAGAACTTGGGGTCAGTGATAGCCGAGTTGTGAGCTTCCTCGAGTTCCACTAAGCAATCGAAGAGTGCCTCTGGGACGTACTGTCCACCAAACTGACCAAAGCGTGGGGGAAGTAAGGCAACTGTGGGTGTCTTCAACGCACCATCGGAAGGTGTTGAAGGCTTTGAAGTCAGCGGCGACCGCACGCGAGTAGGCTGCCCCTTCAAGCTAATCTCCAAGCAGTAGCTCTCGACATTTTGAGGTATTGAGTCGAGAGGTGCCTCCTTGATGATGCTCACGAGACGGCTACCGACAACGACGCCATCTGCCCCAGCATCAGCAACGACGTCAAAATGAGCGCGCGTTGCAACACCGAAGCCGACCGCCAAAGGGACAGTGGTGTATTCTCGGATGCGAGCGATAATATCCGGAAGGGCGGCATTAATCTTCCCTTTGACAGAAGATCCAGTTGTTCCCATCTTCGCTACTGTCAGATACACATAAATTATCATCAAACCGGTTTGCATACCTTTGACACAACATAGATGAAAGAGTCAGCAATGGACGAGAGAAATTCGATGCGATGCAAAGATGTTGATGGTGCGATGAGGGGAACATATGACAAGCTAGGGGACGAAATAGGTCAGTACGAACCGAGACGATCTCGATTAACTTACTCTGCTTTTGTGCACTTGTCGCGGAAGTTGATAGCCTCTTCAGGTGGAAGATCTACCATGATAAATCCGTTTGCACCAGCTTCACGAGCGTCCTGGATTGCTTTGTCCTCTCCATACGCGAGCATTGGATTATAATACCCTAGTGGGGATGACAGTCAGTCTAAGAGGAATGCACACAAAGATAGAGATAGATGCAGCACACCCATAAGAAGGACTGGCGCTTTTAATCCTTGACTCCGAGCTTCTCGGACCATTCCAAGTACAGTGACGTATTCAATGTCATTTTTAAGAGCAACCTGTTTCACGTTGGTATCTGAGTGATCACATCCAAAGTCAAACATACAGAATTGGTCTCTTGGATAGCTGGGCCATCTGCAATGGGGTCGGAGAAGGGCACACCGACTTCAATGATGTCTGCTCCTCCAGCTTGCATGGCTAGCAAGATAGGCACAGTGTCTTGTGCCCTTGGGTATCCGGCAGTGACGAAGGTCACTAATGCTGGGCTTCCCTAATCGAATGTTCAATTCCAGCACAGATTTCAGAGAGATTCAGCATACCTCCGCCTTTTTGGCTTCGAATACAGCCTTGAGAGCGTCCATGGTACTGGTATGTGTTGAAGGAAGCTGAAACAAGTACTTACTGCCTTTTTATCAGATCTAACCGATCCCGTGACTCACGTACGTACGATCGGCTCGGACACGGTTGCCCTTGGTCATGATCGTAACCAAACTTCAGGTCGCAACTTATATATAAGCGACCTAACGTCCTACTAGTAAGCTGCATGTACATGGCCTCGACTTGAATGCCATCCATTCTTTATAATATATAGATTGGACTCTTCCTTAAGGCTGACTCGGAAGGAAGCAACACACGGTGCATACTCATCGAGGAGTCAGAACAACTTATTTGTATAAATTGACGTCAGTGGCTTCAGCCTGGGCTTTGAAGGAACAACCATCTTCATTCTGCCTACGGGAGACTAGGTCTACGTATCCTGTCCAGGTCTGCGTGAAGCCTTCCTGGGACTGTACAACTCCCAGCTCCAGCCTTCCACTGAAAATTCAAAATGCACTTTGACCTTAATTTCCCGGTCACTGCATCCGGGTCTTCTTCTCAACCCAAGAAGAACAAAAGCAAACAACCCCAGCAGTCCTCGCCAGTAGCTTTCACTCCTGCCCAGATCAAAGGAATAGAAGCTCGTCTAGGACCTTCTTGAACATTGTCTGTTTACTTTGTGTCATGTAAAGCCAGTGCTAATCGCATGACAGTAGGATACACTGTCATTGCGTTCAATCAAACCGTGAACAAGAAAATCGACCCGAAAACTCATGTCAACGTTCTGGATGGACTCCTTACACAGCTGAGGGCGAGGCCAGGGACGGTATTCTTGAAACGACTTACAATTGTCCTCGATAATGACAGCGAAAAAGGCTTTGGTTTGGTGAGCACCTACTTTTTGGAGTCATGAGCTGTGTAACCTTTTTCAATGGAAGACGAACGCGAACACTTCCCTTGTCGAGCCTTACGATGTAATTTCTCTCCTGCCAACGACCTCTACGACATTTTCCCTCGCTTGCCTCACGCACAGTCTTCCTTCGCCACTCACTGCACACATCATTGCTCTTCCTTTGACGCTCCCCCGATTGCCCTTCCAGTTGAAGCACACATTGGTCAGAACTGCCATAAAGAACGGCGCAGTCTTTGAAATCAACTACGCAGGAGCCATCGGCGGTGAAATTGAAGCCAGTCTATCAACTTTCGGTGTCAGTGATACCGGTGTAAGTGGCAAACGAAATTGGTGGGCTGCTGCACGAGAAGTCGTTCGGGTGACTAAGGGAAAGGGGATCGTTGTGAGTGGGGGAGTCGCCTCTGAGGCAGACTACAGAGGACCCAAGGATATCACAAATTTGTAAGTCTATGACTTATAGTTATTTTTTCTCTCATGTTTTTGGTCGACCTTCCTTTCAGGCTCACCTTGTTGGACCTGGCACAAAATCTGGCCCACGATGCGTCAGTTGTTGTGCCCAAGTCTCTTGTCTTGCGTTCACGTAAGTTACTTCAACCAAAACTTTTTATCAGCAGTCTGATACTTCGCTTCTTCATGGAAACCTGACAGAAGCACGCAAAACCTATCGAGCCGTCCTGTCAGAACCCAGGTTGGTAGTGCCGGAAGCTACTCAGGCAACGCGTCCCACCCAGCAAATCGAAGACGGCCAAAACTTGCGTGACAACGCGAATGTCGCACAATCCAGTCAAATATCTCCGAACCCAACCTTGACGCCGCTTCAACCGGCCTTCCGTGATCCCCAGGGAAGCAAGAAGCGGAATTGTGGTGACGAATCAACGATGGACGGACATCCCAACAAAAAAATCAGAGAAGCTGCTAATAGTAATACCGAAGGCGAGCTGCGAAGAAAAAAGAAGAAAGCTGGGAATAGAGAGAAAGCTGGTGCAGTCTAGCAATTGCTACATGACTGATTCGTATTATCCTACACCATCCGAGTGATTTTTGATGAGATGTTTACGTGCTGCCTACATAGATACATAGTTCAGTCCTTCCACACCATTCGTGATCCCATGATCCAGAGGATAAGCCAATGAGGGAGCCAGTGTAACAATACAAAAAGAATTGAGCCGCCCCCAAGTGACACATAACTTGGAGGGTTGGGACTCAGCGCCTTTGCGACCACACTTCGTGCAAATTCGTCGGTAGGCATGCTCCCTTTGGCTTGACTGATATGCATGCGCTCGTACACCCGATCAAAGTAAGCCTTGAAGATGGACGTGGAGGATAATTCAAGGGTGGTCGCCTGGTTGGTACTGATATTTGACTTGACGGCGGCTGGTGCTACCAACATCACTTTAACACCGAAGGGCTTGCATTCCATGGCCAGAACATCACTGAGTGCGTGAACTGCCGCCTTTGCTGCGCAGTATAATCCATTCCATGGAGTAGCGCTATTCAGAAGGGGTCAGCTAAACGATTACATCGTTGCACTGTGCTTACATGTTTCCTGCAACGGACCCAATGTTGACGACCAGCCCTTGCTTGCGTTCCACCATGGAGGGTATGACAGCCTTCGCAACCCGCAAGATTGAGAACGTGTTGGTGTCAAAAGCTTGTCTGGCCTGGTCTATAGACACATCAAGCAACGGTCCTGTGAGAAAACGAACATGTCAATCAGTTAATGGCTTGAGTCAACTCAGAGAATGTCTTAACAGACCAATGGCAATAGCACCGGCATTGTTCACAACGATATCGATTTTCCCCTGCTCTTCCAAAATGGACTGCACGACGAGTCTCACATCGTCATCACTGGTCACGTCCATCACGCGCCTTTCCACCGGATGCTTGAAGCCCTCCATTGTCTCCAACCTACGAGAGGTGGCATATACGGTGCATCCCTGCTCAGCAAAGCGCTCGCATCTGGTATGATTGGTTGAACTGTCCGAGATTCTTGGAGACAGTGGACTTACAAATGGAAGCCAATCCCGCCTTGTGAGCAACCGGTCACTAGTACGACTTTTCGCGACATGACTATCAGACGAGGTTTGAATGTCGTAAGTGTCCACCTTATGGCCACTAAGTACTTGTATACTTGACTCGTACTATAGTCTCCTTAGTAGGCAGACCAAATATAAGGAAGATGACAGTCGTTCCTTATAACTGTTATATGTAGTTTAGTAAATCTAAGTAATGGGCCAGAAGTCCGTATTTGAAGATCTGACGTGTCATGTCGTACACGACCGTTCACCGGCACCATTTGGGAAAGTCCTTCACTCACGCGCGCGAGGGACTAAAACGGGGCTGCAGCGGGGTGCATTCACCAGCTGACACCCAGTGGCAGTATCGCCATCCAATATCCGCAACCGGTTGTTCACAGCGGATGCAAATGATGGACAAGCGGTCCGGCAATAATTAATTACGCGTTGTGGGGACCCATCCTCGAGGCGCAGTCAACACAAGGACAGGGATGCCGGAGCGGAAGGAAACAAACCGCTGTGGTTGCAATGACAACATAAGAATGAGAAGGTGCAACGAACATTTAGCCGTGCCCCATCTTGGGTATAAGTCGAGGCACAGCAAGATGTTCTTGCATCACGAATTACAGGTGTAACCACAAACCACCGTCCCCAATTGTGGCATTCCGAGCCCGAAAGGTATCCAAGTCGGGGTATAAATCCTAGTTCCGCTGCACCCCGTCGAATCTAACGATCTCATCTACGAACCGCTCCCAGCGTTCCTCCCATTTAAGCGTTGCACGCGCCTTTTCCTCGGCCGTGAGCATCGAGTACTGCATCCGAATACATCCAGTCATTGCCTGTAAGCGGAACAGAAATAAGGAATTGCGGACCTTGATGCTATCTCGCGCGATGTGCCCCAGCGTGAGCAGGCCGGTGACGTCGCTTGCTGCAAGGACCTGTAGATGCGGATGCTTGAACGACAATAAGAGAGGGATATGAAATGGAGTAAACCTGGAAAAAGTCAAAGCTCAAACCCATGTTCTGGAACAGCGCTGGGTCATCTGAGCTCAGTGCAACTGGTACACCATGGTTGATCAAGATTGGGAGAGGATGCATCGGCATCGATGCCGTCAGTCTCTACTCGAGCATCACGCAATCAGTTTAGCCTATCCGGATAGGATGATATGGAAGGGAGGTCAACGCACCAAAACCTCATTTGAAATCGGGCAGACCTCCAGCGCTACACCGCGTTCCCTGCACATCGCCATAAGCTTTGGGTGTTTCACAAGCGAGAACCCGTGTCCGATCCGCTTCGTCCCTAACAGCAGTGCATCGTACAGATTTTCATCTGCCACGGACCCATCACCAAGGGTTTCGCCCGCATGAAATATGAAGGGAATATGATGGTGTTCGGGAAGTTCTTGTGAAGCTTGCAGAGTGCTGAAGGAGAGGAGCTGCGGGAGGTAGTCTTTGAGTGGGCGGAGAATATTTTCGTCCCCGACGAGATCAAAACCTTGGGGAGTTCGTTGTTGGCGATGCTATGATGCGTATCTGAAACATACCAGCAATGATATCAGGGAAAAGCTTCTTCATCTCTATACAGTCGTTGAGATACCACTCCAGCTCCTCAGGCTCGCAGTCCCGGACGATCGTGTATATGATCTATTATTTTATGGGCTTTGGGACCTGACTCGAATGATAATAAGCACCTTGGCACCGAAAAACTCGTCATCCCTTCCTTCTGCTTGTAGGCTCCCGCGGAATTCGACGAGGACGTCCTGGAACATGCCCAGCCACTCTTTGTGAGAGACATTTTGCTCCCCGTCGGGACCAGTCATGAACCTTCCAATATCCCGATCAAACAAAATGCACTAGATGGCAAGACTTACTTCGGACTGAAGTTAATACGTGCCTCTACATAAGATACACCATCTGCAATGGTCTCCTCAAGGAATTGCCGGATATATGCGCGCCAAACTGGGGCGAAGTACACCAAGTTCTGTACACCTCAATGAGTATCATATCCACCAAGCCCTAATCTGAATACGGGTACTTACCCTCGAGAGCGTCGCAGCAGCACGAAACTTGTCCCATATCTTTGCGGAGATTATGAATGCATTCTTTTGCGAGATACAAAGTGACACACCCTAATATTGTTATTATGCGTGACATATGAATCACTTGGGTTGATTGTGAGACAACTCGCAATCCAGCGGTCGAAGCCTTGCGTACCGCCCAGGGCAGCATCAAACTGCTCACGGGCACGGCGAAGGGGTACCCATGCGTCTGGTTTGTAGGTCGGTAGACACAGCGAGATGCACTGGGGAACGAAGCTGGGTGGGAGAGGACGAAATTCAATATGGACAGATTTGATCGAGTCAGGCGTGATCCGTGCCGAGGCGCGGAGATGGATTGAGGGGTGCTGTAAGGCGAGCGCCAGCAGGGTGGAGCCATTGACGGTGAGATCAAGATGTACGTGCAGCAGTGCACCTTTGGGCATCTTTGTGATTTAACGCATCATTCGAAATCATGCAACAGGTTGTGGCCGAGACAAACCTTGGTGGTGATATTGAAGAGCTGGGTCTTGAGGATAATGTCTTTTCCTACGTCGGTGTACTATCAGCTCACAGTCTATATTCTGAGAGCTGGAGTATACCAGTGAGGAACTCCATTCCTGGGAACGGATTCGGGACTTCATCATGCTCTACTGCCCAGATCGATTTCGCCTCCTCCTCGCGAATGCGGCGCAAGATAGCATCTGCCTGTCGCGCTTTTTCAGAGAAGCGTTCTCCATTGATCACATCGATGCGAAGGGCTCGATCATCTGCAATGAGCTGAGCGCGTTTGCTGTGGTACTCGTCGAGGACAATCATGACGACCGATAGTCAAGACTCGATGTCAAGAATTAAGATCATGGTTACAGATAAGGCTCCAACTGTTTCGGTCTATTTACTGTTTTAAACTGTTTAAACGGTATACCGTTTATGTCTATTTACTACCGCTGGTGTAGACAGTAAGTACATGTATATAAACTGTTTACTCTCTCGTGACACGATGCTGAGATGACGACTATCTAACGAGTCCCCAATAGATATTATATGACATCGGGCTTGCCATCCGACGAGCCGACGACGCAGACCCCGAAATATTCAAAAATATGCGCGCGCACATCAATTTATCTGGGCACCTGCTCCTACCACATTCTCGCACTGCAAACTTCACAAAGCATGGCTCAGGCGAATTGCGAGAGTGCTGACCTAGCAAAACTCCGTGTTCTCATTGATAACCTTCCCATGCTCTGTAATTCCTTACCTAGTTCTGTCCCGGAGGCAACAGACAGTGATTTGATTCACCGTGTCACCACCACCGTTACTGGCGAAGATCCCTGGCATACTTTCAACCGTCGTTTCGACATCCTCTTCGGCGAGGATTGCCGGGATGATAAGGGCCGTCTCTATCACCTGAAGCGAGGCCCCTTAGGCATGGGTGCCGTCTGCGCATACCTTACCAGCCTAAATCTTGATGATACATGCTTTATGCATGATTTGATGGTGAAAAAGTTAACTCGCCTAGTCGAAGAGGTGATTTACCTTATGTACGTGCCAGTATATGAGCATCGATTAATAATATTGAAATGGCCACTCACTGTTATAGCAACATACGCCCCCATTCATTTTCCTCCTCCATTCGCCGTCACAATGTGTGACACTCCTGTTACTCATCTTGTCACATGAGTACTGACATGTCTCGGTCACATCACGTGACCTTACCCATCACCCTCGTCACATCACGTGTCACCAGTCACGACACGCGTCGTCACATCGCCCAGACCTAGCGTCCGCACCTAGACTGATCCAAGACCGGATCCAGGATAAGCCTCTGTCAATCAGAGCACCTGAAACATAGAGATACGTTTCCCCTTGTTTCACCCCTTGATCGTAACCGCCGTGTTGCGGACTTCCTTGACTGCGGGCTCAACCCCTTACTATACTTATATCACCCGATCGTCCTCCTGACTAGATTGCGCTGGCAGTTCGTCATGATACTACCGCCTGACCGGTAGCTCCTTATCTCTGACTCACTACACCCTGTACCCTGGTCTACTGACCTCCCCTGAACTCTGTAGTTGTAACATATATAAACCCCTGTAGATAGAGCGTGTATTCTCTAACTTTAATCTACTTGGTTTCTAACCGATACCTGGATTCCTCCAAAAGCCCACCTTGAGACTGAAGCCTCTCATCTCTGAGAGCGCCCCTCATTGTAACTGGAATCACTGTCTCTTGAGTCGATACTCTTGAGACCCCTGTTTGACTTAGGACGTCTGAGCGATAGCCATCGCCAGGCATCTCTTGACACACGACAGTCCCTCTTAGGACTAGTGTCGACTCTTCACACGACGACATCACCTTGCGGGTGACGTGAAGAAGACCCATCCAAGTCACCTTACGTTGAGTGGCAACACTTAGCGTAACACTCACATGCAGGTCTTTGCCACCAACAACTAGGCCCGAAATAGTCCAACCAGTGGCAGCGAAGGGCAGACAAAAGCAGACTCGGAAGCCTGGTAACTTTTGCCCTTGAGTTGTAGCTGAAAAACATCTGATCAGTGTCAGAAAATGACGACGAGGACAAGGATTATGTACCATGGAAGCCCAGAGATGTGTCGGAATCTCTGATTCGCCCATACACTGTCGACAACGATGGACATGAGATACTCGATGAGTCGGAAAATGAGTTACCTGGCTGTACGGTAAGCCTGCATCCACAACAATGAGTTTTTGATGCACTAAAGAGGATCTCTCAGAAAAAACGGACTCAGAAACTCACCATGACAGACTCAGAACCAGATGCGAGTAATACCGTACTAGTCACGACGGCTGTTGTTAGTAAAAAGTCGTCAAAAAGTCAGATGAAAGGGCCGAAGAAGAAAAGAAGCAAGAAGGCTCACATTGCTCCAACCAAACCTTCCAAAATGATGACCAGTGCTGGTGCAATAAATCTCGATGTCTCTTCAGAGGAGGAGTCTGATGGTCAGAGTGCACTGCGGGCTGTTGAAGAAGAGGAGATGAGAGTTGGAGGCAAGCGGGGACCTCAGGGTCATACACGAATTCACTGGCATACTCCTTCCATAACTGTTGAGCCAGGAATGAAGTCAAAACAGTGGTTATTCAAATGCCGATACTGTGATGCGTGAGTTGTCATGAATTTCAAATAAGACAATAGGACTTACGAGATGTTCTTGTAGGACCCGGTCTGTTCCACGGACTGCTGGCTGTACAGATTTTGATGATGAGAAACCTCAGCCACGTCTTGGAAATCTGTCAACACATACTCACCAGGCACATGCTGACAAGTGGGAAACACTCCCCAACAACTCGAACATCAATAACACTGTTAGTCATACCCAGAAGGGGTCAGCTGCTGTGAGCGCGAAGATCATGGATGCCTACCTTGTGAAAGGGACTAAACCAATGTTTCCAACAAGAGAAGGCTTTTTGTGTCACTTTGTTGCCTGGGTCGTTGAAGATGACCTACCATGGACCACTGGCGAAACTCCAGGTATCATATGACTGTTTCGTTTTGCGGAGGTAAGATGGGAACTGCCAAGTGATACCACTGTCCGGAACATGGTTGCAAAAATTTTCATCGAGCTTCGTTCAAATTTAGTGAAGGAACTTACTGTAAGTGAGAACATCCATCTACACCTGAGCTTTGATGATGACACATTACTACATAGGCAGTGAAATCGAAGATTTCTTACTCGACTGACAACTGGACAACCAAACAGATGGTTTTTACATTCGCTGGAACAATGGCGTCGTTCATTAACGACGAATGGGAAATGTGCGAGTGTCTGGTTGATTTTCACCATATCGAAGACAAGGAGCACAAGGGAGTATATGCTGCGAAGGCATTCGTCAAAACGGCTGCCAGTCGTGGGGGTTTGCATAAAATAAGTACTTTCCTTTGGTTTCGCAAATGATTCAACTGTCCTGACTGCATGTTGACTATACTTCCTAGCAGTCTGCCTCGATAATGCATCATCTTGTGATACATTTGCTCGAGCAACTGGCAAGTTTCTTCAAGATCGCTATGGTATCCAGTTCCATGAAGGCAATGCACGAATTCGGTGCATAGCACATGTTGTGAATCTCATTGTCCAAGCAATGCTAGCCAGTCTGGATGAGGCGAGGGACCCTGATGAGGAGGACTATTTTGTTCCCAACAAGCATCTTCCCTTTCATTATGATCCCAATGATGATGCTGACTTACAAGAACTTGAGCAAGAACAAGCTGACGACCATGACGAGAACATCGAAAATGATCTCGAGCTTGACAACGAGGCCGAGAAGCTTTTGAATGAGTTCTGTGGATTGAGTCCTGTGAAGAAGGCAAGTTCGTTATTTACCATTATCAAAGCAGATCTAAATCTATTGCCTCATATCTCATAGCTTCGTGAGACAGTGAAGAAAATAGTATCGTCCCCTCAGCGACGGAAGCAGTTCCGTACGATTGCCAAAGAAGCCTTTGGTAATGTTAAGGCACCTTCAGGGAAGCCACTGTGCACTCTGATGGTCATTCGTGATGTCGCTACTCGATGGAACTATACGCATGCCATGATCCGAAGAGCACTTATGCTTCGTGAGGTGAGTACTTTGATTTGGTGACAGTATGTATTCGATTGAACCATTGTTGTACTAGGCAATCGAGAAATGGGTGTTCGAAAGGAAAGAACTCCGCGACGAGCTTTATTTATCAAACCAAGAGTGGGCTTTTCTCGAGCAGCTGGCAGACATTCTTGAGGTGAGTGCAAAACTATTGAATTTGAAATTTCACGAGTCAAAAAAATCCTGCAGGTATTCACAAACGTCACGTTGTACATGTCACGCTCAAACACGCCAACTTTGCCCTGGGCCATCCCAATGTATCACTGCATGCAAACAGCCTTGCAGTCAGCTGCTTCGGATAAAGGCATCAATCAAAAACTGCAGCGGGCATGTGCAGTTGGCTTGCAAAAGCTTCGGCATTACTTCAGCATGGCTCAATGCAACCATTTCAACACTCTTGCAACAAGTTGAGTGGAGCTCTCCCGATTTTACGCATTACTGAGTTCTTGCCTTGCATACTTAGTTTGTCACCCAGTGCTCCAACTCGAGTGGTTCCGCAACCTCGGCAATGATGGATATACTCAAGCGAAAATCATCTTCGAACGTTTTATTGCAGAATACAAGCTCGCAACACCAGAAGTGGCTTCTGTCATACCTCCATCATCACCTTCTCTCGATGATGAGGATTTTTTTCTTTCGTCAATAATTAATTTGCGTCCCGACGGCAAATCCCCCGTAACGTCGACGGTACCCATCCAGTCTGAGTTTGAACGCTATGCAATCCTTGCACAGGGTGCCAAGGACTTGAATGCCTTGCATGCACCTCTGATATGGTGGAAGGTACATATTTTGTTCACTCTGTACTTGAAAAAACTAATTATTATCTATGAAGGATCATTCTCATCAATTCCCAACAATCTCTCGCATTGCACGCGATGTCCTTGCCATTCCAGGTGCCATTTCTCCCGTTGAGCGGCTCTTTTCGAAGTCACGACACCTATGCACTGACCAGTGGTCTTCCCTTGCTGCTGCCACTGTCACGCAGTCAATGTGTGCGAAACTATGGATCCGGCAAGGCCTCTTTGATTTCAACAAATAGTCACTCAATTTTCTATCTGTCTATAAACTGTTTAAACTGTCTACATACTGTCTACATACTGTTTAGGTCTATTTACTCGAAAATCGTAGACATAAACTAAACAGTTGGAGCCTTAGTTACAGACGATGCCATAGCCTTTGACTCACGTGAGCGATAATAGATCACGTGTGTCAATGCTCAGTGAGTTACTGAAACTGTACAGTGACTGTGAAATCGAGTCCCTGCATCCGAAATTAGCATATTCACTTTCCAACGACATTCTGTCTGCCCGCTATCATGTCCTCGGGCGATGAAATGGGTAAATTTGACTTTCCTATCATATATCAACTTAACTGACAAGTGCACGCGAACGCAGACGCATGGAAGACAACGACGCGTCCCAAGCCCCGTAAGAAGCAGCGCACCGTGTCTCCAGAGCCGTCCACGTCTAAGCAACTGAGTAAGCGCAAACAAATAATCGAGGACAATGATTCCTCAAACGATATCGAACTCATCGATCCGCCACCAAACGTACCCCCGAGTACGGCCCGTCCACAAGGAAGGAGGGGAAGGGGAAGGCACCAGAAAGTCGGCTCAATGGGAAGGTCCTAGATGGCCAGCCAAAGACCAGGCCAGAAAGTCAGCCGAAGGGGAAAGCACCAGAGAGTCAAGCAAAGGCAAAAGCCAGTCACGTCAAACCAAAACCCATCAAACTTGCTGCCAAAAACTATCTTCCTTTAGATCCCACCACTGAAGACCCCTCAAATCATAGCGACCCGGAGCACGAGACACCACCCCTGAGCCCACGTGTTCACAAGGAGCTTGAGCGGTGGAAGGTAAAGGCAAAAGATGTATGTTTCATGCACCCTCCCTTGTTTGGATGAGTAACCACTCATAAATTGATTAGTTTGAGCATCAGCGCGACAAACTCTCGCAACAACTCGAGGAACTCTTCCAGGTCCGCAAGACAGATGCTGAACAAGCTCTCGATGATCTTACGGTTTTATATGATAGTCGTTCAAAAAGTGAGTGGCCCCGACTTGACGACATTCCAGCTAACTTGAGTCTTGTGTCTCTTGCCGCCTCATCTACACTACAACTATCCATTCAGCACAAGAATCCATCATATCGGCCCTCCAAGCACAACTCGCTTCCCAATCGCCCTTCTTCCGGACGTCCGAACCTGAGCTCAATCCTCCATCCAAGTCGACACACACCCGCCACCTAATTCAACCACTTCAGCCATACCTCACTTCCTCTCCCGCGCCACAGCTGATGCAGAACAGCGCACGCTGCACGATGAGCTCTCACGCATGCGGGACGAGCTCAAATCTAAGGATGAACTTGTCAAGGAGCGTGAACGGCGAATTGCTGAGCTTGAGCAGAGCGGTATGTCTTTTTGCTGTATCTGAGTTGGCATGTTCTTCCCGTGGTAATGCTGAATTGCTTGTGTATGTGCAGTGAAAGACATTCGCATTGAACTTGATGCCGAGATCGCGCGCTCGAAGGAACTTCTTGCACGACAACCACACCATCACACCCAACATTCCAAGACCTTCGCCCCCGAAGCCGACCCAAGACATACCGCAGCCATCCGTTTCTACGAGGACTTTTCAAACCTTTTGGTCTTGAGCATCAAATGGGAGCCGCGTGAGGGCGTAGAGGACGACATCGTGCATACATGTATGTATACGTTTGTCGCGACGGTGAAGGATGATGAAACCGAGGGGTTTGAGCAGGTCGGGAGGAGTAAGTTTTGTTTCCCCTGTCTTCCTTCTCCTTCCATGCGTCCAAGCCTAGTCAAATTGATCACCATAAATCAGCAATATCCTTCTCCCTCCGTGCCTACACCGAACTATCGACGTCTGAAGAGCCTGAAATGGACCGGCGCGTCAAATATACTCCTCTCGAGCTTGACAAATTGAGCGATGATTTCAAGGAACGCCTTGGCTTCCTAGCGAGCGGGTTTACGTTCCCGCATAAACAGGCTGCGTTATTTTTGGGGAGCATGACACGCCAGATGGAGACTGCCTTTGACTCTGAGAGGGAGAAGTCGGATGACGCAATCGCAGTCGACGAACATGAGGGGGGGAGAGAAATCCTTGATGTGGACGATCTTTAGTGTTTCGAGGGGCGGGTGAGTCGCAGGTTCACAAATGGGCCGTCGATGTTTCCGAGTCATTTGGTTTATGTACACTTCATATTATCTTACGGCGATACCCGTTATGTACACAGTATATACCTACTGATACGGCGTGTACTCTACCATCACATTCAATGGTTTCTCTAGGTTCCTGATTACGTTCCTAATCATGACCACCGAGGAGGGCGTAAGTTATTCAACTCTACATACGTCGGCGTTGATTTGTTAAATACAGTAATTGCTTGTGACTGCTTCGCAAGGTGAAATGCAACAAAAAGTAACCAGGCTCACCATATATGGGAGCATGCGCGGGATTTCATCCACCTTGGAAGTCCTCTGTCGTTTAGGGATCAGCAAAGGTCGTAGTCTCTAGCTCGGATGATGAAGTGCCTGCGAAGTCAAACGCAAAGCGGGGGTGAGCAGCTCTAAAACCCCAAACCAAGATCCACCGACCTCCAATGCCAGGTCGATTCCGTCCCCGGGAACAAATAAATGACGGCTTTGCCTTGGATCACGCTTCGCAAGGTGTTTGTCGGCGACCCTAGTGGCAGAAACAGTTGTGCACAACACGACCGATCGGTGGCCAACTGAAAGTACGGTTCCTAGATCTTCGAATGTTTCATTCATAGTTATCACAACTACACCAGTTTCGTGATCGTCATTGGCGAGATGGACAGGGTTGTGTAGGCTGATTAGGCCCCGGGGGCATCCACGGCACAAAGATAAGAAATACAAATACTCCAGGCAGAAAACTGTCGACGGACAGGTCGGCTCACTGAGAAGAGGGAAAATCCCTTCAGAACGTACTAGTCTATTTCCTGAAAAGTATATCCAGCTCACAAATAAGTAGGCCATCTATAGATTGCAACGTACATATGCGTCGAAGCTGATTTAATCCGGAAAAGCTTGGATTCGGGCTTGCCAGTCTTCCCCTGGTAAGTGGAACTGTTCTCTCATCTGGCGTCTGTAGAGGAAAAGGGAGGTGTCCAACGGAAGTGAGAATTGCTGCCGATCGAAGAAGTCGACATGATGCCTCAAGTCTGGCCTAGGCTGGTGATTGCTAACCAACCACACGACAGGCTATACAAGTCCCCCACCACCCATCCTAACAGTATCTAACACTGCCCTAACCAACTCGTTCCATAACCGCCTCGCAATAGAATCCCCACGGGCTTCCAATAATCTCCTCCGTACCTGTGCCATAGGCGTTTCCGCGCGCCGCCTCCTCCCGATTATCAAAGACAGAAGAGGAATTAGGAAGAATAAAATAGATAGAGAGGCTATTTTGTTAGCTGTGAAATAGTGACCGAAATAAGACCGGGTGAGTGCAAAGGGCGTTGGGGGCTGCGCAGTGATGAGACTGCGGTCAACTGAGAGAAAGCCGGGAATGCGAGAGGTGGGAGCACGGCTTGCGCTGGGACTTCCTCGGGGCGTGCTTTGGTCGTGGCGGTGGCGAATGGATCTGGTTACTGTGACATCCGAAACCGCTGATGTGGAAGAGGCGGATTGTTGGCGAGCGAGTTTTGGAAGGGGTGATGCTGGGACGATGGTGCGGGTGGATGTAGTGGAGAGAGAGGAAGAGGAAGAGGTAGGGGATAGAGAGCGGGGTGGGGGTATTGGTGCAGGGGAAGGAGGTGTCCGCCTTGTACTCTCTTGCGCTCGAACATATTGAGCCTCAAGCGCCAAATGTAGTTCCTAGCATCATCACGTTCAGTATGACCTAGGAATTATAAAAATAAACTCACGCGTCTTTTATCAGATGACAGCTCGTTCTCGTATGACAGAAATTCTCTGGCGTATTTCCACTCGCCCAAACGAGGCAAAACGTACAAGCAGTAGAGTTCTAGGACTTTGTGGTATGGTTCGCCTGTGGAAGGGACAAAGTCATATTGACCGCGCTTTGACAACCAGTCCTCTGTTATCTCGCGACCGATGTTTGGGCAATCTACGTTGAGGCTGGATGCGACGAGTGTGATGAGGACTTGGTGCGGAAGGAAGGCGGAGGTAGGATTTCGAGGAAGAGATGAGGGAGTAAACAATGTGAGAGATCGAGCATGTGAATCGGAGATAAAAGATTGGGGAGATGATAGTAAAGATTCTCTGAGTGGTTGTGGTAAAGTATTGAGGTTTGGGGCTGAAGAGAATACGGTAGTCTCGAGGGTGATGCGGAGGATATCCCACTTTCTCCGGTGTACATCTAGGGGGTCAGGCGAGGGCGCTAGTGGAGGTGGGAGTAGTGCAAACGCAGAATTCAACAATGTGAATGTGACTGCGACATCCCGGTGAAGGAATGCTCTCGCCGCACGGTTGTACAGTGATTGTAACGTTGCCTCCGTCGAAACCGAACCTTTGTTGTCGTCCTCCGTCGAGGCAGTCACCGTTATTGTAGCGGTCGTCGTCGCGGTTGACATTGCTGAAACTGAAATTCGTAGGAGGAGTGCTCCGACCGTGACCTCCTTCTATGTATATTAGGGTTGACTTTCCAAACACGTGACTTCAGACGCGGCGAGATCCCTCACTACCGTCAGACAGCTTATATACGTCCACGTTTGGTTCATGTGACATAGTACAATTGTTCTCTGACAAAACCTTGAGCCTCTTGGTCACTAAAGCACTTTCTATACGAGGTAGGAAGCAGCAGAACCTCAAACCTAACCTTTGGGTTATAGGACGGTACTGTTCTAAAAAGTACGCCTTACAGAAGATGAACCAAAACACTTCTTGCATGTCAAACACGATCATGCCATAAACATCCTACTCCAAAGAACGAAAGCTGTTTCTCTCGAGGACGGTTCCGCTCAATTAACAACACATCTTGCACGTCAAACATAATTACGCTATCGACACCCTATTCCAGAAAATGTAACCTCTTTCTCTCGACGGTGGTCTCTCTCAGTCGTCGAAGCTTCGGCCACGACACACTATACATGCCGTCGACACCCTACTCCGACAAATGGAACCTCTTTCTCTCACCGATGGTCCCTCTCAGTCATACGTTTGCACGCCACGAATCCTGACAGTTCTCTTCTTGGATCTACCCCAAGGACACGTTGACTCAGAAGATGAAGGCGCCCCGGTTCTTCAGTCATCAGTTTTCCACCTCCCGACAGAGGCCCTCAATGTTAGTTACGAAACGCACCTCTGGTCGATCCCTACTATCTTACCACATTTCGGTGTTAGAGGTCCCCTTCGACTAAACCATTGACGTGTCAAATTACAAAATGGCCTCCCTCGCTGTCCCCTGCGACCCGGTGTTTCCGAAGACATTGAAGACCACCCGCACATATGTCGACGCGTCCAATATGTCTTTGGCATCAGACGTCCCCTCCGACTAATTCGTATGGCGCTTAATGACCTCCTTCGCTGCCTCCTACGACAGGAACCAAAGGTCATTAATATTGCTAGCCCCGCACACATTACGTACCTAGCATATTGCATGTATCTGATGAGTCAGAGGTCCCCTACGACCAAATCTCGATGACGCACCAAATAACACAATGGCCTCCTTCACCGTCCCATATGACCTGGAATTGTACTGTGAAGGGGTTTAAGGCCACTACCCCCACAGTCTGAGTCTCGCACATACATCTAGCAGACCAACGTCCCTTCTGGTTTCGTTCGCTACCCCGTGGAGTTGTTTTGTTTTGTTTTCTCCTTCATCAGTACCATCATGGACTGTCCATTCAGTTTAATTACGGACTCGTTTACGGTTGAATACAACTTTCTTGCGTACTAAGTTCTGAAGGCAAGCTTAAGCTCAGGTTCAGAATCGCTCTACCAAACTTGAATCCCCTTAATATTACAAGTTAGATCTGGCGGCCGTTCTGCGCGATCTCAAAGATCTTCTCCAGTCTCTATCATTACATGCTGTATCATAACATCAACTAAGTACTCGAGCTGGAGCCGAAACACCGGACTTCCATACGGAAGGCTCGGTGACGGTCGAATCCTTCGCGATCAATACATTAATATTGGACCTTATTGGACAGTGAACACGCTTGCCTGGAAAGACCCAGTAGACCCATTCCCTATTTTCACATCTAAACCAGCTGTCATCAAGGTGCAAGGTTATCCTTGCCATCGCTGGCCTGCTATGCTCGGTGAATCATACAGCGTGGACCATATCAGACACATCCTCGCCGAACGGGCCCATTGATAATTGAATGATCCGAATTAAGATTCCCGGCCGTGTCACGTACAGACATTTCAACCTGAAAGTGATTGAATCCCCTACTACAAGTTAGATCTGGCAGCCGTTCTGCACGACCTCAAAGATCTTCCCCGACCTCCATCATTACGTACTGTATCATACTACTAACTAAGTACTCGAGCTGGAGCCAAAACATCGGACTTCCATACGGAAGGCTCGGTCGAATCCTTCGCGATTAATACATTAATATTGGACCGCTTGCCTGGAAAGACCCACTACTAGACCCTTCCCTGTTTCACTTCTAAACCAGCTGTCATCAAGGTGCAAGGTTATTCTTGCCACCGGTGATCAGACCAGTCTGCTGTATTCGGTGGATCATAGCGTGAACCACATCCTCGCCGAACGGGCCCATTGAATGATTGAATAATTGAATAATTTAAGATTCCCGCGGCTGTGCACATCGGACACAAAACATTTAACCTTACCTAACCAGACCTGCCATGGCGCCAGAACTGGCAGCTGCTAGTGCGGCTACTTCACTTAAGTTGCTGTGCCGTGCAATACGAAGGTCCGACCGTCTTTTTTCGATCGGTCTTGTCTACAGGTCCTAGCTAGATTGGTGCGGTGCAAGACAAAATATCGTTTTCTCTACTTGCCGAGTCATTGAGTCATATTTCCAGTCTGTGCTGTGATTCAACGCGTTCTTCCACTGCTAGTGGATTGATCAGGATCCGGTAGACGCCTTGGTATATCATGCCATATTTTTCCTTAGATATGCTCATTCCACTGCTTACACAGGCCCACAGTGTCCCAAGTTCCAACAATAATTTACGGCCATGCAACGGTATGGCATTGTTGACGTGGGTGCGCCACTGGATGAGATGGCAAGCGAGGGCCATTCCATCAGTTCGTCACCCCTGGACCCTCTACTCCCACATCTGCCACAAGGGGAATCATCTATAAAGCTGTCGAATTCACAGTGGACACTACCATCTTTCTCTTCTTCACCAATGCCCTCGCAGATGCTTGCTAACTACTTACGGAGGCGTGAGAAGCTTATCACAGAGGATCGCGCCTTGCGAATAGACCATGTTCGTGCGAATTACACCCCGACTGAGCTCAAGGCAGATGAAGTCGTACGCTCCATCCGTGCTAGAGAAGCTATCTCCGTTTGGGGAATTGATCGCGAGGATGTTCCTCACCCGTACCCAGGGATGGAGTTCCTGAATGGTATGATGTCTGTTTCACGCTTGGCACTTCCTCTCACATCTACGTGCAGCCAAAGATATTATCTTAAAGACAGACCTCTACAGTAAAATAGTCTCCAAAGTAAGCACAGTAAATCACCGTGCTTCCCCTCACTGATTTACTCGATCACGGTTTCCTTGTAGATGCCAAAGGGCGGGCTATTGCATGTACACCAGAACGCCTCAGTTGAGGCGAGAGTGCTGCTTGATCTGGCACTGGGTCACCCGGCGATACATATTCGCGTTCCGGGCCCGTTGGTCGCGTCTTCTCTCGAAACTGTGCTGCCCAAGATCCAGCCGATTCCTGTAGAAGAGTATCCACCCGTAGATGCCGTTGGAATCACGGACGTTTCATACACCTGGTGGCTGGGTTCCGATTAACAAGGCACGGGAGATGTTCGATCCTGCACTAGGTGGCCCTGATGGATTTGATAAATGGGTGCTCAGCACCTTCGTGATCAATCCCAGCGATGCGTTTAGTACGTACAATACGCCGATGAAAGTGAGCTACACATCATGCAACCTCCTGAACATGTCTTTAATACGAGGGACTCGCAGATCTGGCTGAAATTTGGGAGCACGTTTGGCGTGACCGATGTGAGTCTGAGGCATGCTGGAAGTCAAGACGTGAGCATATACTGATGAACTTTAGCCCATCATCCGATTCGTGCCGATTCAAAGGGAATATTTGCGGCTGTTCATTCGCTCGTCGATCGAAGACGGTATCTCGTACATTGAGGTACGAACTAATTTCTTCACCAAGTGAGTCGAAAGGACATACGAACGTGATTGAGATTCCTGATATTCGTCAGATATATACTTGCAGAGGACGCGAAGACCAAACTTGAATTACGTGAACTACTCTTGTTGTTCCGCGAGGTCACGAACGAAATCAAAGCGGAAATGAAGGCGAAAGGTCGGGAAGATGATTTCGCCGGGTTGAAGGTCTGCTTGGTCTCTGTTGAAGTTACTGAAACTCAGACTGCTTTTTCCTAGATTATCTACAATACCCTAAGAGTTGTCTCCCCCGAGGTTTTGGAAGCAGAACTAGATCAATGCAGTAAATTCAAGCAGGAATTCCCAGACCTTATTGCTGGCAAGTTCCACGACTTTTCTGTGAGTTAGCGGATCTAGTCCTAATATTTCTGTCTGCCAGGATTTGATCTCGTGGGCCACGAAGACGGGCCGAAGTGTAAACCACTGATTGACTATGCAGAGCCACTTCTGCGTTTCGCCGAGCAGCATCCGGACATCCCTTTCATCTTTCATGCTGGTGAAACTCTAGGCGATGGCACTGCAGCGGACATGAATCTGTATGATGCTATTCTGCTTGGAACAAAGCGCATCGGACACGGGTTAGCTGCATTTTATAGTATAAAGTGCTCGCTGACTTCGTCCACAGCTTTTCACTAGCCAAGCATCCCAAATTGATGCAAATATGTCGGGAGAAGAAAATTGCAATTGAAGTCTGCCCCATATCGTGAGTGATTCGTGCAACTAGACACCTCAGTTTATTTTGAGCATTCAATAGAAATGAAGTGCTGGTACGTTCTATATACACTGCCCTCGAGCCTATGTTGACTCAACAATTGATAGCGTCTTACCTCATCGATGCTTATGCACCCCCTCCCGGTAATCATGAACCAAGGCATTCCGGTAGTGCTGTCTTCCGACGACCCTGCAATGTTTAACAGTATGGGGTTGTCATTTGATTTCTTCCAGGTGACCTCTTCCTTATTTATCCGTTCTTGAAACGAGACTCATCACAATCGTTTGCAGGTGATTGTAGCAAGTGAAGTCACGGGACTCCTTACTCTCGGCCAAATGGCTCGCGACAGCATTACTGTGAGTCACGTTCTCGTGCCTGTCTCTTGCATCGTATAATGTTCCCTGGGTAGTATTCCATGCTTGATGAACGGAGCAAACAGACGGCTATGGATGCATGGGAAAGACGGTGGACCAAATTCGTAGAAGAGGTTGCGGCGATGAGCCCATGATGCTGCTCGCAATTGTGGCTCTCAGATTCGCTTAATTCCTAAGTAATTATTCTGGAATTTTGGGATACGTGTAGCCATGTCCTTTACTTGTAGTTTATGTAAATACAGTAGAGAGACTGAAACATACATCATTGGATGTTATAGAGATCTATAAACTTGTCAAAATTGTGCAAATCCTGTCCGATGCTACTTGTCAGAGAATTTCTCTGGTACTATATATCATATTAGAACACCTACCGATTACTTTCTTCGTCTGTCTCATATAATCCCCCGGTGATCCGGGTGCTGCATAACACCTATTTCGGCGATAAAAACCACAGTGAATGATGGTATATCTAGCACGAACGTCATCATCATGCGTCCATCAATTTCGCCACTCACCAACCCTCGAATGATCCCAGTTGGTGGCCGCCAATCAATTTTGTTCGTGCGTTCAGCTATTTTACAGGTACGCAGAGAGTAACTCGGACGATAAACGCTGGCGACGTCTCTATCTTCGACTACGGTTTTCAGGGGTGGCATAAATGCAGTTATCAAGTACTGGGACACCGGTAAGGTCAAGAAAGAGGTGGCCGGCACCACAGGTGCCGAGGAGGGAGAAATTGTTTTCATGTTTGCTGCCAAAGTCAAAGGAGAAGCTGCGTAGAAGAGAGAGGTTCCAGCCTCGGGAAACTAGGGGCGGAAGGCATCTGTTGCCCCATACGAAGTTGCAGAGGCATCCCGCATCGTGGTTGAGTGGTTAAACCTTTTGTGCAAATCAATTTGATTCACGAGTCATCGATAGTATGACCTTTGGAAAGAGCTCGACTGGGACGTACCAGTGACCAAGTTCTTGCAATGTGTAACAAGCGCGTTCGCAATGGAACCCAATGCCCTCGGCAGGGGCTAGTCGACAATGAAATCTCCAGGTTGGGAGTACTGCAGCGATAAGCCTACGTGACGGCATTCACGATCGTAGTTGGATCCGTAAATCCTGAAAGCATGCCAGAGTTCTTCGCAGCAAGGTTGGGCAACCTCTTTCTCAGGCTAATGAACTGTTCATTGTGACTCACTGTCCGTCGAACCGTTGTCCATATCGCCTTCCTGGGATTTGTGGAGCATGTTGAGCGCAAGCAGTGGAGGAAGGACAGTTATCCACGAGTGTAACATGCATCTGAATGCTCTGCTTGCGTGAAATGTCTCCCTTAATATTTGATTCTACGCGAAGCCATGGAAGCTACAGATGGCTTCATGGACCTCATGGAGTGGGTATTCCTGGAAAAGCTGTAGTAAGTCGCAATATTTGCAAAACGTGTACGTCATTTACTGATTACTAGACACCTTGGGAGGGTGGCCTTTTACAAGATACTCCGTTCAACATCAAGTTGCTACCATACATACGGGAGATATACCAAAATAATGCAACAACCATGATATCCGTAGTCATCTGTCCTGCTCCGCAATGAGAACGTCAGAACATCAACTTCTCGATTGCAATCTTGACATTGCGGATCTGACTTTGCAGCTCCCTGGCCTCGCTGGTGGTAACGCTAGCAGCAATGACAGGCCTAGATACATTACATGCGCGTCCGAGGGCTGCCTTGGAAGGAATGAACACGTATGGAACATTCTGTAAAGCCGACAGTTAGCGGTCAATGGCGCAAATGGCTTGAAAACACGAGCATGCCTTTTCCTCGCAAAGAAGGGGAAGATGCAAAAGAATCTCCAGGGGCTCGGTATCCGCGGTGAGCACGATGAACTCCGCAACTCCACGGTTAAGGGTTTTGGTCGCTAGAAAGGTGGATGTCAGACGCGGGGAACTCTCCGAAGGTCAACGAATGGATTATAGGACGTTGCTCACCTTCATTGGCACCTTTTTTTAGTTGTTTGTACTGACCGGCTTGTTGGACCAAGTCCAAGATCTACGATACGGTCACTATGGATGACTATTTGTGACTCGAGAAACATACGGAGTTGGTTAGACCCTCTTCTGCAAGTGGCCATGCTTTTCCGCGTGCTTCAGCCATTGTGACCTCACGTTGGATTGATCCTTGGTCGAAAGAAAGTTATCGAGGAAGTTCTTGCACATTAGAAATTTGAAAGTAGGTGTATTGTGGCTGTGATGTATTGGCATGTTTGTATTCGAAGAAACCTAAGCCAACGTATATACCTACGCTCGTTTCTACCAACGTTCTCGTGTCGTAGAACGATTTGCCCGGTTGGAGCAGGCCTAAGCTTTATCGCAACAGTTGTTCGTTGTATAAAACTTTGTCGTTACAGGAGGTAAGTCAATTTCAGTATTATTCAGTTCGTATCCAACTCGCAATCCGTCTTCCTCACCACGCCCGCTCGTCCCCCATCAGACATTTCAAACCCACTACCGTACGATACCACTATCAAGCTCATCACCCCAGAATCCCGTCCCCCCTAACCAAAATATTTTGAACTAAATTTCGGAAATGGCAGAAGCTGACTACAACCGCAAGCGGTCGCGTTCCCCCTCTGACTCTGACGAGAAGAAGCATCACAAGCGTGCTAACACAGGCGCTACGGCTCACCCGGATGACTTACGAGCTGACAAGCACCAGGGTTCTGGTTCAACAACCGCTACGTCTATGATTCGCGATGTGAACATGACGGAAACTCCCGCATCCGTAGCAGATACTGCTGCGTCAACTCCTTCTCCCAAGGGAACCTCATCTGAAAATCGACGTGACGAGTCCCGCACTCGTTCTGACGAGCCCGGAAAATCATCTACTACGATGTCTGCTCCTCCTTCCTCGTCCTCAGCTCCCGCCCCTCCCTCAGCCATGATTCACATGCGGTGTTTGATCGTCACTCAGGACGCGTCAATCATCATCGGGAAGGCTGGTACGCATGTCAACGAGATCCGAGACAAGAGTGGAGCTCGTGTCATGGTATCTGAGAGCATTCCCGGTAACCCTGAGAGAATTCTCAATGTTAGCGGGCCTCTCGATGCAGTATCCAAGGTTGGCTCCAGACATCATATCAGCATTTATTTTTGTTCATCATAAGTTCCACAGGCTTTTGGTTTGATTGTACGACGGATCAACGACGAACCCTTCGATGTACCTTCAGTTCCTGGAAGTCGTGCAGTGACTATCAAGTTTATGATTCCAAACTCCCGTATGGGGTCTGTCATAGGGAAACAAGGCTCAAAAATCAAGGAGATCCAGGATGCCAGCGGTGCGCGACTGAATGCAAGCGAGGGCATGCTCCCTGGTTCGACTGAGGTACAGTACATGAGTTCATTGCAAGGCAGCAACTCATTCTTTTGCGTGAATGTAGCGAGTCCTGAGCGTTGCAGGAGTTGCTGATGCTATTCATATAGCAACCTACTACATCGGCAATATCCTCATTGAAGCGCAAGAACGCATGCCTTCTTCGTCCAGCCACTCTAGTTATCGCCCTTCCAGCTACTCTAGAAGGCCTCCGTATACTGGCTCATCATATGTGCCAGGGTATGCAAACGCGTCGCAACCGTACGGCGCTCCACCGCCCCCTAACCCACCACAGCAGCTGCAAACCCAGCAAATTTACATTCCCAACGATTTGGTGGGCTGCATTATCGGAAAGGGAGGTAGCAAGATCAATGAAATCCGCCATATGAGCGCCAGCCAGATCAAAATCATGGAACCAGGTGCAGGGCTGAACGGCGCCCCAGCGCCCCCAGGTAACGAAAACGAGCGCTTGGTTGTTATAACTGGACAGCCTGCGAACATTCAGATGGCAGTACAGCTGCTGTATCACGTACGTTGATCTTGTCTAAATTATGTGGAGAATTTCCTCACGCGTGAGCTGTTTCAGCGGTTGGAACAAGAGAAGCAAAAGCAGCTACGAACATCTACTTCGTCTTCTTCTTGAGTTCGCGGTGGCCCTTGGACTTGTGCATTGGTACTTTGTTTTCGTTTGTCGATAAATCTTCAAGCATACTTGTTGTGCTTACTTTTCCTTTTTGATGTTCTGACTGTGAAAACAACAACGTTTTCACAACGCAGACATGTACATTAGTTGCATTGCCTGTCTTTGGTCCTTGGTTAAGCAATTGTTCTGCTTGCCGCTGGTGTTGTTATGACAAGTATTTAATGTTTTTTCTAGTCCTGTTGTCCCGCTTTCTGGTATCACGGTGCGATAGTATTACGTAAACAAAGACGTCGAAAAATATTGCTCTTTCGAAGTTCCACAGACACCTAGCTAATGGCTCCACTACTTACAGCTCAAAAGGCGTATGCCGCAAAGCTTGACGCCAAAGGCAAAGGTAAACGAAAAGCGGAGGATATCGATGCCGAGGATGTCGACGTTCAGCAACCTAAACAGAAGAGGAACAAACAGCGCGTACTCCTACTATCCTCTCGAGGCATCACGCACCGCATGAGACATCTCATGAATGATCTTGAAGCTCTGCTACCTCATGTAAAGAAAGGTAACGTGGTGGTTTTGTCAACTCATTCATTAGCCTCAATGGAATCTATCTTAGATTCAAAACTTGATTCGAAGTCCCAGCTGAATCTCCTGCCCGAGATAGCAGACCTCAACAATTGCAATAACACGCTCTATTTTGAGGCAAGGAGACATGAAGATCTGTACATGTGGGCTACGAAAACACCAAATGGGCCCAGCATCAAATTGCACGTTCAAAACGTGCATACGATGGATGAGCTGAAGATGACAGGGAACTGTCTGAAAGGAAGCAGGGGGATTCTCAGCTTTGACAAAGCTTTTGGTGAAACGGAGTGGGGCAAGCTCACGAGAGAGGTTTTCACGCATGTACGTTCGTGGGTTATGGTTGAGGGGTGAGCGCTAACGCGTTATTACACCACGTAGATCTTTGGCGTTCCTCCGCTGGCTCGGAAAGCAAAACCGTTCATCGACCATGTTTTGACGTTCTCTATCCTTGATAACAAAATTTGGTTCCGCAATTTCCAGGTATGCTGAACCCTCGAATCAAAATTTGTTGCCAAGTGTTGACTACGTTTCATCGCACGTAGATAATGGAGAAGGATCCGTTGCAGCCAAACGGCCCTCCTCAGACATCTCTCGTTGAGATTGGGCCCCGATTTGTTCTGACACCCATCCGTATTTTTGAAGGAGCTTTCGGTGGTGCAATTGTTTATTCCAATCCTGGTTCGTACACTGGAGCAAACGTGCTTGTCGTTGCTCATGAACTCACTCTACAAATAGAATTCGTCACGCCTGCTTCCGTGCGCTCAATGATCAGGCATGCCAAGGGTGACAAATACCGTCAACGGAAGGAAGCCCAGGAGGAGACGTCGAAGAGAAAAGAGTTTCGTAAAAGAGAGGAAGATGTATTGGCAGTGTCCAAGGTGTTCGCGTAGACGCCTACGCGTGGCATTAACGCGCGATTTTGACCGAGTGGTAAGCACACCAACTTGGCGTGCTTATAGGGTATCTCTGGATGATTATCTACGCGCTTTTGTAGCCGTTACACACGCTGTCTCGCCTTTGCGATGGCCTGTATGCACGTGTTCTATATCAGACTCATCAAGGTTTTGTGCTTGTTCTTTTTTCGGAGCATTTTTCACTTTTCTTTATATGACTCGCCTTGAGTTCTATTAGCGCTCTGGCACCAAGCCCCAGCAGCACTTCTCCATTGTCTCGCACTTCGAGAGGTGCACAGCCACCAAGCCAATCTTGTTGTTGCTTTTGTGCGCTCACAAAGGCAATAGCCTGGCAACAACCGATTTACGAAACAAAGGAAAAATTTGGCTGAGCAAACGTTCCCGCCTCACCAGGATAGCGTGCCTTGACCGATATGAGCTGATGCCGAAGCTCAGCCGTCTCAGAGGTTGGGCCACGCGCCTTTTGTTCTGCCTTCGAAGCTCACGCTGGACTTTCCGGTGCGTGTAACCGAGTGACAAGCAGTCCTATATAACGATGTCTTTCGCTTGGTGAGTTATTGTCTTTCTCCTGGCTCCAGCCGCTGATACCCCCACTCACTTATAGATATCCCTTACTGTCTTGTAGACAGTCGACATGCCCGTGTCAATAGACATCGTCCCGTTTTCAGATTCTTTAGAATTGTTTGGAGAGGCAGACTTTTCGTAAGCTAGAACCGAAAGCAAACATATCCCTTGTGCTGATAGACCTCGCCAGATCCGCCTTCTCCCTGGCAGGCCATGTATCGGTCTCGATCAGTTCACCTTCGTTCATGTTCCAACGCCGGCGGAGCACAACGCGTGCTTTGCTGCAGTCGCTTACCATCACATTTGAGGGACAGTCTGAAGTAATTACCCCAGACATTGGGTATGCCCCTCTGCGTCTCTGCTCCATCACTCGCGAGCTTGTAAATGGTGGACCCGTCGACCTCTCCAACGAAGGGCACGAAGATTCCGATAAGCCCTGCTCGTGGAATGTCATTTTTGACATCCCTGTTCCTGGCTGGTTGCCGACCACGTCTACGTACGGAGATCAAGGCGCAGTTGAAGCTGGGACGCGCTACGCCTTGTATGCCACCGCAACTTTTATCTATCTCGAGGACGGCAGCTCCTCCATTTTCAGCAACTTTTGTTCACCTTTCCGCGGTCGCGCCCGCACAATCGATGCGCCAATATGTCCGATTACTCTCACTCGTTTTGCTGAGGTCCCTTCTGCCCCCTCGTCGTCTTCTTCCACCTCTGTCTTCCCGATGGCATTGTTCATCGTCGATGCACAATCAGGACAAGATGGCACAGAAACAGACGCAAAAACTATTCCCCCCGAAATTCTGAAGAAGATTCAGGTCGTCGCGTCCATTCCTAACGCAGTAACAATGGATGAGACATCCGTTCCTCTCATCCTGCGTTTACAAGGCAGTGAACTGAACGGCTCCGAGCGAGAGCGCCTTCGTATAACTGATTTCACTGTCGATGTTGAACAGATTGAAACGTACAGGTGTGCTGCATTATTTTCTATCCACGTATGCGGTGCTAACAACACGTCTATCTAGGAGCGCTACTGCTCTTGATTGCGTAGCTCGATTCATGGTCCCACCTAGGGTACAACAGCCTCCATTCGTCCCCCTTCGGAATGCACACTCTGTACATACCCTCTATGATGTCGGCCTTCTCATGACCCCATATCCCTCCAAGGCCAGCTCCACCCGCACATTCTCCCTCTTGGAGCCCTCGAATTCTGGGAAGTACGTCATTTCTGGTGACGGTCGCGTCTTTGCGCATGAGTCTCCAGAGGGCGATGTGATAACCCCTTCTCCATCGGAGAACTGGTATGTGCTTGAGGCAAGCGTGCCTTTGGCACAGGAGCCCCACCAATTGGATTGGGCTGGGCCCCGCAACCGTCGCGTCTCTGAAATTAGCCCTCTTTTCAGTGTGCGTCACATGATGCATATTGCGCTCCGGTGTGCCTATGAACATCCCGACGGCGAGGTTGTTTATGAACGCCTCCACTTTTCCCTGCCCATGCAGAATGTCCGGGTGCCTGTTCCAGTAACTTCATCCGCCGCCGATCACAGTCAGACCATTGAATGTGCCATGGAGCTACAGAAAAGCGCTCCATACAGCCAGAGTCTTCCTGCATACTCTCAGCTCTTCTACTCGAACGGAGAGCGCAAGATCGATTACTCAATTCCTCTTCCACTTTACGAACCTCCACCATCGGCTTCATCATCTTCATTTACCTTTGATCACGGTGACGACGATCGGAAATCAATCTCATAGTTTTCTGAATTGCACATGCACCGACACCTACTGACACTCGCATCCCGAACCGAAGACATATTTTCATGTAATGAGGCATTGGTCCACCACACTTTCTGTTTCTTTCGATCCACTGTCATACTGCTCTTTCGTCCTGCTGATGCAGCTTCGCTTGTTCCTTGCTTTCATTTGCGTTGATCTAGTCCGCATACCAATCATTCCTCCAAACCAATCTTTGTATCACCTCACCTCCTTATTCCGTACATCATGTAAGAAACCTACATTGCAGTAATGGAATCTCCTCGTTATTGTCATCGTGAAATCCCGATCCTAGTCCTCGATTCTAGGCAACGTCTGGTGACCGCTGAGTCATGGTGATGAAAGGCTGCTAATGAGTTCGACAGTGCTTTGGCAACACCCCTTGGATAAGTTGCAATCGGGTGGCATTGGGCGCCAGGCAAAGCGAGAGGACCTGATGTACCCCGCTGTTTTGTCGAACCGCAACAACAAATGTGATATGAATTCCGAGCGGCGATGGGTTTTTAAAATTCTGGAATGAGTAGAAATACAGAACAAGTAAAGATACTTTCAGGCAGTATGAGTATGGAGCAATTGGAACAGGTGCTTCAAATTTTGAAACTTTGAAAATGGAGAGAAACAGGAAGTGGTGCGATAATGAAAGAATTGAAGTTACAGCATGCTCTGTCTATGGGCGATGAAAGAAGGTCATTGTCATATCCCAGATCTCCGGTACCCCTATTTCCATTTAGGGCGCTCACTTCCACTGGACCGCCGGCCCTGACCACATGGACCCACTCAACTGGGTCCATCTCCATTTAGACTTCCCCTCTATTTCCGGCCCCGAGCTTCTATGCATTCTGTCTGCTTACTGATTCCTGTACCTAGTTAATCTCCGACTCCATTTCTCAATGATCCGTTAGACTTTACATATGATCCACTGTACTTACTAATGTGCTTTCCACATACTCATACATAGCCTCCTATCTTACTGCTTACTGATCCACCAGACTATCTACAGTATATAAGTTGTTGTACACTCCCATAGTTCCCATAGTTTCCTCAGTTTGAATATTATATCTAGTTCCTGCTTATTCCAGTTCCTCTGGACTTGAGTTCTCACTCTTGTCAAATGGACACCTATGGTTCGGGAGTAACAGGGTTACCACTGGATGTCCAAACAAACATTTGGGAGTAACTTGTTTATCCCTCTGATCTTCCTGAATTCCTATGCCTCACCTTTTCTTCATCCCTTTTCCACCAGTGGCTGACGCTCCATGCGTCTCATAAAGCACTGCGCAAATGCTGAAGTCATGCATGCCCATTGCAGGACCCTCATACGCACCTTTCACATTGCCACCTCACATCCAAAGCCCAATCTCGCTAGTCCAAGTTCTTCTAGTACTACCCCGTGTTCAACAAGCACTACAGCGAAACCGAGATGCTCCAGTACATCTTCCACCTTGCATGCAAGGACCACAATCATATTCATGCAATGGTCCCGCTGGGCAGCTGCACAATGAAGCTGGATAGCACCAGCAGCATGATTGCGCTCACCTGGCCCGAGTTTGGCAGTATTCATCTGTTTGCGCCTGCACGAGCAGGATTTGATGAGAGTCGGAGAACTCAAGTCTGGAGAGACAGGAATGAGCAGGACTATGTATAATATTCGAACTGAGGTGTTACAACAAAGTACAGGAGTTTATATACTGTAGGTATACTAATGATCAGTAATCTGGAGTACAGAAGGCAGTGAGGAAAGCATATGGTGAGTATATTAGTAAGTCCGAGCGCATCAAGTAAAGTAAGACAGATCATAAGGAAAAGAGTCCAGAAATGAAACAGGTACTGGATATTAATAAGCAGTCAGATATCTATAGAAGCTGGAGGGCTGGAAGTAAGGGGGAGTCTCAATTGGGGTTAGGTCTGGTGGAGCGGACCTATCTGGAGATCAGGTCCGGCGGTCCGGAAGAAGCGCACTACTGGAAAGGTTTACAGGTATCGGAGATATGGGATATGACACCTGAGGTGAACAGATCTATGGAGGGAAAGATCATATTGTCAGAATGCAATAGCCCACTTGATTCAGGGGATGGAGACATTATATCCTGCTAGCCACAAAAAGGAGGCAAACTCTCTGTAGAATTATTGGGGATATTAGGATTAGAGATATTATTGCACAATGTTTTATGATTCTCAGAGGGTGTAAAGTTATTATACTGGGGGAAAGAATAAGACATGATTGTGGTATAAGAGAAAGACAGACAGGCTCAAAACACACTCACATGACCTGCTGTAGGGAGAATTTCTATGCTAGGCTTGTATCCATCACTTTTCAATATACTCATATGTCGATCCATCATCCATCTGACCCATCTGATACTCATCCAATGTCTATTCAATATGCATCTGCTATCCAGATGACATGTGGATACCCTTGGATACCTTCCTACAGCTCGTGCATCTGCTGCATCTGTCCTGTCCTTGTCCATTCAACCTCATTAGTATGTAGTTACACTCAGTTTCCTCTTACTGACTGAACACAAACATATCCTCTCACCCTCCACTATTTTCCAGATTACTTATGGTACAGTCTAGACCCGCTACCTATAGAGGGAAATACTGTACCCTATAAGCAGAGAAGCTTTTGGAAAGCTTATCATAGACCTCCTCCCACTTTTTCTTCACCTTACCAGAATATTGCTGTGACTTATACCCACTATCAATCTAACTTTTAATAACTTTCCTTTGACTTTGAATTGCATCCTACATGCATCCGCAAGTTCTGTTCACCATTCAACACATCTGTATGTTCCATATCCAATCTGCTTCATCCGCTTTTCATCCGCTTTTGTGGATCCCTCATCCTACCTGTGGTAGGATCCTATAGGGTCATTTAAGACAGAGACTACTTCCCAGTAGCAATCCCCTTTAGGGTCAAATGTGCTTGTTCTCAAGTGAGGCAGCAGGTAGCAAAGACCCAACTTTGGAGTAGTTCATCATATTCCTCTACTCTATTTGTTGTACCCACACCACTGGAAAGTTCCAAAGTCTGGGGATATTTGTTAAGTCCTCAACATGGTAGCTTTCATTTACTCTTATCAAATCAACTAATCTCAATGTTTTTGAATATGTATTCTGAGTCACCTATTGTCCCCAATGACAAGATGTTCCAGAACAACATTATATAAAAGCCTTACCTTACCTTCTGTATCTTCAGTGAATTCACTCCCCCTCACTCATCTCTCATCACTGGTGATCTAACATTCCCCTTCGAACTCAAGTGCAGCATTACAGTACACCCCTAAGTCTACTTCTGTTACCTGGCTCTACCTTCGGGTAGTCCATTCCAGCCAAGCCCCTCAGATCTAGTCTTCCCTTGAGCACAGGCCTTAACATCAGGCACTGGGGACTGTGATGTGGGAGGATGAGCCACAGGAGTTAGAAACCTGAAATGAATATTAATGAAGTTTTAATAACAGCAATCAGAAAGTTACCTGGATTTGACAGTAGCCGGAGGAGAACACTGTTCATGTTGTTCATGGTGCCTTGTTTGGGAGGGACCAATCCATTCAGAACAAACTTTCGTCATGTGCTTCTTCAGGACCTCAACAGTGAGGCAGGTTCCATCAGTGCCTTGACAGCCTGCATCAGAACAAAAACATTGAAAGTGACCTTCAGCATTCTTGGTGAGGGTGATATGCTTGCCATGGAATTTGGTAGTCACAATGTCTTTTGCGCAGCTCTTCCTGTGGTTGCTAAGCTTATGCCGGCTCTCAAATGTTGCTATGTGACAGTTAGAGCAGCTGTAGGTCTTCATGACCTGTTGAATGGACCGCTGGCACTAGTAGTAAAAGTAAATATTGTAGAGAATTTAATTATAGTTCTTGACTACCATTCTCTCCTCCCACACATAGATGGACAGCTAAACACCCTTTTGTCATATACCACATCAGCCCCTAACCCACCTCCGCTTAGTCAGCCAAACTCCGGACCACTGGACTTGATTTCTGGGGCAGTTCACCCCCACCAGACCCATCTCCTATGACTGGACCTGACCCAACTCCTATGTCCGATTAGACTGGTCACATGTCTGGACTGCCGGGACTTCCTTTTATAGAATAGCCCCCTTTTCCTACCGGCCCTACGGGCTTTGTACATTCCCATCTGCCTGACTGATCCATAGTCCCCAGGTTAATTCTCCGACTTCCATTTCTCAATGATTTGTTTAGACTTTCCATGCTTTGCTCCCTATACTTACTAATGTACTTTCCATATGCTCCTCCATAGCCTCCTGCATTCCTGCTTACTGATACATTAGACTACCTACAGTTATAAACCTCCTGTACATCCCTGTAGTACTTCAGTATGAATATCAACTAGAATCTGATTCCTATCGAGTCTCCACTGTTCCTCTGCTCACTCCGATGACTTGGACTGGTTCCCTTGTCTACTTCCTGTCCTTTCCTCTATGGACTGGTCGGTTTCCCGCGCCCTCCGGTTGGTTCCCACCCCCGGTCCGCCGGTTCCCACGCCTCCGGACCTCCGTTTTTTGACCCTATGTCATTAACCCTCGACTCTGCCTGTGGCAGCCATTTCTCGATCTTCTATTGTGGACCATGGTCCCAATAGTCCTTTACCTTCCTCAACCCAAGAGGCACTATTCTTAGTCCCAGTTCCTCCGACCACTCCCACCTATGACCGGACTTTGACCCCTATCCTCCAGAAGCTCCGGACGTAGTTCCTGCCCTCTGAAATTAGCAGGCACACCTGGTATCTGGTACGGGGCGCAGCGCATGAGCTGAAGCCAAGCCTGCTCTGTCCATCCTGCACCCTCGGAGCCATGGTTCTAACACCTTTGCACCTCACCTCAAATTCTCCCTCTACACCATCTGAGTCTTCTCCATCCTCCTCACCATCCCATACTCCACTCATCTTGTTGGCCCACTCTGAAGCTCCAGAACCAGGGCCAGCACACAGCCAAAACCAATCGTTCACGATGGGCCTTGTGATGCTTCTCTACAACGTCGCTCATACCCAAGGCACCAATATTCCGTTGTCTCAGGCAGGCGATGCATTGAGTAATTTATGGGCTGTGTGTTGTAACGGAGAACTTGGGCGGTGAGCTACTGGCGCTTTATTCCTGCTTCGTCGTCATCATTTATTCGTTCTGTCAACCAACATGGATGTTCTCTGATTTACATTATGATCACCCAATACAGTCGGTTGCACTCTACTACCCCACTCCTTTTGCCTCCAACCCCTGCATTGTTCATGCTTGACTTTGCCCAGGTCCTTCAAGCCACTGCCGCTAGTCCTGCTTCAACAGCGCAAATACGGCCGGGACGTTCAGTGCAAGAAGCTGGCATTGGCAGAATGAGGAGCGAACATATTGTGGAGCAGGAAGATGGCTGGGATGTAGCAGAGCTTGGCGGAGAAGATGGATTTGGATAAATGGATTCATTTCTCTTTGCGTTTGTCATGATCAATGGTTCTCGTTGTTTCATGGGTACATCGAAGGCAATTACGCTGATCTGATTCTATTCAGCACCGCCTATGGTTATACCTGCCAGCCTTTCACGAGAGCATGTGTCCTGTTCGGTAAGTTGAAGAATGGCCGTCAACACACCAACTAACATTGCACTTGATCCTTAGTCACAACAAATGTTTCCCTGCTGAAAGACCCAGCTGACACTGCTCATATAGCATCAGCCATGCCCTGGCGGTGTCATGGTGCTCTGGATGCCCTTCATTCAGGAGTCTTCTCAGACTCCTTGTATTTATAGATGGGTAACGGTTGTGAGCTGCATGTTGAACTTTTGTTTGTGCTGGGCGCTGAACGGTCAATATCAGGGGTAATCAGAGGAGATTGATTCCCCTTCCGATATTCGGGCAGGGTCTGGAAAATATCACAGTATGAATGAAACATTAACGGAAGCGGTGGAAAGATCTTGGGATGGAACCTTCAGTGGAGGAACTGCGGGTTGATATAGATTGGTTTGAACATTTCAAAGTTCAAAGTAACTTCAGCTATATGCCGCGGGAGGAACTTCTTCCATGAAGCCTTGGAAGCGTAATGAGCGTATTAATAGATGCCGCCAAATATATGTCAACATCATACAAGAAGATTGTTATTATTAAATTTCATGTTCATTTTCATTTTCTTTGTCATTGTCATTTTTCACATATGGATGATCAGTAAGGTGCGACTTGGATAGCACAGATGGGCCAATGGGAGTAACTTGTTTACCAGTGGATAACTTGTTCAGCTCTGAACTGGAGGTGATACATACAGTGCGGTGGATTGAAAAAAATATAAGGCAATGAATGTTTTTGCTATGTTTTTTTAAAAAGATGAGATTGAGAGTTAAATTTACTGCTTAGATAGGATTCTCAATGGCTTTAGATGAATTTTAGATGGAAATATACACTGAAAACGATCCATTTGGGTGGGGTGAATAGGTATCTAATATCATTGAATGATGTATCTACAGTAGCTTAAAAAACTGTTCACATGTTTGCATTACTTTTACTAGGTACATTATTGTATATGAATGGACAGGTAAGCCCAGGACATGCCAGTAGGGTATTTTGTAGAACTCCTTGAGAGTGTGATTTAGAGCCCTTACCCATGGAAATCCATGGTAATATGATGGCACTATAGGCCTTACAAAATGATGACTCATGAGGACAGTTTTTTGACCCAAGATTTAAATTATATAAATTATTAGTTATGACATCATGTCACTATTAAATAAGATGTAGGGCCAGCTTTCATGGCACAGCCCACTACCCTACTTTTGGTACGTGATTTTTAATACAGTCTTTAATATTTTGTGGCAAATATTATACAAGCTCATTATATTGTACAATATACTATGATCACTATAAATCTTTGCTACCTTCAATCCTCTCTTGTTCTCTTACCTAGTTTTACTCCTTCCATTGCAGCTGATGTAACTGAATTTCTGGAGGCTCCATCAAGCTCATTTTCTGTATATGGATTGCATAATGGCTCTGCTGACATCTTGGAGTGATCCAAGATGCAGATGGTGTGAGCATTCAGCTGATAGACCTGTCAAATTTGTGAGTCTAGTTTGGATCAGAACTGGTGTCTGACTTACCCTCTGGTTTTCATAATTGAATGTGTGAAGTGTTGCTCTGACCATTACTAAGGTACCATGCTGAAGCTCGCTATACCAGTCTCATAGTGTGGTCAACTTGTTGTTAATATTTCTGATGTTGAGCTGATGGAGTTTTGCATTTTGTGTTGGAACAGATCTTCATGGTAGGCTGGGAGAATGTTTGGCTCATGGAAAGAGTTAGTGGTGACAGTGGCCTCATGTCTATTTGGGGTTGCTGGGATCTCTGCACTTTTCCCTCATCATCCTCACCAGCTTTAATAAGGGTTTTCTTGGTTATTTTTGCTCATTTGCCTACATGGTCTGTTAGACACCCTTGGGAATTTTCAAACAATTAAAGCATGCCACAATGGTCTGGTGGTGGTACTCACTGCATATAGTTGCCCCATGTGAACAATGATGTATTGAGGTATTCCCAAGGTGTCAATACCAGCATGGGCGGTCCATTCCTTGATCACTACCTCTTTCTCCTTCTTCCTTAGCTCTTTGAGGTTGGTGTGAATGATGTCATCCAAGGTAGCCACTTGATTCTTGAATGCAATGTACATCATTTTGGTTGCCTGCAAGGGCTTCCCAAGAGTGAAGATGCCTTTTATACATGCTTTGTCATTGATTATATTAGGCTGTGTCATGTTAGCAGTCATTCATTTCCTCATAGGCTCTGTCACTTATGGTCATGCCTGCTCCAATGTAATGATTACCAATGGCAGAAAATTTTGTGCCACATGGTTAAGGGAGGATTTCCCCTATAAGGATAGTCTCCTACTCTGCAGTACTGTTTCTGCACTTGTAGGAGAAATTGCTAGTGTGTGTATTAATTTCTCACTTGAAGTCATGCCTGTATGTTGCATCTCCTAGGGACACCCCTTTTGGGAGCTCCATGAGTTGGCGAACAACACTGTCATATATGCTTTCGTTCATGTGGCAAGCATAGCTTGGAGGTTTAATGTCCATCTGAGCCATAGATGTTGAGGAGTAGTGGAGATGATAATATTGGTGTGCTTGTCAGTGATAGTGGTGGGTAGTGTGGGTGAATACAAGATGTGTTATAATTTCCAGTGGTTTATACCATGACAGTGTTCATAAATAGAAGCATGCACAGATCTTTGGCTTTGAAAGCTTGAGGAGCCATGGACTCTTTTCATCATTGCTGAGGCCATGGACCACATTATTTTTGGTTTGTGTAATCAGCTGTCAGGCAGATGTATGAAGTCTCTTCTCACTTGTACATATATGGACCATGCAGATATCTTGGCTGTCTTTTTTCATTGGGCTATATTAGGATAATTTGTTGTCTTAGACTATTCCTCAATGTAACTATCACCTTTTCTACTTATTACATTACTATGTTGTCTGAGAGACAAGTTATTGCTTGCTTATGTTTGTGGGCACAATACAGTGGCTATATTGAAGTCCACCATGTCTTCATTGTTACTGCTTCTGGTCACTTGTGGGCAATAGCATGTGTCAAAGCAGTGGTGAGAACAGATTTCCACAGAATCTGAGTGCAATCTAAACCCCCATTTGATATACTTCACAAGTCCTTTCACAGATGAGAGGTTGGTGGTGTGTGCTTATATAGGTGTGGATGGACCAATCTGATGAGATTGAGCATCTATTCTAGGTAGGCACAACTAACTGTGTTTGCAGAGATGAAGTTCATAGAAGTTGAATGGAATTGAAAGATTGGCCCCAATGAAGATATATAATTCATGACAATCACATCTAGAGCTCATGTTGGTTTCCAGTGAGCCAGTGCCTACTGTCACTTCTAAAAGGATGTTAGTGAAGGCATGTCCTTTTAGGAGCTTCTGAAAAATTCATGTACATGGGACATCTATCATAAAATCATATGTTAAAAATGTCATGCAAAGCACAATTTGTGAATGTCTACTATGGTGGATCAATGTCTTGTCCTTAGTATATTAACTCCATGGTCACCTTTGCTCTGGTTGTGCTGGACAGTTGCAGTCTCATGTAATGTCCCAGTGAGATATAGTCCACATGGACACAGCTTGAATATCATTATACCATTGGGCTCTAGCAAGTAAAAATGTGCAGGGACAAGTGCAGACAAGTGCAGACATCACCAAAATTCCCCAACTCGGATAAGGGCTGACAAGGGCTGACCAGGATGTGCAAGGTCGAAAAAGGTGCACCAGGCATATCAGTGCGCAGAAGGCGGGGGAAACAACGTATAAGATCTGGTTGAGAAACTCAATTGTAGGTAAGATGATGGAGGTTGGGTAAGTAACTCGTACCTTAGTGCAGATTTTGAGCTTAGAAGCATTGATATGCCAATACTACTTATAAGTTCTGATCTGGTGATGAATTCTGATAAGACCATTTCATTTCGGTATAGCATTACATGGTATGAGCAGACAGTAAAAGTACATCTAAGAGTGGAACATGCACCAAAGCTTCTCTAAGAGCGCGGACATGTGCCAAAGCTTCTGAAGGAGACTCGGTATGACAATGACAACAAGAGGGAAACATGCGATGATTGGACAGCAGCTTGAATGCGAATTGCGAATGAGAAGTGGGACGATGACAAGAGTGAAACATGCAACGAGTGGACAGCAGCTTGAATATTGCAAATGAGACAGACAGACGAGAAAGACACATCCTGAGTGAGAAAAATCAGTGTCGACAATGAGACGAAATCGAAGATCATTACCCATCATTTTCTTCCCCTCCCTTTCTTCGCTGCGCTAGCGGATTTAGCAGTCTTGCCACTGGCCTTGGGTTGAGCTTTTCGGGGCGATCTTCGAAGTGGAGTCTCAACTTCCTCTGCTTTGGATTCCATAAGTGGGCTTTCTGGTTGGATTAACTTCTGCTTTTTGCGGGGAAGTGGTGTGGATGCCTTGGATGGTGCTGTGTGAACGGGATGCATCTTCGGAGCTGGGGGAGCAGCTGCAGGTGAGGACAGAGCTTGCACCTGGGACTTACCAGCTGCGGCCTGCCGCGCTTTGGGACGTGGCTTCGGAGTTGGGGGAGCGGGTGAAGGTGAATGTGGAGTAGATGAAGGTGAGGCTGGCGGGCTTGGGTCCTTGTGAGTACACAGCCGTGGAGGAAGCGCCTCTGAGCCAATAGAACTTGATGGAGCAGGCGGTGGTGGAGCAGGTTTTACTGTGCTTGTGAGATTTGCAGACTGAAGAGCAAACTGTTTGCGCATCAATGCAACATTGTCTTCATCTTCATCCAAGTCTCTGGCATCTGAGGTTGCAGAGGTTGAGAGGGCGGCAGCATGTCCAGCCTTGTCTTTGAATAATTTTCTTAAAAAGAAAAGTGATCAGCAAATGTACTACCAGAATATTTAGACGTACAGGTTGTAGTGTTGTAGGATTGCTGTTGCCCATGCTTTGTCTGGCAGGTTGTGAATGACATTGATGATCCTGTAATAAAATTTTCGATATGAGAATTTACTGTCCTCTGCGGTCCATTTGTCATGAGAAGTAATTGCTGAGCATGCCTATTGTGGTGTGTGAAAGACAAAGAGTCGTGCGCTACATAATGACTCACCTGGATGGCTGCATAAGCAATGTTTTCAGCTTCTACTGTCATCATTCTGTGGATTACAGCATTGCAAGAATTGGAGACATGAAATTTGTCTCCAGCGAGTGCAGACAAGGGACTGGTAAGTACATGTTTCATAACCTTGAGCAAGGTGAGTGGTCTGTTGTCATGAGATCAACATATGGAAACTCACACGTTCAACTAGAAATCCATCGAAAAGGCCATCTTGTACATTGGTCAGGTCAAAGGCCTTCCCAGCCACTCCAGTGGCTCCAGCCTTATACAACAATGTGGGCCAAGCTTGTGCATCCATGTTAATAGTTCCAGCCTCAAGTTTGGCTTTAGTGCTGGTTGGGTGATATTAGTATATGAATGTGCAACAAAAAAAAGTATGTACACTGAGGGATCCTTTTGATATTCAGAAAGGAATTTGATAGGACACAACATGCACACAAGTTGTGGGTGGTTGAGACCTATCTTGGCACACGATTCCTTGCTTTCGGGGAAGACGGAAGGCTCCAGACCCTTGCCATTGAAGGTAGCATATCGTGTGATTCTCCTTTTCAAGTGAGCCGCATCTTCAGATTGCACCTGTCCAATCAAATATTGCATCTGCACAGTCATTAGTCAACTGAAAGGTGCATATATGCGCACGTACATCATCAAGAATCCCCTGTAGCTCATTAGACTTCTTATGATCACCTTTCATGAGTTCTTGCAGATAAGGTGCACCAGCGATGGTCTTCTTGTAGGTTCGGAGGATCTGGTCCTGTGTGTCCTTCGATCTAGTAGTTGTTAGTAATACAGCTATGAAACGCAACAAAGATCACTTACATGTTAGCCAGAAGAGTGATGTGTGCATCATCTACGTCTGAGTCATCGTCAGATTGAGCACGCGCATCCTCGATTAGAGGTGCGATGCGGAAGACATCCTTGAGAATGCAGAACATGTCGATCCCTCAAGGGATCCACCGAGCGAAGTTCAGACATTGATCGTGCAGTGTCATGGCACCCCTTCATACATCGTTAGAATAATATCCACTGAGTGTTGAAAATACTTACTTTTCCTCCTTTCAATGGCTAAAATAAAATATAAAGTCAATATATGCGTGTATAAATGCTAAGAACTCACGATCGTGGATGTTTAGACAACTTAGTTTTCACATGCTGCTTTGCTTCAACTTGCTCCTCTTCCTCATCAGAAGGTCTACACTTCCATTTACCGAGTTTCGATGGTTGTAGGTGTGATTTGGACTTGTGCTTGTGTTTCCTGAGTTTCATGGGCTCTCGAGAAAACTCAAATGAAGTCTCAGATGTGCTACGTGCATATGAATCCAATGTTTCACGGAGGGCAGAGGAGCTCAATGACGCACTAGGAGGATGACGTGCTGACATGATAGTGGTATGAGTTAAGGGTTAGGGCATGGGACTGATATGATTAAGTTCTGAATGTTTGGTTACATTGACGTGATATTAGGTCATGTGTTCCCATTTGGTGAATGTATGCGCGACAAGAAATGCAATTAATGTGATTCTACAATTATGTGATTCTACAATTACAGAGACAATGTATGTGCGGAGCGATACAGTAAAGTGTAACGAGATGACAACAGTAAAGTCCAATGAGACGACAATGGTGCAATGAGATGACAATGGTAAAGTGCAAAGAAAATTACTCGGAGCAGACAGCAGCAGGCAACGTCATTATCACATCAAGTTGAGTGGTTGGTACTTCAGAAGAGACTGCCCTGAAGCCATGGCGGGGGGGCCATGTATAACCATGCTCCTCCTCAAACTTCTCCCGTGTGAGATGCATAGAACGAGAGTCTCTGCGGACGCCATGCAACTCCATGGGTTTTGCACTGAAGCGTTGAGTATTCCTGACAGAATAAACATCAGGATTAAGGAATAGATCAACACTTACTTGGGAGTTGCCTCACAGACCATAGTAATGTCTGGGTCCTCTTCAGTAACTGGCGGCGAGTGACTGGAAAGTCGGAACATGTCAGTACACTAAGGAGAAGTGAAAAAGTACTTACCTTTTTGGTTCCTCTGCCTCATCTTCACTATCCTCGTCCTCAACCCATCTAAGCTTTGAGGCATCCTTCAAGTGCAATATTAACTTCTACAATGTAGATATCAGTATTGAGCCAATGACTCAGATATAGTAAAAGTACTTACCACTGGTCCTGGATGCTCAGGTGTGAAATTGATTGTGTATGTTGGCCATCCAATGAGAAGGTTATCAATTTCGATGACAATGGTATTGTCATCGAAAAAAGTGGAGTTTTCCAACAGGTTGATGGGTTCAGGGGTGGACATGATATACAAAATGAGATGAAGTGTGCGCGTCAATATCTATGCAATCAACAAGGTAATGTTTGGTTATGTTGAGGTGTCACATGACCTTGCAGTCATCCTTCGAGTCACTCTTTGTCCACTCTTTGCCGTGTAACTTTCCAAGGATAGGGCGGTTTACTTCGGGAAAGTCATTCCAGAGCATACTGCCAACTTTTCATGACTCAACCCGCACATTGGATTAGTAAATGGATCAAAAATATGATCATTATCCACATCAGGAGGAGCGAATCCTGTGGATGCAGATGACTCTGTCACCCGTTCTCCTTCTAGTGTGGGTGCATCTGTGCACTTGATGAGAGATGAGTCGTTAGGGGAAATAAATGTGGGGCATGTCGGATAGATTCGATACAGTCCCATAGAATTGGGCTCTGTCTCGAATAACTCAGCCAATGATAGGTCAATAGATCGTAAACCTTCATCAGAAGACTCCAATCGAGGTCGTGGAGGAGATGGGTGATGTGTGGGCTGCTTTGGCATGTGTGCCAGAGGTATGTCTGAGCCAGGAAGGTAGTCGGTGAATTGTTGAGGCATACGGATAGCATGCCCCAAACGTTTTGAAACAACGGGCAGGGGTGGGGTGGGCGGAAGTGCCAGACCTGAAGGCCCTGCGAGAGGTGCGTCCTGAAAAATACTATAAATACAGGCACATAATAGTTAAACAAACAAACTTACATTGTCAAAGGGAATGTCCCCATCAAGGTTGACAGAAGGGCCTGTGAGAGGTGCGTCCTGAAAATTACTATCAATACAGGCATATTATAGTTAAAAACAAACTTACATCGTCAAAGGGAATGTCCCCATCAAGGTCGACGTAGTCGAGTTCTTGCTCATCGATGAGGGTAGCTAAATGAGCCTTCTTATCACGAAGCTTATCTCTCGCTCGCAATTTCTGTTTTTTTCTCCCGTTTTTCACGAATCAAGTCCAAAGTGAAGGCGAGATTTTCCTCGCATTTCGAAGCATGAGCGGAGAGCTGTTTCTGTGTCTTGAAAGCTCATTTGCAAATGCAGCAGGGAAGATCCATGGGGTAGTAGCAAAAGTCTGCAGCAAAAGTTGAGAATATAAAGGATGGGGAATTAATGTGCATGGTGTTCTGCAGCGATAAGGTCAGGATGAGAAACCAGCTTGCCGAATCAATAAAGGAACTCACCCCAAGATCCTCACTAGCCCAGCCCAGCCCAGGCACATCACGACCGTGTCATTTTCACCTGGCCTGAGGGCTGGTGGTTCAAGTTGGTGTATGTGGAGGAAAGGTGCTCGACTGCTCTGCCCAAGACAAAACAGCCAGATCAAACATCATAGGGAGTGGAGGCGTCAGCCAGAATGGGATAGTTGTCCCATCATTCCACCTGGGGCTTGCCGCCAAACCAGGTGTCATGCTAGGAGGGGAAGTAGATGTGTGATGTGACCCATTGGGCATAGTGCGATAGTTGCCCCATCATTCGGCCTAGGGCTTACTGCCAAACCAGGTGTCATGCTAGGGGGGGAAGTAGATGTGTGATGCGACTATTATCCTTTGAACACACTCAAAGCCGTGGCTCAGGCTGCCAGCTTTGGCTTTCCAGAATTCCAAGCCAGGCCATGCACATCACTAGGTCGGTCTAAGGTAAGAAATTATCTGGGGGGCACGGAAATTATCTGGACTTACCAGTGGCACATCATACTGGTGGAAACCTTACACGTTCACAAGTTTGTCGTTGTATAGCTGATGAGTGAGGCATTCAACCTGCGAGCAGTTGGGAGTACGTCACCATCACACATAGGGGCGCACAAGATTGTGGCACGGGAAAGTGCCCGCATAAGGTAATTTCAGAGTTCTGGAATTTTGGTGATGGACATGCAGAAGTTGAATGAGTGGTGCCAGGTTCAAACAAGCAGATATGTATAGTGGTAGGTGCAGATCAGTGCATGCAAGTAAAAATAAGTGGTACCAAGTGCATACAAGTAAAAATTGTTATGTACTTAGATAGTTCTTCTTACTAAACCCTACAAGGGTAGTCAAAGTAGTGAGCATTTCTGGAAATGAAGGATACAATCCTCCAGTCAGGCCATGACAGCAGTGGCTAAAGTGGTTCTTACACATGATCTCCATGGAGACACTTATAGTGTAGATTGGGGTAGATGGACAATGACAATGGTCAAAGTCTGAAGGCTGGAAGCTCTAAATCTACAGATCAAGAGATCAAGATCAAAGGCTCAAAGTGAAGTGCTAAAAGAATCAGCAGAGGGAGCTCCTAATGTGAAGGAGGTTCAATCCCAGTGGAACAAGATCAAGGGTAAAACCAAGTAGATTCAAGTTAGAGAGATACAAGTGTAAGCAAAGTGGGGTTGAAAATGAGAAGAGTGCATTTGAGAAATCAATAATCAATAGACTCACCTCAGTCCTAACCACATCAATTACTACTGGGCCTAGTGCAGGTGAATATAGGACTATCTCCTAGTCTGCCAGTCAGTTAAACATGACATTTCTCTTTTTCAGTGGCTTCAACAGCACCATCAGTTGTTCACTTGAGTGGTATTTCTAAGGAAGATGCAGATGATACGGAAGATGAAGATAGCAGTGATGATGAGGTTGATGATGGGGTTGATGTCACAATCAGTGTTTATGTAGGTCAGATAAAGCAAGGTATGAATTACTCGTTATGGTATCGGCCTCCATGCTCATGTTTTACCAGATTTGCACCCAGAAGGCCTTGACATTGAGGCTGTGGTTCAAGATCTAGCCATCAGCACTGAACAGGCTAACACCGAAGCTGTTGTCCAGGGGATGGAATATTTGGCCATTGGGGATGGCAACGCTGGAGAAGATTTTACAGCAGCACTGGCTAATGTGTCATCTGGTGAGGATTCAGCTGACGACACCGATAGCGGTACTATGCCCCATCGAGCCAAAGATTCTGCTGAAGCCCCATCAGCCCAATCAGAACGTGCCTCAGGGTTCATCGGCCCTGCCACAGAGGCTTTGGTTAAAATTATCGGCTTACCCAAGGTTCGACCATTTGTCCTGGTTGTATATACATATACTAAGTAAGATGGTATAGGACCAGTCTATCAGGGTCAAAGGTAGATGTGACAATCAAAGGGAAAAGAAGCATATAATGTAAGTAAAATACACAAGGTGGTTTAGAAGCATAGAAGTGAAATGTGATAGAATCATAATAAATAAGAAAGAAGAAAGGAAGCTTGTAATCAGAGAAGTATAAGGGAGTATCTGTGAATCTAAGAGAAGAGACGCACTAGGCTTCTATGTCACAGAAGGTGGCATGAGGGAAGGAATATATTTTGGTGTGGGGTAAGGAAAATAGATGTCATGTAGGTCAGTTATCTTCCAAGGGTGCAAGAATATCACTTGTCCCAAGGGAGTTGCTACTGGGCAGTGGTCCTCTAATAAAATGTGAGGAAAGCAAAGACTAGACTCTGTCTAATGACCCAAGTCATTCCTTATCCTTAATAGAATGAGGAAACTGCAAATACAAAAGATGTAGACAGGTGTGAGAAGAATGTGCAAGGAAAAGTGGACTTACACTTTGACAGAACATGGACATAACAAGAGGAAGAGAAACCACAAGCCTATTTAAAGAAAACTGGGCAAAGTCAGACCAGGTTTGTGTCTGGTACTTGCTCCAAGTTAGACAGACAGAATATTAGATGGTTAGCAGAACTTGCAGATGGACACATGCTTCAGATTTAGTTAAGAATAGATTCAGAAGGTGCTAAACAGTGAGTGGAGTATCAGAGAAGTGCTCTCTACTAGACCATATCATAAGAATTCACTTCTGGTAGTGGAAGGGTGTGTGTATGTATTGTAAGGGATATGTACAAGGATATAAATGCATCAGTAACACATTAGACATAGGGAGTACTTACCAGTAAGGATGGATCAATGGATATTGGACAGGATGAAATAGGATGGTCCAGTGTAGGGAGTATTTCTATGCTAGGCTTGTAATCATCACTTTCTGATATACTCATACATCAATCTGTCATCCATCCATCATCTATCCATCATTCATTTGTTGCATTTGTCACTCATCTGATACTCATCCACTATATGAATGATAAGTGGATACCTTCAGAACTCTTCCTATAGCTCATGCATCTGCCACATCTGTCCTGTCCACATCCATTCTACCTCATTGCTTATGACATGGTCTAGACTCACTACCTATATAGGAAAATAGTGTTCCCTGTAAGCATAGAAACTTTTTGGAAAACTTATCTCCCACTTCCTTCCTACTTTTCCATCACCTTACCAGACTATCACTTTGTGTTATACTCACTATCCATCTAACTTTGTAATGAACTTCCTTTGACTTTGATTTGCATCCCACATGTATCTGCAAGATCTGTCCTTCATCCCACGAATCTGTATGTTCTACTTCCTATCTACTTCATCTGCATTTGTGGATCCCTATCCTACCTGTGATAGGATCATATAGGATCATTAAGACTAATACTAGTACTTCCCAGTAGCAATTCCCTTTAGGGTCAAACATGTTTGTTCTCAAGTGAGGCAGCAGATAGCAAAGACCCAACTTTGGAGTAGTTTGAGTAACCTCTACTTCATTTTGTTGTACCCACACTGGCACCCACACAGGTTACCTGTACCCATGCAGTGCCCTATTGAACAATAGTTTAATGACACTCTGAGAGGAAGATGACTTCTGACATGCTATATCAGTTGGAAGAGGATCATCATGAATGGGAAGAATGAGAAAGTTATTGGCAGCAGTGCTGGCTAGAGTGTGATGTGGCACCTATGCAAAGCATTAGTGCAATAATTGAATCATATTTGTAAATGACTTACGTTCCAGGAGCCTGTACTCATGATTAGTCCCTGATATATAAATTTTATGAACATTGATCAGTCCCTGTCCTATGGTAACACCATTGCCACCTTACCACCAGTGATTACAGTTTCTATATTGTCACCAGCTTCCCCCACTTGATCATTTTTCCATAACTATTACAGCCACAGGGATTCCATTATAGCAAACCACTAATATTACAATACTTATTTGGTGTTGGCCAGTATTAAGGCTATGCTCAAGGGGGAGACAGATCTCCCTAATTTTTAGTGGTCTGGTAGTATCAGTAGGTTTGGTAGTACAAAGAGTGAAACAAAGGTAGACTACTATAGCCAGAGCCAGTAGTAGAAAGAGACAGAATTAGACTATCCAAGGGTAGAGCCAGTGGTAGGGAAAAACTTATGGGATTAACCCAGAGTCTTAGATGGAGTTGATGGGAGTCAGAGAACTTGAGTCCAGAGGAGCTGGAATGAGCAGGACTATATATAATATTCAAATTGAGGAAGTTACAAACATGTACAGTAATTTATATACTACAGGTAGTCCAGTGAATCAGTATGCAGGAATGCAGGAGACTATGGAGGAGCATATAGAAAACATATTAGCAAGTAGAGTGGATCATGTAAAGTCTGACAGATCATTAAGAAATGAAATAGGTAGAGAAATCAGTCAGCAGATGAAATACATAGAAGCTGGAAGCCAGAAGTAAAGAGGAGATCTAAATGGAGATAGGTCCAGTTGGGTGGATTCATCTGGAAGTCAGGTCCAGCAGAAGCACACAATCTAAATGAAAATAGACTTGCATTCAGCTCATTTGTCATCCCTCCAAAGCAGACTGTCAACAGTGGAAAGTTTGCATTTATAGATGTGTTGAACCATCAACCCACCTTTACCACCGAAGAACTAGGAGTCAGATACCAGATAGAGACCCACATCACAGAGACCATAGGAGAAATGAAAGGTAGTAAATGAATGGCTTACACTGCACGAGCTCTGATCATGCAGTTCTGGGAGCTTACCAAGGTCAGTAGGCCAACAAATATTGTGCCATGTTCCTGTCATACTCACCTGCAATGCAGAAAGCAGACTCGCTCAACACTCTGCTTATTATCATTGGTTACATTCTCATGCACACATCATTCATTCATTTGTTCTTCTCACCTCGTGCACTTGGTTCCAACTTGAAACTCAGCATTGCAATCTTGTCATCATCCATCCTCATGTTCACACTTGCTCTCCTCATCTCACACTACCTTGATATTCCTTTGGATCCAATCAGTCTCACTGAAGCTCTGCCCTTCTTTGTGTGCACGGTTGGCTTCGATAAGCCTCTCCATCTTGTGGCTGCAGTGTTTAACCACCCTCATTTGTTATCTCCCATTAAAGAGGGCAGGTCATGAAGACTTGGGATGATAAGACTTGAGACTGATTATTGGCTGCAAATACATGGTGTTCGGAGGTACCTGAGATCTAGAATATGATAGCTGGGAAGCAAAGGTAAACATAATTATATGAGTGAGCTCATGTGCTATTACAAGGTGCAGGAAGACTAAGATAATACTGCATATGTAAGTCTAGGTCTAGTTGAACATTGTCAAGTTGTAGCACAATACACTCACTCAAATTAGTTTGTATCTCTTGCCTCCAGTGCATATGTATGTAGCTCCCAGAGTCTTATGCTGACTAAAAATTTTAGATGTAGTGTTTGTCTCTGCTGAGTAGACCACACTAAGAAAGGGCTGCCTTGGTAGTCTGGAAGGGTCTCTGGGTCAGGTGTTTCAGCATTGTTATTAATGTTTGTATTTGGACCACAGGGAAATGATAGTGGAGGTAGGTTGTGATTTCAGCTATGCAGTCTTGAATTTCCTTACCACTAGGGTTGCCATATGACTCCCCAAATGTCATGGTCACCAGGTGTTTGACTGCATGAGGACAGCCAAGAAAGTGTTCAAAAGCATTCACTACAAGATCATAGAATATGTATATATTAGATAAGGGCTGTTGCCAATTTCCTAGAAAGATTTTGAGCTGTGGTTGAGAAGGCTGTAGAGGCTGGGATGATAAGGCTAGTGGTGGGGTAAGTTGCTCAGGTTGTTTGCCCTGACAAAATCAGATGATATTCTATACCCACCTGACCATTCCTAGACCTATCCACAGATGTCCATCTTCCATCCACATCCATCCATACTCATCCAACACTTGCCTGTGTATGCATAGATGATCCACTATCTGCCTACATGACCAGATGCTAGTGCATGTAAGCAGATATGTAATGAGAGGCATCAGATGTACATGTAATAGTGAGTAGGCAATGGCATGGGTTTTGAATACCCATGTGGGTCATGGGTATGGGTACCTGTGGATTGGATAGGGGTCTGAGCTTCCTGACCCTCCATATACCCATACCCCTAGGCATTGGTTAGTGGGTATCTTTACATCAGTCAATGCTAATTGAACTGTATAGTTTTGTCCCCATATGGTAGTATCACATTGTAAACCTTAAACTAAGTTTTAACACTAGGAATCCTTCTATTCTAAGTAGTGCTTCTATCTCATCCTATGATGCAATCTCCATATCAATGGCTGACAAACAACAGCGCAAACCTACCAAGAAGGCATGAGAGTTCTTATCAAATGTCAAAAAGATCATCAAGCAAAAAGCAAGTCATGAGCTCACCACTGGAAAGTCTGGGAAGCATCCCATGACTGTGGTGTCAGATCCCAAAGACTCAGACGCTCCTTCAATTGTGGTTAGCCAGGTAAAAATGTCCACAGCAAGGTAACACCTACCTTTACACCTACTATGGCCCAAGCTACAATGAGCTATCAAGCAGTTGCACAGACAGAGGAAGAAGAAGAGGCCCTTCACAGTGATGAAGATGTTGTAGAGGTCATTCCTGAAGACAAGGATGAAAGCTCAGAGACTGAACTCAGTAAGACTTGATTCATCACAAACACTGTTGTATATTAAGTGTCATGAGTAGAGTGCTTGAAAAAAGACTGGAACTCACCTATTTATGCATTCTACCATCCCAGTCCCAGATGTTGGCTATCATGAAGGTCACCGCTACCATGCATGGCCACAAGCTGCAACAAAGGGGTGCACCATTACCTCAACAAGAAAGATGTGAAGTCCACGAGTAACATGCACAAGCATGCAAAGTTGTGCTAGGGCAAAGAGTCTGTTAATATGGCTGATGAAGCCAAGAATGCTAATGAGGCACATACCTATAATCTCTGGGGTGAAAGATGGGTCTATCACAGCATCTTTCAAATGCAAGGGGAAAGGCAAGGTCATATATTCGCACCAGCAACACATAAGAACAGAAACAAAGTATGTACTTTCACTGTAATGGTGTTAACATTAAGTTTGATGACAGCAAGAGAGCTGAGATTGTCTGATGGGTATCTGAGAGCCTGCAACCATTCACAATTGTCAAGGATTGTGGTTTTCAGTCACTAATGAAAACAGGTTGACCAGAATATTACATACCTTCTCCATTGACCATCTCATGTGATATCAAGTTGGTGTTTGCTCACATGTGACAGCAGGATTGCTAAGATGCTACAAGTTTAGTAGTGTACCTATATTTTGAAATAAATCTGACCATTGCTTACCAGGAATACAATGGCCAATTGAATTTCACCATGGATGCATGGACATCTCCAAACCACAAGGCATTCATAACTGTGTCCGTGCATCTAGAGCATGAAGGAAAACCATTAGCGATGATACTAGATATAGTGGAGGTTGCTGAGGCAAGTAAATACAATACATACCCTGAAAAATCGCTAATGGTCTGGGATTTAGTTACACTTGGGTGAGAATCTTGCAGCAGCCTTTGAAAAAATCCTGAAAGAGTTTGGTATAGCAGATAAGGTGAGTGAAGACACATAGATCCTAGTACAGTACTTACCAAGTGGAAAGATGTTGAGTTTGATGGGCAACAATGCAAGCTCAAATGACACGCTGACAACAGAGCTTGCCAAGCATGTGGATTCATTCAGTGATACACTGAGCCGAACACATTGTTTTCTACATATTATCAATCTCATTGTGAAGTCCATCATCAAACTGTTTGATGTACCTAAATATGAGATTGGATGACAAGGCACCCAAAGCAATGAATGTCCTGGAAGATGACACAGATGAGGAAGAACAACTCTTGCAAGAGTTGGTGAAAGGTACCAAGAAAGACAATGAATACACCATTGCCAAACAAGGTGAGGGTAATCCAGAGGACACTGACATAGACAACATCAAAGGGTGGGTTGATGAGAGCACAAACCTGATGGCTCATGAGCAAGAGGAACTCCACAACAACCTGCAACCTGTTAAGCTTATGCTTGTGAAGGTAAGCAATCAAGATTACATAATGGAACAATGTACTGATACATTGAACACATGCCTGGCAGCTTCACAAACTTGCATTCAGGATCGTGCATTTGTCTACACTGTTACTGCCTGCATGGAAGGCACTACTTGAAGATCTGGAGCTGAAGCTTTGTGTTATGCCTCGGGATGTATTGACACAGTGGAACTCTACATTCAACATGTTTGACTTCACCATCGAGTATTGGCAAGCTCTAGATGATTTCACTGGGGACCACAAATTTGGGTTGTGCAACTTTGGGCTCAGCAAGAAAGAGTGGAAGATAGCTACACAATTGCATGACACATTAGTGGTAAGTCAAGTGGTCCCTCTTTATTAATTCCTCAAGCTCACACCAATAAAGATCTTGAAGGATGCCACCACCTACTTTTCCCATGCCATGCCAAACCTCACTACTGTGATACCAGCCATGGATCACATTGATCAATCACTCACTACCCATTCCTTCAACAAAAACTTGAATAGCACCATTTGTGCTGCACTCGCTATGGGCAAGAAGACCTTGGACAGGTACTATTTGCTTACCAACTCTTCTCAAACATACCACATAGCAATGGGTAAGTTTTCATTCACTCTGTTATGTTCACTATACTAATACTACACTCTTTAAAGTGCTTCATCCACATCACAAATTGAACTACTTCAAGACTGCTGGATGGGAGCCAGAATGGATCCAGACCGCCTCTGACCTTGTGCACCACGAGTTTGACTTCACATATGCTGACATGCCTACCAGTTCAGCAGACAAAGAGTCAGTGTATGGTGAGCATGAATCACAGGTTCAAAAGGTACATCTAATATTGTTCAATCATGATCATTACTAACACTCTCACAGGCATCAAGAAAAGACAACATTTTTGACCATATCCCAGTTCTTGCAGCTCCCAGGAACTTGGCCTCTTCAGATGAACTTACCACATACTTCAGCACAAAGTGCAAGCATGTCCCCAATGTCATTTCATGGTGGCACAAGCACCATACAACTTATCCACATCTCTCCTGCATGGCACTCAATTATCTGACAATTCCTGGTAAGTTTTCTCCTGGTTTTTTGTAGTACTGCTACTCACATTGACACCAGCTACATCCATTGATGTCAAACATATTTTTTAGTCATGGCCGACTGCTGCTCTCGCATGTTCACAGCCAAATGTCTTCACAGACAACTTGGGCCTTGCTGTATGTTGGGATCTGGAGCCAGTTGGGTTTGGTGCACGACAACAACATCAAGGCAGTTGCTGTGTTGAATGATGTTGATGGTGAGGAAGATCAATTGCTTGATGGCTAGGATGCTATCAATATTTAGTCATTATTGTGTTGCTACTACTGACATCCCTTGTACCTATGTGGTAGATGTATCTATATGAATGCACAGATCATGGGTTATATACCCATGATACCCTTTGCATACCCTTGTCAAAACCTGTACCCGAGCATACCCTTGGGCTGTGGGTGCAAGTAAGTGGCAGGTATGGGTGCAGGTAAGCTCATGGATACCCACAGGTTACCCATGCCATTGCCTAATAGTGAGTGTGTTCAAGGCAAGTTGTGGACTCTTAGGCAGAACACATGGTCAGTTAGCAAGTGGGTTTTCACCCATATATCAGAGGTGCTTCAGTAGATATTTTCCCTCAGTCATTTCTATCACCTTCTTTGGCAGCAGCTGAGTGTGGATTGCATCCACTTTACTCAGGTGTATTCATGGATCTCATCCACTTCGCTTAAGTTTTGTTATGCTCTTGGCTATAGTAGGAGGTTGTTTTGCCCATAACACACACTGAACACCTGGCAGACAAGCAGTACTGCCAGGGTCCATAAAAACTTTATTATAGACGAGAGTAGTCAAGGCATGAGAGCAAGTCACTCATGCCATGGGTTCCTGACATTTTCACCGCATTCTGTCTGATTTTGACACTCCGACTTGACTCCCACCATGGTTTCCAATCAAAGGTACTTGCTCAATTTTCAAAATCAAGCATAATAGAGTATCAATTATCCCATTACCACAGTACACAAAGCAGTCAACCATTGCAAGACTTAAACCTCAATCAGCGGACCCACGAGAACCCAAGCTCACCCAGCTACTTTCCACCGCGGACGCATCACCGTCGCCATAATTGCTTTCTAAGTCAGCCTCCGAGCCTGTCTCGCGTCCACTTATGTCTTCAGGCTCAGAAAGAGGTTCAGTCTGCTTAAATGCCGGTGCAGCCGCCTCTGAAGCTGATGGACGTGGAGCTAAGGGTGATTTGCTCGCTGTCAAGGGAGCTGATGCAGATGGTTGTAGATATACAGACACCGCGGTAGATGATGGAACGCCAGGAGCCACTTTTGGGACCGTGCGTGGCTGGGCGACAGGCACTGGCAGGAGCCAATTGCGGACGCCAACCAATATGTGGGGCAAACTCAGCAATCCATCTAGCAGCATACTAGGGAGGAATGACGCAAACGTATACGTCCCTGCTGCGTGGACAACGATCGTTAGCTCTCGTATTTATGTGAAAAGACGGGAAAACAACGAACCACCGGCGCCAACAGCAAATCTGTCGCCACGAATCCAATCTTTAATTCGCTCGTACACAACACCGATACGGATACCGCAGATAGTTTTACTTGCCGTCGTAGTCTTTGTTCCGGCACTGACGACGCCGACTATGCTATTTATGAGGACGGAAATGTCTTCCGGTCTGCGAGATTGACCCATGCTAGTTTCTCCAAGTGCAGTGAACGCTGGACCATAGGTTGATTTCTCTGAGGGAGTCCAGTCGACCATCGCGCGCGGATTTGCAAGGTCCGAAACGGGGGTTTCACCAACAACGCCCACATCAACAGCAACGATGCGGATAGAATTCATGCCTTGTGCAACAGCAACCTCACGACGCAGCACGTCCAATGCACGAAGAGTAGCTGCTGCGCTCATAGCGCTGACTCCACCGAAAGGCAGTCCAACACGTGCATCAGCAGCGGGGAGACACACAATGATAGACTTGCAGTCACGTGCACGCTGGGCATCTGCGCGGAGTAATGGTAGGAGTGCTTGAAGAGCTTGGAGAGGTGCGAAGTGCGTGGAGAGAAGATGCGGAAGATATGTACTTCGCAAAGATAGCTGTTCAATGGGGGTTGGCGCTGTATGAATAGAGGGAATCGGCAGTGTGAGTAGAGAAATGATGGAGTGGAGAAGGGGATGATAAGGAGTGGCTGCATATGGGTCACCAGCGGCTGTGATTGGGAAACGTCGGGACAAAGTAGATGCGAGCGACCTGAGGAAGATCGGGATCGTGCCAGGCTAAATGGTTTTCGGTCAGATAGAATTGGAGCAGGGCAAACAAATGCATACCTCATTGGGGTCAAGGATAAGAGCTCGGACATAGCCATGTCCTTTACTTTCAATGCTACCGACAGCTTCCGGTGTGGAGACGCTAGTGATAACGATATATCCCTTTTGCTCAAGTTCGACGATAAGGGGGAGGCCCAGAGGGTGATCACCACCCAACACGACTGGGAAGATGTCAGTAATCAATAGGAAGGCAATCCAAGTGAGAAGAAGTGCGCACCGACAACCTGCCGTTTCTCGGGAGTGACAGTAGTCGACCTAACTCTTCTCTTATGGGCGTGCGTCATACGGAAGGTAGTATAGCCAGCAAGTAAGCCAGCTCCGAGAGCTGTTACTGCCATGCCAGAGCTCTTCCATGGATGTTCTATAATCCAACCGCCAGTCTTCTCTATGAGGGTCCTGGGAAGTGGAGGCGGTGGGGGTGGTGGAGGAACCTCGAATGCCCCAAGACCGGGGACATGGATGTCAGGGAATGAAGAGAGACCAGGTGGTCCAAAGCGAGAGATATCAACCCAAAGACGGTGAGCGGCCTCTCGGATGTTTGGAAGATCAGGCGAGGCGGCCGCCAGAGAATTTGCCAGAAAGCGTTCGAGGGACTGAAAGTATTCCTCGACTTCATCAATTGAAGGAACCATTGCTTGAAATTTGGCAGGGAGAGTGTAGAGAGCACAGCTAAAGCCCACGCACGAAATGCAAGCCTTTTGAGAGCTGGCAGAGCTACTTGTTACTGATTTGTATCGATATCTCGGATTCTGCCTCGTGGCTAAGTATAGGGTCTGCCGGACTTTGCGTGCCGCACTCGGTGGTAATGTAACTTATCAACAACTGTCAACCAGTGCCCAGTCAATACTAGTTGCGTTACAACACGAATATTTATATTCCACAACCACGAGCTATCAAAATGTCAAATAAAGAGGAGACCACGGAACGCTGTCCACCACCACCCGCGATAAAGCACATCCCAACCTTCCTCCCGAACGATTAGCGTCGCGCAATTGATGAGTCCAGTATATTCATTTTCATCGGTTCTGAGTCTGAGAGGCAAGGACCTATGTCAAGATGGTCAATATGTTAATGGGAAATCTTACCTGACAGTGCCCATAGGATGATCTTCATCTGGAGTTGTATCCAGGAATATAAGTTGCCTCGCCTTGGCTTGAATAGATAGCCGAACCATTACAACCTCCAGTGGAGTGAGCACCAGAACATTAAGGGCCAGCGAGAAAACGACGGCCCCAACAAAGAAAGGAATATAGGACTTTATGTCCTCCCAGTTCTTAAAGTACGCCGGAATTTGATTGATGACGAAAAAGTGGCGTAGTGCAATGGTGCCTACGATGTATAAAACCCATGAAGTGCAGGCCACGAGCAAGCCTGGGATGATAAAGATGCGATAAGGGTGCTTTCTCTCAGTCGGGGAGAGCAATGCATCAAGCGCTCGTCCTAAAGAGAATGATGGGAGCTCTTCCCGAGTTGTCACAGCCCTTGGATGCTTTCTCAGCCCATGGAAATGAACGAGTCCACAAAAGAACGCACCGATTGACGATGACAGCCTCGACCACAGTTAAGACAATTTTTAAGGAAGCAACAACAGCAATAACGAGAACAGTATTCTGGTCATACACCCCGACGTGAAGAAAACCAATGATCACATAGGATGGTATGGACATTTGCTCCCAAAACAGCACGAAACCAAGGGTAGGGACTGTTAAGGAGAGAGATGATTAGAAGTCCCGAAAGCATAATTTCTCCAGGGACTTACGAATTCCCTTGTACAGCCCGTCAATTCCCTGTGTAACAAGGAAGCGTGGATAGTCAGCGTCCAAGTACTCCGATGTAAATTTGCACACACCTCCTCCGCGTTGACTCGCTGCAATATGCCCAGCAACGACCGAGGTTGGGAGGTGCGTTGTACATCGTCCACGGGTGGCAACTCTGAAACAGGCTGGACCTTGGGAGTGAAGCTCGCCCGCCATCTTATCAGTGCTCCCTTTAGTGGAAACACCAGCGCCGCAAATAAGAGCCCGTAGATCATTACGCAGCACGCTACAAATTGTGCAATGTCAACGGTGGGTAGACTCGTGAGGGAGAGTTAGGTACAAGTAAGCACTAGATTGTTTACCTGACTTTTATGCGAGTCAATAATAACTTTCTAGATCTTGACAAGGACAGACTGTAAGGAACGACTTGTGATTGGTTGTGCCACGTCACCCGGCTGGCGGCGTGTACATTGATGTAAGGCACTGCATCGCGTCCCAGGAGGTCCTATGCACGTTCCTGAGGCTATCTTGGCTCTCGGCCTCTCTTGGCTCGACCTTGAGGCAACCTTGAAGATTATCGAAATTCACGTACTTAGGGCTCCTCGGTTCGCATGTTGCAGTTGAACGTTGGTTCAGAGAAGATGTAGTGCCATCAGCGCTGAGCCTGGAGCACCTGGAGTAAATTAACACTGAAGGACCGATCGAGGCAAGGAGTGCATGGTGATGGACTGTCCCCCATCTTTTGCACAACTAAGTAATTACACAAGGCAAGCGCACCGCTTGCTCACTATGACCAATTGCAAGAGATTGCAAGGCGGGAAGAGTGTTGGCGGGAATGCCCGATCGTTGGGCTAGACCGTCAAGCGTAACTGACTGAGGTTTTGTGGACTGTGTCCGAGATATGCAATATAGTGTTGATAATCGTCGCGCTCACGAATATGACCCCATCCGTCGGATGAGGAGTGATCAAAATCACCATGGCCAAGGTGTAACGATCCGATTTAGCAGTACCATTACATAAGTAGAGATCTAACTTGAAGTAGGTGTCGTAATTATGGCACCGAAAGGTGACCGAATACTTACTGTCGGGGTTGAAGAATACGGTACTTCTCAGAGATTCTATTATTCAAGCAGCTACAACATTTCTAGTGTCCCGACGCCCATCACGTTGTAAACAGAAGCCATATCTTTGACTCGTGCAACCATCGATGTATTTAATAGGGAACTCACAGTTGAACGCGCAACGCGCAAACTTCGTCACAGCTTGTAGCAAGTGCACGCTGTTCCCAGTCGTCGATTTCGTCTCTCCCCCTACCGATGGACGGTAAACGAGTGGGAGATGTCCCTTCAGTGTAGTCCGGTCCAAGAGGGTCGCAGAGACAACCCTAAGACTGTCAAAATTCCTGTTGCGGTGTCATGAGAGGATGCACGACTCCTTCGAAACGCCTTGGAACGCCCGGTGAAATACGAGCACGCGGATATCAAGATCTCGTGGTATGGCCCTTATGCCCGATCCAAGCAATTAGGTGGGCGAACGCCCATCTCAAGAGGGTGCGGATTGCCAAATTGCGCCGGTCACGATCTCAACCATTTCCACGACCAAAGAAAGGTGAAACGTGAAGGTCCTCCAGCCGAACGTGACCACGATGTTGAACAAGTATACAGCGCTCTGAGGGTCTCCTCGGAATGCAGCAGCTAGGGTTAGACATGATGTGATCCGTCACACCGCAATGATCGCAGTACGCACTAGACTGGTAAATATTTGCCCCAGTGTCCATTCATTCCGTGTATGGAAAATGTACACGAATACTGACCGAAGGGACGGGGAAGCGGGCGAAAGACAAAAGATCAGACCCTATCAGACCTGTATGTAACCGGGAGTTGCCGGTTCGAAACCTCCATGAAATTACATAGTACTGACTCCGGCATGAGATGATCGATGATAGCAGAGAACGACTGGTTAAGTATCTTCAATGCAAAATGTAAACGACACCGGCGAAAGGTATACATGCCTGTAGTGCAATCAACCGAAGGAAGCAGTCCACAGCACCGTTGGCCCTTGGATCTCTGGTGAGAATATTCCATGGAACAGAAGCCTACACCACGTCTATGGTTGTGGTCGACTTAATCGAGGTTCAAGGGACAGGCACGAGGCAGGTTAATGCTCCGACGCAGAATAGAAAAGCACGCACTTCTGCAAGTTAGAACAAGACACCCACAATCCCTCCAGCAACTTGAAGTTCACCTCCACCGTGCTCAACAGTAGAATGGCGCGGGCTACGCGGCTCATTCCAAGGACCAAACCCATTCGAACATTCGAAGATCATGAAGATGCCGTCGTCGCAGTTGCAGTTTTCCCTGATGGACGACGTATGGTGACGGGATCGTATGACACGACACTTCGTTTGTGGGACTTGACGGAAGGAGTTATGCTGAAGAAGTTGGAGGGGCATACCAGCAATGTGGAAGGGTTAGCGGTATCACGAGACGGTCAATTTATCGCGAGCGGCGACCGCGAAGGAGAGATGATCGCCTGGCACAGTGGCACCAACGGATCTCTCAGAGTCGATCCATCGCCGCTCATTCATCGTATCTGTTTACGTTAGACTTTTCTCCTGATGGTACAACGCTGGCGACAGGTTCATGGGACGAGATGATGAAGTTGTGGAGCACGGAAACATGGCAGCTTCAAGGAAATCCAATCAATTGTTGCGCTGTTCCCTACAGTCAAACAATTGTTTACTGGGTTCGAACTTCGCTATTCACCGTCTGGTGAACTCCTTGCCATCGCTACAGAGAACGATATCCAAATATGGAATCCAGGCACAAGGAAGTGCATCAGAACTTTCAAGGCTCATGCGGCAATCAAAGATGCGTTCAATAACACACTTCAATGGACGCCAGATGGAACTCGCCTTCTCTCAGCGGGCTCATTCCACGATCCAACCATACGAGAGTGGGATTCATCCACATGGCAGCAGGTCGGTGATTGCTGGAAAGGTCATGGTGCCCGCATCAGCGACATTGCCATTAATCCTACTGGCAGTCTCGTCGCCTCCGCATCTGACGACAAATATGTCCGCCTCTGGCAGCTCTTGGATCGACAAACAATCGCCATATTCAAGCACTCCGATAAAGTATACTGCGTGACTTTCTCCTTGGATAGCAACCGCGTCCTCAGCGGAGGTGCTGATAACAAGATATCAGAGTGGGCAGTACCTAGCGACGCTTTGCCGCAGGGCGCTCCACGAGGACAAGGTGCCACACCAGGTAACTTCACATTCATCTTCCCGTCCTTCCGCCATCTCATCCTGTGTCTTTTTGAAAGGCTCGAGACGCTGACCTCAATGTACGTGTCCACCGTTGACTCGTGTAACAAAACTTGCACGCATGTAGATCATCGTCATACACACGACAGTCCGCAATGCATGCCTCACGGGAGACTGGATCACCGTGGAAGAGTTGCTCGGGGAAGAGATCGACGATGATCCCAACAATTACATCCCCTATGCCAACCGCTCTTTTGTTATGGCGCGAAAACTTGACTGGGATTCTGCAATTCATGATGCAGTCAAGGTTAGATACACTATCCGATCATGACCCCCTCAAATCGGCTAACTTCGATCGTGACGTAGTCCGTCACCATACGGCCCTCATTGACAGGCTATATCTCCAAGGGAATTGCCCTCTGCGGAAAATGGCAGGTCCGGGACGCAATGCAAGCGTTTGATCTGGCGTTCACGTTCGCGAGTGGAGATTCAAACACGAATCATATCCTTTTCTTGATCAAGGCAGGTTGTATTGTTTTTACATCCTCCGTGCTTTCTTACGGTTTTCAGGCCATTGCACTTTTTAATGCAAATGAACATGAGGAGGCAATGCAGCGCGTCGAAGAACTAGTTGCCAACCCCAATTCCGATCCTCTTCCTTGTCGTATCGTCGAAGTGAGTATTGTGCGCTGAATCAAACCCAGGTTCGTGTGCTAACTCTACTTCTCTGCGCTTCGCATGTCAGGCATATCTACGTGTCCAACTGGGAACCATTTCCCTAAATAATGCGCGTTACAACGAAGCCGTTGACCATTTCACTGCCGCTGTCAACGCTAGCACTTTCTTTTTTAAATCAGCAATTCATTCTGTGTACGATGTATTTGTTGTGGTACGTTGATATGATCCAAACAAAAATTCATTTTCATGCTCAACGTCGTTGCTTTACAGCTTTTTGGATGGGACCTCGAATCCTTGTGGCAAACCGCAAACCAGCAACAGTGCTATGCACTCCTTCGTGCTGGTAGACTTGGAGAAGCCTTCGAATCTTACCAATCCGTCATGGACAAGAGTGATGAAACTACGAAGGCTAGCTTACGGGCTTGGTTCAGTGGTGAGTTTCTAGTAGTGTTACCCATGGTACTGTCCTCACCCAGCCCCCACTCAGCTCTCAAGTAAAAATGAAGCGCTGTTTATGTAGATGCAGCCCTCGCCGCGAACGGCACTTGTACATTTTGTAACACGTAGATCTTTGAGTAGCTCATTTGTAACTCGATATCACCTGCAAGCATACCTATCCTTTCTGTACTCGTATCGTATGCTGGCTCATACGCGAAAGTAAATCAAGATTCTACGATACTCGGACTTGCATATTCCACCGCTTCAATGGTTATTAATGTCCGACTTAGTTCTCGATCTCTGTCCGATCCTCGCAAACTAGAGTCCGGCTATATATATGTACCTGCCGCTGGGTCACTGGCAAGAGTTCGCATACTTATAAATAGAGCTTGCGCCGCCTAAAGGTGAAGAAGTAAAAAGGTTGTACTACTGCACGGCAGAACAAGGAAAACAAAAAGTATACGACGCCAGCAGGATTTGAACCTGCGCTCGGAAACCGAAACAGATTTCTAATCTGTCGCCATAACCACTCGGCCATAGCGCCTTATAATGATGAGTTTCACAAATATCCTTATTCTATAGCAAAGACCCTATTGAAACACCAAGAAGGGTGGAGCCCGGTGGACTCGTTGCAATGCACAATTGTTCTGTTTGTGGAGGAATATTAATTGTGTGTACTACCCTTGAATATTGGGGCAGCTGCTTTGAGACTAACTCGAGGGCGACCATTACAAGTTTGTTCCGATACCCATTTCTCCTGCTACCGTAACATCAGCCGCAAGGACATTCGTGCCCTAGCTCATTTGCTGGCAAGATGAGGTCGCAGATCTGTTTTTCACTCGCCGCCGAACTCAGTGTACGACGACAGACTTCGTGCAAGTAATAATCACACGCCATGCAGTCATGAAGTGAGAGAATAAAAGGCGTTCTGGAGTGACGAAGCCGAAAGCATATGCGGATATAGTGATAATTTTAGTGCATGTACCTCCTCTATTCTACATGAGTAGCAGTATGGAGGAAGCACGGTGAGTATGAAGCGCCTAGTTACCACCCATCTCCTTGGCGAGCTGCTCAGCCTTGGACTTGACATCCTCAATCGTACCAGCCTGCTCAACGCGTCAGAGGACATCATAGCAGACTTATACATGTTGTACGCACCATGTAGAATGCAGACTCGGGCAAGTTATCGTGTGTACCAGAAAGGATCTCCTTGAAGGAGCGGACAGTATCCTTCAAAGGCACAAGCTTGCCTTCGTAACCCGTGAAGACCTGTGCGACCTGGAAGGGTTGCGACATGAAACGTTGAATCTTACGAGCACGCTCGACCTGCTCTCCTGTCAGTATCCATTTCTACTTCAGTCTGTGTATACACTAACCGTCAACTTGTCCTCTTCTGACAATTCATCCATACCCAGAATGGCAATGATATCCTGGAGGGATTTATAGTCCTGAAGAATCTTTTGGACAGCGGTAGCAACATCGTAGTGCTCCTGGCCAACGATACGAGGGTCGAGCATACGAGATTTGGAATCAAGGGGATCGACGGCGGGATAGATACCAAGCTCGGCAATACCACGTGACAACACAGTAGTGGCATCCAAGTGAGCGAAAGTGGTGGCAGGAGCAGGATCAGTCAAGTCATCAGCGGGCACGTAGACTGCCTGTACGGAAGTGATTGAGCCCTTCTTAGTGGTAGTGATACGTTCTTGCCTATATTCAAGGTCAAATTGATATGATGGCGAGCACCGAAATGGACATACATGGCACCCATATCAGTGGAGAGCGTGGGTTGGTAACCGACGGCAGACGGAATACGACCAAGTAAAGCGGACACTTCGGAACCAGCCTGGGTAAAGCGGAAAATGTTGTCGATGAAGAGCAGCACATCCTGGCCTTCCTCGTCACGGAAGTACTCGGCGATAGTGAGGCCAGTAAGAGCGACACGGGCACGGGCACCAGGGGGCTCATTCATTTGACCGAAAACGAGAGCGACCTTGGAATCACCCTCGAGGTTGATGACACCAGTCTCAATCATTTCATGGTACAAATCGTTACCCTCACGAGTACGTTCACCGACACCTATCCAAAGAAGATAGTAAGGCCATGATGCGATACTAAGTTTGGAGTTTAACTTACCGCAGAAAATGGAGAAACCACCGTGAGCTTTGGCAACGTTGTTGATGAGCTCCTGAATCAACACGGTCTTGCCGACACCAGCACCACCGAATAAACCGATTTTGCCACCACGAGCATAGGGAGCAAGAAGGTCAACGACCTTGATACCAGTCTCCAAAACTTCAGCGGTGGTTGACTGGTCAACGAAGGGAGGAGGATCGGCGTGAATTGGCGAGAGCTTGACACCCTTGATGGGACCACGCTCGTCAATGGGCTCACCAATGACATTCATGATGCGACCGAGAGTTGCGGTACCAACAGGAATTTGGATGGGAGCACCGGTGTCGACAACCCTTTGGCCACGAACGAGACCCTCCGTACCGTCCATAGCAATGGTACGGACGGAGTTCTCACCAAGATGTGATGCTACCTCGAGGACGAGACGCCCACCGTGGAAGTCCTGAACTTCCAGGGCATTGAGAATGGGCGGGAGAGAATCGGTCTCAAACTGAACGTCGACGACTGCACCAATGACGGTTTTCACAGTCCCAACAGGACCGGTCGCCTCTGTTGCATATGTACGAGCTATGTCCAAGAGTTCGTCCGGTTATAATAACGACACAAAAATGGCAATAAGACACAGTCAGTGACAGAAACTATCACTCCAAGACTGCCAGCTCACCGGGTTGAGGTGCTGAGGCGCGCGAAGGACGGACAGCTGCGTTTTGTTTTGGCGCGGAGGAAGGAACGGCGACGCGCAACAGTGACGGTGTTGCGGTGTTGATGAACCGGGAGTTCTTTGCACCGTTAACTGCTCTCCGTGAGATACGGGTGACGCCGCGAGTGGTGATCATTACGGCGAACGACGATGAGACGAAGACGACGACGAATGAATTGTTTGTGTAAGGTTTGGGTCGAAGAAATACCTGCGGCAACTTACGAAATTAGACGACTCCGAGAATTACCGAAGTCGCGTGTTAAATCTAGGCTGGTCTGGTCGCAGTGATATTTAAGAGCGGACGCATTGACCCAGCCATTAAACTGGTGATGCCATTCGCTCTTCCTATGAAGAGAGCGCCCTTGCTCTGCCAAGCGCTTTCCAATACACGAGCGGTGCTGAACTACTTCAAGATCATTGTCAAGTTTTTTTCTCAACTTCTTGTCGTTAGCCTGATCTGATGTCATTGCGAAGGTTTCCCGCATGCTGGGACATATACTGACGTGGATGAGCTGTCCTTCCCTGGCAAGTATAGAGCTATGCAGAGAACGGCCTCCTTGCAAAACAATGACATATGCTGCTTTGTCGTGCAGCATCAAATGGCTTGAAAGTTGATAGTGGTGGCATCATTCCCGAGATAAATCAGATGCTCAGTGGGACAAAGTGGAAGGAGACTTAGTTTCGTGAGTGCGCTCTACATCCGTTGCGCCTGTCTGCCAGTTATTCATTGACGGGCGTAGCGTTGGCCAGAATTGTTTTGTTTTTGCACAACCAAAAGTCTCATTATTCTGTAGATCCATGTTATTCCCTTCAGTACTACTTCCCTCTCGTTGAAACAGGTTCCAGCCACAAAGTTTATGAGGGTCCAAATCAGGTTTGTGGAGTAGTTGAGGGATGAGAGCGACGCTAGTGCAGGTTGAGTCGACCCCCTATCAGAGTTGCGAACGACACAAAGAGTCTACTTGGGCCAAAGCTTTACGTGAATTCTTTGAGGAACCTCGAGCAACGGTATGCCTTCGATTGTTAGATGTAATCTTAGCTAGAAACAACATACCCTGATCAATTAATGTCCATCAATACGAATGATTTAAATTTGCTCCAGCCCAACTCCAGCCACAGACGCGTCGCGTCAGTATTCCCACGCTAACGCGTGTTTCGACGCGACTACACACTCAAGTGCATCTGTTCATCACTAATCACCATGGAAGATACATTTGTAGCCACTGGACTGCTTGGACCCGGCCCATCGACGTTGTCACTCGACTCATTACCCACGATAGATGGGCTCAGCCCCGGATTCATATCGAATGGCCTTTTGGGTGGACTGTGTACTGTCCCAACTCATGAACCACCCAAAGAACGAGAGCGGAAGCTAGATGGCCTAGATGAGCAAATTGAATATGAGCAAGCAGAGCAGAAAAATGCGTTTCAACCAAACGGATTGCTAGGATCACAGGCCGCGGACGGATGTGAGCACAGACAGGCTTGACTTCTGTGGCTTACTGCTGACTCGTAGTTTATCAGCCCAAACCGATACTTTTGCATTAAGTCAAGGTCGTGCACTTGCCTCTTCTTCTATTTGACTCTCACTCCGGTCCTCCAGATGATCATTTCCCTCCCATATCAGACATCCTGGGTCTCATTCCAAAGGGCACCCATAATACCGTGTCTTCATCCTCCAGGTCATTTATCCCTACACACATACGTGCTTCACTTCGTGCTACGACATATGACGGGAAAGTGATACATATAGGGCGAAAGCGGTACATAGGGAAAACCCAGAAGGCAAGATATGAATGCATTCCCTACCTTCTCCATGCTTATGGTCTTCAGACTTCCTCTGCTCCTACACAATTGAGTAATCTGCTGGACGTGCCTATCCACAGACTTAAGGACGACCTATCGGCTGCTACTGCTTCGAAGTTGTCTCTTCCGTGTGTCTCTTTTAGGTGCATTGGGAGTATGTCCTCATATTTTCTCGCAGGAAAACCAAGTCTGAGTCGCACAAACCCTCGAGTCCAGTGCCAGAGGATACACTTTGGGTTGATCGATATCGCCCTCGGAAATTCACAGAGCTGTTAGGTAACGAGCGTGTTGCTCGTGAAACGATGGCTTGGGTAAAGCAGTGGGACTGGTGCGTATTCGGTAAGAAGAAGAGCAAGAAGAGGCTTCGGGAAGATGACGAGAACTATAACCCTGACGATGAATACCACCGGCCACGAGAAAAGGTAATAATATCACATAATGCAACAGAATGTGCGCATTTATTCGTGACCTTTGACAGCTACTGCTAATATCCGGCCCCCCTGGGCTTGGTAAGACGACACTAGCTCATGTTGTCGCGAAGCAGGCGGGATATGAAGTAATGGAGATAAACGCGAGGTCTGCTTTTCCAACTGAACTTTTGGTCTAGTGCTCACTCACCACAGTGATGCGCGCTCTGCACAGGTCATCGACGAGCGAATACGACCGGCGCTGGAATCAGGGTCCGCAGTCGGAAGCGTGAAACCTATGCTGCTGATCATCGATGAGATAGATGGGGCCACAGGAGGCGGGGACAACGTATGTGCTATGAATGATCTTGATTGTGACCACTGACATATTTTACTAGTCAAGTGGATTTGTGAATAAGCTGGTCTCGCTCACCTTTGACAAGCCGAAGAACAAACGTAAGTTTTCCACTGAGAATAATGACACTGGCCCGAACTTGTTTTGGTAGGGAAAAAGAGCGACCAGAAAGACAAACGTCCGCTGCTTCGCCCGATTATATGCATCTGTAATGACCAAAATGCGAATGCACTTGCCAAACTCCGTCCTCACGCCCGGCAAATCCGGTATACGAGACTTGCCGACAGTCATATCGTCAAACGTCTCCGCGAGATTTGCGAATTGGAGGGTTTGCGAGCTGACACCAGGGCACTGAGTACATTGGTCGGCGTGGCCAGAGGCGATCTTCGAGGTTGTCTCAATACTCTGCAGGTGTGTATTTGCACGGTGTACATACCACGCTTACAAATGTCCAATATTCATAGTTCATCAAGTCTCGCAATGATGAAGTAACCGAACCACTCATTCGCCGTGCCACAGTAGGCATGAAGGAGGGTGACACTACCGTCACTTCCGTAATCAACGAAATATTTGCGCCATTATCCCGAAAACGTGTCAAGGAGCTTGGTATGGGCGAAGAAGAAGAGGCGCGATATGTGAATCGCCTCAGCCATACAATTGAAGGCTTGAATAATCCTGCAAGTATAGCAAACGGTCAGTGCAAAATACAGGACGTCCTATGACATTCATTTACCCAAGGACAGGCTGTTTCGCGCATTATATTAATTGTCACCGGCACGATGCGAACTTGGACCACTACGAGAAGGCGGGCGAGTGGTTGACCACCTTCGACACCTTCTCATCGGTCATGTATACCGACGGGGATTTCGCACTGCATACATACTTGTCATATTTTCTAGTCCCTTTCCATCCACTATTCCGAGAGCGAGGGGAATCGCGGGTTGAACGAGATAGTTCGGACTGGGATGTGAGCATTTACTTTTTGCATGGTTGCAAGACACTCATTTTTTTTGTAGAACTTGCAGGTGACGCGGGCAAACGAAGAAATTTACAAATCATTGGCAAACGGTATCCGCTCTGCCGGTCGGTGTGCAGGGGCCAACAGACACCTCGTCACAGGACAAGTCTTGCAACTCGAATTTGCGCCGTACATCAATCGTATAATATCCCCTCCGTTACGACCAGTAAGTGGATCATGTTGCACTTGCTTGCTGTCTCAAATAACGCATGGATATGTTTTCTGTTAGGTCAATAGTCAGGTAATCAAGCCACAGGAAAGAGCCTTGCTCTCGAGCTTGGTGGATATCATGGTGTCTTTCGAGCTTCGCTTTCTGCAAGAGAAAGCCGAGGATGGCCAATTCGTATATAGGCTTGACCCGTGAGTACTGCATATATCACCAGACCATCCATCATCCATCCCTCGCCGACTGATGTAACTTGTTCCAGTCCAATCGATGTTTTTGTTACCTACGACGGCAAGCGCGCCGCAGACATCGCAGTCTCTCGGTATGCTGTTCGACACTTGGTCGCCACGGAGGTTTGTGACTTCGGATGAATATGAGATAATCTGCCTAATTGGACCCAAGATTGACGCCGCGCTCATCGCAAAGCAAGCAGACGCAGTGGAGAAAGGAAAGGAGCACGCAAAAGCCAACTTCTTTAAAACGTCGGTCTACGTGCACATTTGGTATCTGCGTCGCTCACTTGCCGTTAGATCGAGAAAGAGCAACGCCGAAAATGCCGACGAAGCTCGCGAGCCCATGGAAATCACAGAGGGTAATGATGAACTGCGCCGCTTGGATACCTCCTCTGAGCCAGGTCCCCAAAACAAACGAGCTCGCACTTCCGAGAATGTGGACATTGCAGACAAGGTTAGGATGGATTTGTATAGTGCAGATCGTTTGCTGAATTCGTCAACTAGCCGCCTGTGGATTTTTTCGGAAGGCCGATCGCCGTGAAGAAAGATTTACGGAGGTCGTCGACGTCGAAAAAGGTAGTGCCTGATTTTCGCATTGCGTATAAGCATCTCGAAGGGAACTCGGCGGCTGTTCGACGGCCGATCAAGGTTTCATCGTTTCTTTGACCAAACTCGAAGTCATATTGTAACGTAGAGTCATCTATAGCACACAGTAGACGTGGATCTTGTATAAGGTGTATATCAGAACATCGTTTTTCGGCCCGGGAATTACAGCAAATACTCAAGTACCAAGCAATACAGGTATGGACAAGATGTAAGGTATAAATGATATAACAATGATGATCGAAACTGCATCAAACACGCACTGAGAACCAAGAACCGGAAATCCGAGCAGGTTTTGGCGTGGAATCACGCTTTTAGATGTGTGACTGGCAGGCAACACCTATAGAACATAGCGGAAATCGCGGTTTTCTTTGTCCGTCAGATCGAGGAAGGCCTTGTCCACCCTCCTCTCCACACCCGATTCATCCAGTATGTAGACCGCGTTGTGCTTGTCGTCGGGGGTTTCGCGGTCTCGCCTCTTGTTCTCAGTGGCAAGTATGAAACGAAGAATCACCAGGGCGACACCAGCAGCGAAATTGCACGACGTGATCACAGCCCAAGGAACGTGGTTCCTACATGAAGTTTAGCGTGACTCGTAAATCAGTAATGAGCGATGATGCTGGAAAATGACAAACCTTGGTTGATACTGTGCCTTCCACATAAATTGACTAACAGCATTCCCGATCGCGTATGAACAAAGGACGATGCCATTAGTGGTGATTCCTGTGCAGACATTAGTGAGCCTTTAACTATATGCGGCAAAAATTGACGGTCCCTACGTTTCGTGTGCCCGGATGTTATTGAACTGACCCAACCAAGGAAGATGGGGAATGGTGCAATTGCAAAAACTAGAGACAAAAATATAAAGTTCAGTCAGTGGTCTAACGACCGGAGGCACTTCCTGAATGAAGTCCTCACGTACTTGAAATCCAGTATGAGAATAGTAAACCTATCTTGTTGGAGAACGGAAGTGTGCTGACGAGTATAGCGCCAAGTATCGCAGGGATATACATCAGCACGCCAGTATATGATCTTCCGATGAATGGTTGTGAAGCAAGAGTCACTGCCAACCAAATAGTAAGAACTGCGCCGCACAGGGATATCAGTAAGGTATCGTGAAACACAAAGATGACACACTTTCAACCACACCATCGACACATCCAAGGAGAGTTGTCTGGATATCATTGAAACCGAATTGCGCCACAATCAACTGGCGTTGATTGGTGAGCTGAGATGCATCAGTATGCAAGCTCGAATTATTAAGCAACCTCTTACAGAATTCACAATGTTTCTAAAAATAAAAAAAGACAACGTGAATCCTTAGATACGTGGATATGTAGTGTTTCAAAAACGTACGCAGACCCTGCAAAGAATGCCATCAACCACGTCCTGGGATCCTTAACGGTTTCGAGGAACCTGCCGAAGAGAAGATGACCTGATGCACCGCAAACAGCAGCGATTTAAACTCACTGTTCCCTCTTGAAATGCTTGTTTTCTACGCCACTTTGATTCACTTGAATTCTGCGAATCGCCGCAGCTCTCTCTTCTGGAGTTAAGAACCAAGCGGTTGTGGGCGAATCAGGGAAGAAAAACCTTGTTAAATCGAACGTTGTGAGTAGGTAATCTGCATGATGATCATGATTAGTACGCACCAGAAGAGCACGGAGGTGATCAGTGTAATGATACCAGTGATAACCATGAGCCTTTCACGATCATAAGGTCCTGTCCCCGAGTCATGTGAGATTGTGACTCACCATTGCCAGGGCATAAAAGAGGCTGTATCCGTGTGGAGGAGCCCATAACTCACGAAACCCAGAATGATCACAGCGAAACCGTTCATCAAGACTGAGAAAATGAGACAGAGAACAAAAAAAAAATGAAACCAGAACATACACCAATAGCCGACGCGTCTCGTTTGCTCCGCGTGTGTGTAGAACATCGAGGTGACAATCATGAAGCCGGGAGTGATAGCACCCTCGCATATTCCCAGCAAGAAGCGCACCGCGAACAATGCTCCGAAAGACTTGCAAGCTGCATGGCATAGCAGGACCACGGCCCACAGAAAGATATTGATGCTGAATGCTCATCAGAATAAGGAATATACTACATGTCATTCACGCGGTGCGTACCTCATCCATTTTCCAACAGGGAAGCGCTGCAATGCCAAGTTCTGGGGGTATTGAAAAACGAGGTAGCTTAGATAAAATATCGTGCCGAGCCAGTTGTACTGAGTAGTAGTCAAATGTGCGTCCTCGCTAACATGATGGTGAGTGCACGTAAACATGGCAACACGTGGGTGACCCACATTATACCTAGCACCGCTGCCTCTCCCAAAGTGGTTTTATCCATGAAAGTGATTCTACAGGAGCTATTCAGCAAAAACGTAGCAATTGGTGGTAAGATGCTCACAAGTACATGACTATGAAAACGTCTTCATCAAGCAAACGGCTTATGAGTATTTTAAGACTTACTGCACATGAATGGCATAATGTGCCAATCGATCTTCGCTCTATGAGAAGCTATGAATGGAATGTCTAGATAGTACTGGCAATGGAATGACGTACCTCAGCCGAGAGGCCGCTTCTGGTGTGAGCGGGTGGTCTGTCTCACTAATTAGCTGAGCACCAACATCGACGTCGTAATTGTGGACGGAGGTATGCATATGGTCAGGTTCCCTCTTCTCTGAATTGTCGCTGGCCGAGTCCATGTTTACTGGCTAACAGGAGGAACAACGAAAGAAGATGGTAGGTTACATGCACTTTATAGGCTCTAGCCTTTGCCGCGCTGTTACGGCGTTCCTGATCAATAATACAGGTGGGGACGATCCAGTTGAGGAGATCCCATAGCTGGTCGTCACATTAGTGACTAAGTTAGTGGGTGCCGGCGGAAGCTATGTGTTAGGGTATCGTCCGTTGTCAGCGGCCATCTTGGACAAGCTTGGACACGTCGGATATGAGAAATCAAGAGAAGAAGCGTGGATTGAACGTCCTGAGAACATATTCATTTGAAACTTCGAAACTAACGAAGCACAGAAGGTCCGAACTTGCGTCTACACCGAAACTTAGAGTTTGGCAACGAATTTGCTGCCATCATGCTACGTTGCTTCTTTGTCTTTCACTTCCATCCGCCGGAATCAGAACCACCCTCGAATACATCGTCGCCGCGTGCGTCGTGGAACTACGCAGATTGATCTGAGCTCACGGCGAAGCTGCGAAGGAGGCCGCATCTGACCTCCTTCCCTCTGTAGCAGAATCTTGAATTTCTTGCCCAGTACTAGTTTCTGTGTTGAGAGACGTCACTTCCATCTTAGTGGTCTCTCATGTCTGATTCAATGCAGCATTTTGATGGAACCCAGCCTGACATGAAAGAGTGGGTTCTTGAGGCGGAAACAGAGTACAGGTTCGAGCTCGATCCTGGTACCTCCCTAGCAATCAAGGTATGTTGGTGTATAATCACGAAGCAATTCATTCCAGGCCGCCTCAAATCTTCTGAACCACTTACTCAGCTGGCTCGTGGACAGGCCGAAGTCTTCGGCGCAGAACTTGCAGAGGGAAAAACATATCTTTTCGGGACCGAATGCAGAGCCGCAGTCTTTACTTGGCAGGGTTGTACTTTGGAGATGAGTGCTACAGCTCCTGTCAACAGTCACAACTCGTGTCGCTGATCTATTCGTTCAGCACATTACAGGCCACCCTTCCACCGAATACGTATCCGAGGAAACCCCTATGGCTGCATATGCAAATGTACACATTGCATTCGAACAAATGCGTGTCAGAGCACTCCGTATTTTGCATGGGTCTCCTGCTTCAGATGATGATGCGAATGCCAACGCAGAGCCACCGAGAGTCCTTGTCGTTGGTCCGGAGAACTCAGGGAAGACAACAGTATGCAAAATTCTGACCAACTATGCCGTTAGGGCAGGTCAGAACTGGTCTCCGGTATTGGTCAACGTCGATCCTAGCGAGGTGAGCATGCGAGGAACGGGCCTATCTTTTTTTGTGTTGAGTCGCGAGTCAGGGTGGTTGGGCAGTTCCTGGAGCAATTTCGGCCGCTCCAATTCGCAGTCCTATAGCTACAGCATCACCCGCCAACCCTCTGGGATCTGCTGCTACATCGGCTCCTACCGCGCTCTCTTCGAACGCGTTGATACCGTTAAGCTACTGGTACGGACATGCAGAAACTAAACGGAATCCGGTTCTGCTAGATCGACTGATCCGAAATCTGGGGGAAAATATCGGAGAAAGAGATGACAATGACCCGGAGGGTGCGGAGAATTAATTTATGTCTCAAGCGCTGGAAAATCAATGATGATCATCTCTAGGGCGAGTGTCGGGTTTAATTGTTGATACCCCATCATCTTTCGCATCTAGTTCTGGCAGCGCGCCGGACAACAGGCACACACTCATAAAAGCATGTGTCGATGCCTTTAGAAGTGCGATTTATTGACTGCATTGGTACTTCACCTGACCTCATAATAGTCAATGTCATTCTCGTGGTCGGGCACGAAAAGTTGACTGTTGAAATGCAACGGCTGTTTGGCAGCCGGTTTACAGTGGTCAAGATACCAAAATCAGGAGGAGTATATGCTCTTATCGATCTTTTTTTATTTTGTCCCTCACAATACCCGACCAGGTCGTTGAATTGGACCATGGTTATCGAGAGCGCGTGCAAAAGTACCAGTTGCATACTTACATGTACGGTCAACAAATAGACCCACCCTCTGGCATAACCTCGGCAATGGTAGGAGGCGAAACGGACGCAGATCTCGTTCTTTCCCCATCCTCGTGCGTCGTCAAATTTGGGGATTTGACGATCTATCGCATTGGTGCAGGTAGGCAATGTTTCTGCATGCATCAACACGTGCTGATCTTCGACCCCGCCCACCTTAGAGAGCATGGCTCCCTCTTCCGCGTTGCCTATTGGTGCTGCACGCATGCTTTCGGAGATGCAGTCCGTACTCGTTGATCCTGCATCCAGCAGCTCTGGCCTTCTCAATTCCGTCCTCGCCTTGCTTGCACCCTTCCACCCTGATGAGTCTGAACGCTATGACGAAGAAATCCTGGACCTGAATGTGGTCGGTTTCCTTGTTGTGTACGTCTTCTTGCACTTTGCTGCGTGGATCCGGATATCTTCTCTTGCCGTTGCTGTAGCTTACCTTGCCCATTCAGCACCAGTATCGATGCTCCCAACCGAAAAATGACGATACTCGCGCCCAACCAAGGATCACTCGTCGGCAAGACAGCCATTATGGGGTCCTTTGATTGGCAGGAATAAACGATATTTCATCACTGAAGATTCTTCCATATGAAGCTCTTGACCAGACAATCGACTGAGGAAACCCAAGCGTACGTTTAAGGTGACCGAGACCTATGAGGAAGTTTTCAGGACCTAGCCTTTACTAAAACATGTCAGCGCAATTGTACCATGGTTTCTTCCAAGATAGAGAGCCGAACTATTGTTTCTACAACAAGCTTTACAAAGTCTGCAGTTCCGAACAGTTCTGATTTCAAACTGGAGCGGGATGAGGTTCGACGACTCATTCAAATGTCAGTTAGGAGAGAAGGAATTTTTCCCATGACAAAAGGCGACTTCGCCTTGCAGAGTGCTACACATTCACAAGTACTTGCGTGAGGGTTCGAAGACTCCCTTGTCTCCAATCGACAACAGGGAATAGGAACTTGCTGGAAAAATCCTGCTAATGCTGTGGTCTGTGACATGATAACATAGTTATTTATCAATCCGACGGACCGTGCTTACAGAGCCGCTCAAGTTTTTGCATAATGGTTCCTATGGACGCTGTCACATGCACGCTCCCGAAGTCTGGAGATGCAATTGCAAACCGTTAACGTTCATCCAATGATCCCGCAGCAGATGCAGTCCAAGCATTATATAAACCAGTCATGAACTCCTGAATATTCATGTGATTGGCTTCCTTCACATGTACATACCGTCTTGCACCTTTGCTGCGTGGTTCCTGACATATTTGCTTTCGATTGCTGTGGTATACATCGCTTGCTTTTGGTTAGGCGCAAGTATCGTAACCTTTCGGCAAGACGACCATTCTAGGATCGTACTCTGAGGATGCGTTCTACATGGTCCAGTGAAGTGATGCGTACACGTAACACGGAACATATCATGGAGAGAAGAAATGTGTAATGAGCGCCGAGAATGAAGGGGATGAAATATGATAATATCCAGTCTAGTCACAGCCTGGACAAGTCTCGACCCCAGACGCCACTGAAAATGCACGCATCAAGCATTAACGTATGCACGAGGAAGGAATGTAATGCTCGTACCGAATGATCCAGTCTATCATTAATAGGAATCGTGTCCTAGCCGAAACCTGTTCGCTCCAGTAGATGCTGCGCCACGCGTACATGGCGGCGAGGCCACCCATGAACGACAAATTGCCCAGATCGAAGACTGCGGCGTTGCCAATGTACGCGAGACTGCCTAGATGAGTATAGCGGAATGGCCCGGATACAGCCTCGTCCAGGTCATGCATGCCGTTGGCCTCGAGGACTTCTCGTTTCTTCGCCAACTGACTTAGCTTCTTGCCAAGGTACTTTCCTTGCTGAGAAGCCACTTGAGCCGTCTGGAAGATACCAAAGTCAGAAGGCAACCGTGATATGATGTTTGAGCCACCGAGCACGTACGGCAGGAAGTGCTGTTATCTTATTTCCAATTTCTTGTAACAGCTTACACAGTTCATTCAAAGAAAGACTGTTGTCTGCGTCCGAGTCATACAAATCAAACAACGTTCGGACCTCGAGTGAAATAATGTTTTTAATAAGGATTTCCTAAAACATGCATGACAACTGACCTTCTGCAACTGGGACTCAGCCATGGGTATCCGGTGTTTGATCCTTGCGACTGCCAGCCGTCAAAACACCGTTTTCTAAAGAAGGCTGCCGACATACCCATGAAATCGAATTCGTCAAAGTCGATCTTGCCATCTTTGTTCTTGTCGGCCTCATCGACCAACTCCAGCAGGTAGCTCACGATAGACGTCTCAACCTAGACGCCACAAAGTCCACATCAAGCGTGCGAGAAAACAATAGAAATACACGCACAGTTGCACAATCTCCAATAGCATACACATCACCCAACGGCGCGCCTTTGACACGAAGATGGGCATCAACTTCGATCGCCTTCTTGTGCACTTGATTGGGTAACAAATCAGATACCCGATGGGTAAAGGGGTTCATTGCAATGCCGGTTGACCATAGTACAAAATTTGTCGGGATCTCATGGTTGGTAATCGTCCCGTCTGGCGACCGCACGGTATACACGACGTGATCAGGGTGCACGGCGCCGACTCTAGCAGAAGTGATTAAGTCTACGCGATCACGACGGAACTTTTCCTGGTGGATTCGGTCAGCTGTAGTGTGAATCACTCTCGAGTTTCGAACAAGTTACTATACCTCGGCATATTTTGAGATGGCCTCCGAATACTGCGCTCAAAGTAAGGTTTACGCTTAAAGTTTCATACGTGGTTTCACACACCGTGTTGAGAATATGCTCGCGTGATTGGATTACATGGATCGAGACTTCCTCGCGGCATATCTTGGGATACTGCACAGAAAGAGTCAGGTACAACTCGAGATAGAGCGGCTGCAAAACATACGTAGTTCGTTATGTCCTCTTGGCAGAAGTCATAGATTTCCTGAATTAAGAAGGTCCATTTTTACCGGATATAAAACTCCTATAGAGATGGACGTACGGCCGCTGTCTCGACGCCTGTTGGGCCACCTCCGCAAACAACGAATGATAGCAAACGCTTGCGTTCTTCAGGAGTTGTAGTAGGAAGACTGGCCGTTTCGAAGTTGTCTGAAAAGCCACAAATGAATGATGGACGCACAAACCGCAAAAATCCTACCAAGGATTCGCCGTCGGATAGCTTGCGCATCCGATATGGTTTTCAGTTGGAAACAATGTTGTAGACCCGGGACGCCGTGCGTACTGGAAGTTGAGCCGCATCCAATGATCAGTTTATCATAACTACAAATGCCCATTAATGATGTGAAGGAGGTAACATGAGCGTTTTGCAGTGGCGACTCACGGAAGATAAATACGTTGGGGTTCGCCAGTTGAAGTCACAGTCTCCAGTTCCAGTAACCGCTCGGACATCACAAGATCAACAGCCTTGGCGTCTATGAAATGGCCACGAAGACGAGCTATGATCTTGCGCAGGGGCTCGACCAAAGTGCGAACCTGGACTGTACCGACCGCGGCTGCTACATAACATGAACAGGTTCAGTTAAACTTGTAAAATGCCAATTTGGCACTCACTCACAAGGCAAAAGTGGGGTAAATGTGGTGAAGGTTTCGGGCGACACGACGGTCACATGATAGTCACCGAGAGACAATGTTTGCAGGACAGAGACAGCCTAGTCGAATATCAGCGATGGCACCGGTACGTGAAGATTTTCTAATTACCCCCCAGCCTCCTCCTACAACTACCAACTTCGGTTTGTCCAAAAGTTTCTTTGCTTCATCATCCTCCACGTCATCCACGAGTGCCCTCACAATTGGAAGGTTTTTCGGTCCCCCCTGCTCGGGATGAAGTGCGAGAGGTAATACCGGTACGCGGTGTACATGCTTGTCCGTGTAAGTAAACGCGTCATGAATGAATATGCCTGTGCCTAGCAACACAATCCCAAACACCGATGAGAGTGCCGCATATCCAGTATATTTCGTTACCAATAGAATGCGGCTAAGTAAACGAGACCTCGGACGAGGCTCTATTGGTATCTGCGGTCTCGGCCTTGAGGACTTTGGTGGTGCCAGTGCATCTGTCGACAGTAGCCGAAGAGGTCTGATGGTCAGAGGTGGCCGTATACCAGTCCCTACTAAGCGAACAAGCCCGACCCTCGTAAGTTGAAACATGTTAGGGCGAACGTTGCTCTCGAAATATCCACTGTCAGTCAGTGCAAGTAGGGGCGGAAGGAAAGGTACTAGTAGGTACTAGTAGGGCTGCACCCGAGTTGGGTGACGACGCCAGTGAGGAGCGGTACACCACCCGAATTACATACAATGAAGCCATCACAATAATACATCATAGCATAATAATATTACTCATTTAGTTAACATTTCCCACCGACTGTTCGCGCTGTTCTATAGCTCACTTTATTAGCTACTAGGGACACAACCAGGACCTGGATCCATTGCTCCAGCTTTATAACCGTCTGCATACTAATCTAGATTCTTAACACGCTGGGCTACCCACGTACACCTTCCACTCGGCAGGCCACCTCCGTGGCCTTCCTCATGGCCTTCCCCCAACATTAATGCTACTTCCCTGACCATTTCCTACACCAATGCATCTTGCCGTACACTGATGACTTATGTAGCAACTGGTTATGGATGGCAGAAAGTGCATGAATGTTTTGGGTTTGGGATGACTTGTGTGCTCGTTCGAATCATCCATGTAACTCTATTCATTTTGGTTGTATGCAGCTATGATATATGTCTGTGTTATTACTTATGGTGCTCGATCTGTTCAACTATTGTACACAATATTAATGAACCATGCAAACACACACTAGAGTCGTTGAACACACTGACACTACACATACACTGTTGCCGAGATTGTGAGATATACTTTATTGTCTCCGGGTAACTAAATTAGGCAATGAAGCACTGTCACAGATGCTTCACATTGCTGAAACCTTTGTGCTTACTGTCAACTACAGTGAGCTCAAATATTCCATCATTCCAGCATATGTTTATTCAATGTATTGTGTAATGTATCATTAAATAGGATCACTTTTGCTGTATGAGACCTCAGAAAGCTGAAAATCAATGTAGCAGGTAACATTTATGCATTCATTTATTGAGTCCTTATCAATCACTATATATTAGGTGCAGACTATCTTGAACGATCCCATCGGACATCCCAATGGATGTCATCAAAGAGGCTATTGCAGCTCAGTACGCTACCTGTGAGAAGCACCACACCCGCCTTATGTCAAAATTGTGGGAAGTTGAGGGAATCAATTGGTGGAAGAGGTTCTTGAAATGCACTGTTGCTGCCTTGTGGGAAGAGCACAGGGTTGCTCAATCAGGATTGCAAGTATGGCTGGATTTTGCGGATAAACAGATTTCCAGAGATTCAGCCAGTACCAGAAAGAGCTGCCACAAAGAGCAGGAGACCTTTGGTTCGGCCCAAATGGACCTTGGTAACTTGGAAGAACTTGCTGTTGCTCGAGGAATTACAGACATAGACTTTGTTCAAGAAGATGGCGTGCTGGATGAGGACTCCAACGATGATTCCACCATGACAGATGATGACGATCTTGTGAGTTCAGTCAATTCTTCGTATAATTGTTGCTGAATATGATCATTATTATTAGGGAGAGTATTGATATATCATTTAGGCGTCATAACTTATTGTTCACATGCATGGTGAGTATAGTTTCCCTTCTTGGTGGGGTCAGTCACTGATTTCACGTTTATCGCTTCATCAGGAAGTGCTTGTTGTTTGTAGTTCAATGATCTTTGTATCAGTTTGTCTGGACATGAATTGTAGCCCTCATGTGGCAAATTATTACCTACCCTTGTGATGCCTAGATCAAGTCGCGCTGATCGCCATGCCTTGTGGCATGGCGTGTGGACTATTACCTTTCATGAATTGTAAATGAACGTTGTGGGGAACGTACCCACTGTAGGCCTGTATCCCGTGAATATCGAGGACTCTACAGGTGACTATCCGTATATCCTGCCCTTCATATGACGCCCATCCGTCTTATCCGACTCACCCGTTCGACACCCGTCTCACCCGTCTCACCCGTGCGTTCCACCTGTTCCATGCGTTCCGTGCGTTCCATGCGTTCCATGCATATCATGTGTGTCTTCCCGCGCCCGTCCGCATCATCCGTATCTTCCCACGCACGTCCGCATCATCCGTGTCTTCCTGCGCTTGTCCGCTTGTCCATCCGCTTGTCAACATATCCGCACATCTGCACTTCCGCTTGCCCGATCCATCTGTCCATGTCCGTCTATCCTCATTGGTAAGTTTTCCGATCACCTGTCACTATTTTCATAAAGATCCCGTCGTATTACGTACCCTTTCCGCTACTCGGACCCGGATGCATGTAGAGCGCCCTAAACGCGGTACCTGTCCGCCAGGGCGCTCCAGATCGCTCTCCCTACATATAGACATGAAAAACATGTAGAATAGGATCAATCCAGACCCGCACTTTATTTCCCACTTTGTTTTCCTCTTAGAAGGATTTGCTATTCCGCTATTTTGCCAATGAACACTCCTTGACTTGCTCTGTAACGTCCGCATCGCCCGTATCGTCCGCATCGTCCACATCGTCCGCATCTTCCCGTGCCCATCCGCATCGTCCGTGTCTTCCTGCGCCCGTCCGCATCATCCGCATCTTCCCGCACCCGTCCGCATCATCCGCATCTTCCCACGCTCATCCGCACTTTCTCACATCTACAAATCCTCCATCCTATCTACAATAGGATTGACTCGGGTCGTTAGACAGAGTCTAGTTTGTGTTTCTCCTCGCATTTATCGAGGATCGCTGCCCAGTAGCAATCCCCTTGGGACGAGTACAAACCTCGCACCCTAGGAACTTATTGACTACCCTTAGCATCTATATTTTCCTCACCCACAACGTGTGTCAATTGGTAAGAATTGATTATGACTGATCATTATCTCTTAAGCCCTTCCTCCACCATGCCCCCCAAGGCTGCTGTGAAAAAATGGCATCCTGCTCGACAAAATGCAAAAGTGAGTGCTACAAACATGTTATAACTATGAAGATGCTGATTGATACATAGACGATTAAAAAGCCAGGGCAGAAATCTGATCACAACCCTTGCCTCCAACTGGACTGCAGCCAACTCAGCCTTCAAGAGGAATATAGCCAGACCCCGCTTTCTTACAGTGGGTTCTCGACGATGATTGAAGGAGGAGGAGGAGGAGGAGGAGGAGGAGGAGGAGGAGGATGACAACAACAATGAGGAGGGGCCAAGCGATCAGCGTGGGCCCTGCTGGGAAGGCTACCCTGGGTGTTATGACCAACGTCCCTTAACCTAACTAGTAGGTGTCTGGAGGATGAATCACACCACAGGACTCGTCTGGGAGAGATAAAACAATGGGGTTGAATTGAGAGGGAACATCCAGGTCTACGATGACGTAAGAACAAGGAGGTTAAGTCTAAGGAGTTCTACTGACTACTACCTAGACTATATACTATTATTGGATCGGAGATATCTGAGTATGAAAGGTGGTGATATATCTATATATGGTCATAACATTGCGCCTAGGATATAGGGCTTCTTACCAACCAATCAACTACAAGAAAGGGTCCATAGGGGTTAGGGGTATCGGTGATTAAGCAGGGTCTCAGGGTACTGCTTCTATTCAGGGTCGACGGATATGAAGGACGTGAGAGAGTTCTGTGACAAGAAGTCTCGAGTGGTGATTAAGGATCTCGATAGGAGGTAGGGTCTGGAGATTCATCGAGTACGATTGGATCTAAGGGTTCTCCAGGGTCTTCGGTAATGAGCATGCTTCTTCTAGAGTGGCGCTTCTGTGATAGGGGTTCGTTTAGCTGTGACTGTGCAACAGGTTCTAATGTAGGAGGTTCGGTGAATGACAGAGGTAACTCTTAACGTGTCATGTGTGATTGTTGGAGGTGTGCGACGTAAAGGGTGATGTTGTTGAGAGACGGCTCGTAAGGGACTCTCGGTTTGTGGTTCGATCATAGAGGCGTGCAGATGCATATGATGTAGCCGTTGCCTAATCGTAGGACTTTCTAAGGATATGATGAGTGTCGGATGTCTAGGGTTACGGATATGGATGAATGACGTCGATGTAGTATAGATGTGAATTGAAGATAGTGATCGTTAATCGGTTATCCATCTTATCTTATCAGGGATCTTATCTAATCTAATCTTATCGGATATGGTGACTTTGGGTTTGATAATCGAAATTTAGATGCAGTAGGAGGCATTCGTGACACTGGGCCATCTTGGCCCTATGAGTGACCCCATTTGTATGGCACACCTCAAGAATCTCAGCTGTACGAATGGCCTCAAAATATGTGCCATGACGACCTGCTGCCATCAAGTCCCCCTCCCGGCTTCATGATGTTCAGTAACCCGCGTACTTTTGACAGTCAGCAACCTGCCCCCCCCCCCACGCCATCTGATACCAACAACTATCTCCCCAACATACCTAGCAATGACTATCTCCTCAACGTGCCTATGTTGGGAGACCTCATACTGCAAGGAATTTGGGACCTTGAGGTTCGGCGGTATGGAGTGAATGAGGGGGGAACATCTTGAGTGCCAATGGGCTTGGTGTGCGGCCCAAGCAGACATCAGCCTTCCCAGAATCCGGAGAGTATTCATATACAACCCACGCCGTCATCCCACAGAGGGCCAACGAGGACAGCTTATAATGACAGGCGTGATCAGGGTATGTTTTCCAATGTTTTTTAATTATAATTTTAATCTTTATTCTACAACTGTAGCCTACGACTGAGGTGTCTGTTATGGCACCGATTCCCTCCCAATGGCAACTGCTACCCCCTTTCTGCCCCGCATCCCCCATACTGCCATCCAGCCATGATGATCCTGCACCCCATTTAACAGCCAAGGAAGCAAAAGAGGTGATGAAGGAGGCAAAAAAGGTCATGTGCAGAATGGTGCTCCTCAGGAGTGTGATGTCTACGACAGAACAGAACACCCAAGTAGCGGAGCAAGCATTTTTGGAGGCAACGGGATGTGTAGTGCTGGCTGTACCAGCCTTGCAAATACCAGATCGTGTTGAATTTTGCAAGAAACTATTGACAATCACAACCACCGTGCGTGGGGTCTTCAAGAAGGAGGCGTGGCATGTTCTTCCCAACCACTATTCTTTCACCCTTGAAGCCAGAGACTTGAGATCACTGACTGACTACAGAGAGGCCATTGTGGCCCTGCTTCTCATTAATCATGCCTATCTTTTTGTGAGTGCATTCTCTCCACTCTGAGGCTGCTAAACTAACCTCCCCCAGAAAGATTCAATGATTGTGTCCCCTGTCGGTCACCCCGCTGTCATCGAGACGATCTACCATGCGCTCTGGACCACTACACTTCATGAAGCACTGGACTTCGATGAGCTTGACAATCTCGACAACTTATTTTCAATTGGGGGCGCTGCAGTCCACAATACCCTACTCAAGTTTGAAGGGGGTATCTATAAGTCGGTAGCATTTTCACCAGCATCTTCATCAGCAGTGGAGTACAAAGCAATTCAGAGCCATAATACCATGGTCCGCAATATGCCCGCACTCCATTCTGCTTCATGTTCTATAAAGAAGGATATGTTTACTCGAGGGACGGCTTTGCATGCATGTTGATTAGTACTACTACTGCTAGCTAGATAATCTATAGATCAGATAAACAGTGACTTGTAATCTTCACTCTGATAATCTGATAATCTCTTAAATATATCTTCTTTTAGCTTGACAAACTCTAACTGCTCGCATATGACATCAAGTGACGCTAAAAAGCATTGCACACTCGGGTGAATCAAAGTCTGCTTGATGAGCACTTTCAAGTTTTAGATGCACATTTTCAGATCTTTTTTATCTCCCCACCAGGCTGGCTCCCAATCACATGGCACTGTGATTTGATATGGGAATTGAATCTGAAATGGGAGGGCACAAATGGCACCCCAAGGGCAAACCTTGAAATTTGCCCCGGAGTGGATTGGAATGCCCAACCTCCTGCAAATCTTAAGCTTTCATTATATGTAAGTAGTCAAGACTGTTGTCCCTTAACTGTTACATCAAAAGGCAGTGATAATGAAAGCTTATGTTTCATTATTGCAGACAGTATTTATGCTGAATATGGGAACTCAGGTAAGCCAATGAGCTTACATATTGCTATAGAAGGTTACTATAGCAATGCAAGAGGAAGCACTGCAGACATGCTCTTGTCCAAAGGACCTATGACTAGGGAATGATATTCACTTGGGTCAAAGGAAGTAAGGACTATTGGGACTGTAGTCCACAATAGAAGGTCAAGAAAAGGCTGCTATAGGCAGAGTTGAAGGTCCAATGAAATAGGGGCAAGAACTGGCCAACCTGAGGCACAGGAACTCACAGACCTTGTTTAGGAACCAACCAGAGGGTGCAGAAATTGGCTGAAGCCTACAGTACAGGATAAGTGGAGCCTACAGACAGAGTCTACAGAACAATGGAGCCTACAGTTGCAACTTGTTGTTGTCATTGTGCTGATATGCCACTGGCCTTCTGTGTAGATTGAACCTACTAGACCTACATCAGAAACTCCTATTAGTACCAATAAACTTAAGAACAATCACACCAAGCTGTTCACTATTTACTTCAATGCAAACAACTATAACAGGATCATCAACAGCTCAGAAATCCAAGAGCTTCTGTTCTCTACCAGACATCATCTCTTTCAAAGTAATGGCCTCCAACATCTTGCCATGATGATCCTAGGATAAAACACTTCAACAGAACAAGATGTTCACGATAGAATGTGCAATATAAAGGCATACCTGTTATTGTGCTTTCCTGCTGTGTGGCTCCAGATTATTGAAGATATTTCTATGGTGAAACACCTAACCCTGCAGATCTCCCAGCCTACCAGCATCATTATAGACCTTGGCTGGCCTATTCTGCCACCCAGAGGTAAATATTTCCCCTAGAATTTTCTCTTAATGCACAAGTACATCAACTACTGCAAAAGTCACACTGACTTGCTATTGCCTAATTACTTGAAAATGCACAAATGTTGGGACACTTTTTTGAGCCATTGTAGCTCCATATACAGTCTCATGTACTTCTTTATGCACCTCATTATCATTCATGAGCTTGCTCATGTTGTCATGTATGCCTTTTCATTGCAGCCTACACCTACAAAGTTTTGTGGCAACTGGCAATTACACCACAAGAACAATGTTAAGGGGCAAGACAGTTGGGGCAAGACAGTTACTTGAGGGGAAGTAGGAGATAGCATTGAAAAGGCACTGGTTAGAGGGGAGGTGGCCCTGGAAATCTCAAAGAAGAGCAACATTCAAAATGTTGACCCAAAAGACATTTGTATAGTTGTGAGAGGGCTGCTCGATCAATGGAGAGTCATCAGGTGTAAGTTTGTCCACACTTGGCCCAATAACATTGAAAATCAATTTCTTTTAGTGAACATACCAAATCTGACAGACATCATGGCTGGTCACTGGAACCAAATTGACCATCTACCACTGGAGGATTACCCAACTAGTTTTGACCTAGTGAAACTGAAATTTTCAGGGATTTCACCCACCCATTCACTTTCATTACCTACTACTTATAAGGTCTGGGTACTAGAGTCAGATCTCCCTAGGCCATATGTAAAGTACTGAACTTTGTATTCACTACCAGTTGGCATTGCATGTTTGTCTAGTAGTAAGTTACACAGTCCAGTAGAGGTGGGTTTTGAGCTCAGGGAGATGATGAGACACCATGGACAATGACTGTCCTTGATATGACCCCACAATCTACAGTGTTAGATCATTCAAACATACCAAGTGTGGAGGAGCACATCAAATTTTCTATATTTGATGGGTCCTTTCTACCAAAGCTGGAAGAATTGGCAAAAATGGCACACAATAGTTTGATGGAGGTATAGTTTGTGAACTTGGGGCAGTCAGGACAGAAGTGGGAGGTAGTGCCAGAGTCAATGATAGCTCCTTAGTGCTCAATGGGTAAGTCCAGGTCTTTCACAATGCTCACTATGTCTGACAACATGAATGCATAGTTTTCCTATGATTCATTAGCCATTGCTGCATTAGTGGCTTGCTTCTACTGCTTCCCCTTCTGCTGATGTGGTTCCCTGACCCTCTTTCCTGCCACCTTTCCTCCAACAGTCACTCTTGTAGTGACCCTTTTGGTTACAATTATGGCAGGCAACATCCTGATTCACTTGGCTTGAGTTAGCCGACTCATAACCCTTTCCTTTAGCTGTCTTTGCCATAAAGGCAGAGTTTCCATCTTTCTTCAGGGTATGACACTCAGCAAGTTGACGATTCTCATACTCCTCATTGATGATGTTGATGAGCTCATAAGGGGTGAGTGGTTTCTGGGTGATTTTCACTGCTGCATTGATTGACAAGACTAATGGTCAGTAGGATTCTGGTAATGAGTCTAAAATGACGGCATAAAAGTCACAGTCATCTATGACTGCATCTATTCCCGCTAGGGATTCATGGAGATGCAGCTGCTCTGTGAAGTGCACTTTAATGTCTCTACTCTCTTTGCACCTCATCTCTTGGAGTTGGTGCCTGAGGTTGATCTGTACTAATTCTGTCTTTCCCTCATGGATCTTGCAGACCTTGTCCCAGATTTTGGACGTGCTGCCTAGGCTCTGGACATGGAGCAAGAGTTGATCAGGGATTGTGCTGAATATCTATTGTTTGATGAGTGAGTCCTTTTGATGATACTTGTCTATCTTCATGTTCAGATCCTTAATCTCCATTTCAGTAGGAGTTGTACCATCTGGTTTCTTCAACTTCCCCATTGCTGTGTCGACCACAAAGGGGTCGGGTATAGCTTTACATCCATCGGTATATTGCATCAAGCCTTGAGCACCAATCACCATTAATATTCATTCCTTGTAGGTTATCCAATTCAAGCTGTCATTGGCAAGCTTCGGAGTGTTAAATAGTGTAGAGTTGTAGCTGGGGAGTGTAGTATGCATGGTCATCGCAAGGCTCATAACCTCTGAAGTGTAGGAGGTTCGTGGCACAGGATGAGTCTAGTAGAAAGGATATAATCATCTCAGTCTTGTGTAGGAAGGACTCTGTACAAGTACAGTACCTAGTAGAAAGGATATAATTCTACTCGTATGATGTTAGTGCATTCTAAGGTATCAGGAGTAAGTAAACTCACATCTCGGTCTTGTGTAGGAAGCACTGAGATGTTCATACAACAATGAAAGGTTCTATATAGTGAATTCTGCTTGATAGGTAAATTAGCATTGCAAGGAGGAAAAGAAAAACTGTGAGTCTGATATATCTCTTAAATGTTGGCCAATGTCACCTGTCACTTTCATTTCTCTATGTCAGTTTGTTCTCTTCCATTGGTTGCACTTGCTACATCAGTAAACTACTTGGATCTGTGCAGCTCTGTGTAGAGCACAGCTTGGTCCCTATTATACAGCTTAGTACAAGAGAATTTTTCTGTGTCAAATTCCATACAGACTGCTACAGATGCACTTGTGTGCAGAGGCTGCCCACAAGACACCCCCAAGTTGCACTGAATACTCAGCTGTCCATGCAGGTACAATAAGAACAACACAAAAATAGATTCAATCTGGCCAAAACACAACACATAGTATGCTAATCAATCAGATAACAATGAATGTGATATGGTGAGGTAACTCAGGTGGCAAAAAGAACAGCCCAACTTCAATCAAGCACCACCTGGAGGTGCTGGTGCTTCAACATGTCTCTGCCATTGATGTTGTTGAACTCTGCCCTGCATGAATGTAATGAGTGTCATAGACTTTGTAAAAGAAATTGTCACCTTGCCATCCTGCTTCAGCCCACAATTGGAGTTGCTGCTTCAGCTTTGGTCCATGATATGGGTCTTTCATGACCTTTCTGAGGAGATTGAGCATGTGGTGATAGATAGAGCCATACAATTTGGTGGAAAAATTTGAGAATGATTTTCTGTTACCATTTTTGGCTAAACCATTGAGGACACAATTGAAATATGTATCAGTGCTCTATTAGTGGCATACAATATCCAAAAATACTGCTGT